>OZ026525.1:69702112-70148875 GCA_964019695.1 Loripinus fragilis | reverse complement strand
TTGCTATCTCGACCAGCAGGAGATAGCTTTTTTCCGTTTAGGTCGTCGTTGCTGGTATTTTTCAGTTTTATTTAAATTTTTGATAGACCATGATTCTGTAAGCAAACAGTGGCGTCAGGCGACCCCACGTGCGGATCCAGAGGGGGGGTTAGGGGTCCGGACCCCCTCCCTTGGAAGAAGTTGGACCCCCTCCTCCCCTCTGTAATAAAACCATTGGATCCACTCTATAAACTGTAAAATAAGTTGAAGACTAAAAAAAACATTGTCCAGACTGTTTTCTGGCCGTCGGGCCTCGACCCCCCCCCCCCCCCCCCCCCCCCCGCCTGACAAAAATTCCTGGATCCGCGCATGAACCCTGTTCGAGTTGTTCATAACGCCTGGCCCACTGTTTAATGTGTAATGTACATTTTCTTGCGTCAAGGCCATCATCACGTGCGACCCCAAACTTTAAAACAACACGTGGCCGGAATTGATGTGCCCGGTCTCTTTGATCTTAAAAAGGATCATGCTGTTTTTTGCCCTTGGCGTCAGCTGATATAATTAGCAGACGTTTTGTGAATTGACCAGGCCCAGCAAAAAAAATAAATAAAATGTGAATTCAAACTGTTTGAAACTCTGATATGGGCGGAAACAGAGGGGGCAGGGGGTCCGGACCTCCCCATGAAATCATACGTTGCCATTTGTTTCCTAGAAGAAAAACTGGTACGAACCTCCCTCGAGAAGCAATTCGACCCCCAACCCACGTTGGAATTGTCTGGATCCGCGCACGCTTGTCTGACAGCAATTTAATTTTTTTATTTTTTTGCATGTAGCAGGTTTAGCTATCATACTTTCTAGAGATAATTGGTAGAACTGCGCAGGTGCGCTGGCTGATCTGCGCCTTTAATGTTTGCATACAAAAAAGTTTCTCGCGGAATTGGGTAAAAAAGCTAAGTTGCAAATTTTAATATACACGGACGGTAAGATAAACGAGAGGCTTTTTCGACCATTTTTTTCTTACCTGAAAGCAAGCAATTGTTGCGGTGTTAGTACGGGACAATAAGCCTAACTTTAGACATGCACCTTCATCTACATTCCTTGTATGTGAGCATTTATGCCCCTGGCAAGACTGTGCGGATGTGCAGGCTCGTCTGAGCCTTCGCTGGTTGCATGTGCGAGAGGTACCATAATCTCATGAACTGGCTCGTTTCATAGACAGCCCAATGTAAAGCATGATGCAGAAGCATACATAAATCAATTTTCATCTTGGTTTGTGCGTCTGTGCGTACGTGTGATGATCAACAGGAATCATTTAATGTGTAAGACCCATAATACAATTTCATGAGGACGCCGCGCTAGGCTCATCAGTGTCGTCTTTGTTTGATAAAAAGTTCCATCGGATATACAATATATAGTTATTTTATGACGCTTATGCGTGCGCGTTTTTGGTGAAACTTAGAAATGAAATTGATGCACGCACATTTAAAGCACAGCTAATTAGTGGGAGTACGTAGGTGTCTAGATTCTTCATCCACTCCAAAACTTTGAGTTTCCCGACGCACAGTCTCCGATAATATTTGTGATAAACACCAGCCGATATGGTTTCATCATGCTCGGATCCAGTGAATCAAAAAAAAAAAAAAAAAAAAAAAGACGCTTGGGCATATTTATGACACAGAAAGACCAGAAAGGCTCAATGATCACAGACACGTAGGACACTGTGTGCACGCGCGCGTGGTTGTGTGCATGTATTTGATTTTTGTCATGACTGGACAAAATATCTCCACGATTTGCATCAGTCCGACGTTCATTGAACCTAGCGTTTATCATTGAATAAAAGTTTGGCATGCATCAATGCTGGATGCACGCGCATTAGCGACACTGACGATCCCGCTGACAGGCGGAACGCTCCTGTTCCATATATGTTTGTTAACTGACGTGCTCGACGGAAAACGAAAGCATCGTAGACAGACACACTGATTGACCAAATTAACGGAAAAAACGTTGTGTACGAACTATTAAAAATTGCAAATAGGATAAATGACCACTGTACGAACTAATACATGACATTTTGAGCTGGCCGGTCATGAATAATTTATGGTGTACGAACTATTCGAGTGTACGAACTAATACAAGATTTACCGTAATTGCATTAGACCTCCAGATAAGAGCGCATAGCTGAAAATTATTTTTCTTATTTCTCAACCAAACATATATTGTGGGTGCTCAAAAGGACTGTCTCAATGAGATGGTTCTTTTGAGCACCCAAAACATATGCTTAAAATGATGGGTAAGAAAATAATTACATTTTTACACTCAAAAATTGTGCTTAACTGGACCTATGTTGCATGTAAGACATCATAGGTTAAGATAAACCATTTGAGCTTATTCATGTTAATATTTTCTCATCAATCCATTTTAGCAAATGTTTTGGCTGATCAAAAGACCTGTCTCATTGAGACAGTTCTTAAGGGTACCCACAGCATATGTTTTTTAATAGAAATAAGAAAATTTGTTTTGTTTTGTTTGATATTTAATATCCAAGTCAACAGCTATGGTCATGTTGGGATGGTCAGTTCACCTAACCACACGTTTTTCCTGAGCAAGCTTGACTAAGCCCTTAACCAGTACTTGGTGCACATACTTTTATGTGTAACTGACAACAACCCTTCTTGAATCAGGGGAAGGGAGGAGAGTGGCCGTAGAAATTAACATTTCACCATCAATCTTCACTAAAGTTTGGAACCGGATTGGGATCAAACTCTCGACCCCTGAATCTGCAGTCAGACACGTATCTGCAGTCAGACATGTTACAGACTGTGCTGTGTGGCCCGGCTAATCAGTCCTGAAAACCCATTTTTGGTCTTGTTTTTGAGTGGCCTTGTAAGACGGGTTTTACTGTCATTATAATGAAATTGAACTACTTAATAGACAGGTAATCAAAAATTTATATACAGTAAAACCTGTGTAAAACGGCCACTCAAAAGTAGATAAAACAAAGATCTAAATGACAAATGGTAGCTTAATGAAGGTCGAAAGTATTGCAGAATGCTCCCCTTGGAGCATTCTGCAATACTTTTGATCTGCATTAAGCGATAATTGGACTTGAAAACCAATTTGTGGTCTTTTTGAGAGTGGCCATTTTACACAGGTTTTACTGTATTGTATACTCAGTGTGAGCTTATTAGAGAAAATGTTCTTATGAGGTTGAATACAGTTATTAACCCTTTTCATTCTGATGGACTATCCCACATCTGTTGATACAATAAGTATGGAATTATCCTCTTGTATTTTAAGTGGTTGCAGGTCAAATTTCTATAAAATGATATATTTATGTCCCTGAAGATTGTTCGTTTCTTAGCAGTGCAGACTCTGATGCAATACCACATTAAGTGATATTTCATCTGTGTCTGAACTTCTTACCAAAGAACCTATTTATCAGTTACCCCTCATATTGACTGCATTGTTGCGCGTTGCCTGATAAACCTTGTCTATCTCACGGCATGTACCTTTATCAGGTCATGGTGACGTTGCACTTTTTGAATGACATCACTAATGACAGTGAATCAACACAAAAATCGTTAATTGCGTCATAATCGCTAATTTGTAGAGTGAACTGATGGGTAAACTGATAAATAGAATACCAGGTTCGCGTCTTCTGATATCAAGTTTACCAGGCTCGGCTTTGAGGACGCATGTTGAATCACTCGGCAAGCCTAGCTGTGTCAGCAAGCATTCTCAAAGCATTGCCTAGTAAACTTGATATCAAAAGACACTCACCTAGTAATCTTTATTTATAGGTATCTAGAATGAATAGAGTTAAATAGGTTATTTTTTAAAACAAGGGTCATAACTCTGAAGGAGTTTTAGGAATACCTTCAAAAGTTAATCAGGCTAATCAGTGGTAATCTGATTCATAGAAAACACCTGTTTTAGTCCAGTACAGTACAGTTGCTTTATAGCTAATTTCATACCGAGTTTTCCCGACATTTTCCAATTAGCTCCGAGCTCTCCTGATTAGAAAAATATCTGGCCAATCAAAAAAACTTCCCAACAATATGACGTATATTTAAATAAGCATTGCAGATACCCAATGTCGACAAGTGAAAACGTACGAAATAATGCAGTTTTCGGTTATATTAGGAATTTCTATTGCTAGATTGACTTGATAGCTCAATGCCATATTACCAATGATGTTTTTGACGATATTTGGAGTCATTCTTCAAATGGTGAAATGTTTACATAAACACCGACTCAGTAACACCGGTGCTGTGACGTACAAAATACTGACGTCATCAGCCTGTAAACAACCATGGGTGCTGTTTGAAAAGCATAAAATTGTTTTTCGAGGTAACAATAAACATACAAAGCGGCTCTAAGTAGCCCCTTACAACTAATCCCCACTTCGTATGCAATATATACAAGCCTGTTTGCTTACAAAGCAGAATTTCTTTTGGTGTTTTGATACTGGCCTCAAGCACATGGCTGCTCGGTCTCGTGGTAATGGAACAAATTTCGATTGGCTGAGAAAGTCATGTGATATAAGTACATGTGACTTGAGTACCGATGGAAATCCGGAAAAGTACGGAAGGCCTATGAAATCAGCTATAGTATAAAGCTGTGTTTTGGATCCATAGGAAGCACAATTTTACTAAGGGATTATAGGGGGAAAAATGACCATCTCCTAAAATTCCATGGCAAAAGAATTTGAGTCACAACATGACCCAGTTATATTCAAATCTGTGTTATATTAAGGGACTGCATTGGATATTAAGTAAATAGAAAAAACTAAAATTTTTCAAATGACCAGTATTGGCCACTTGAGGAGTATTGACCAGGCTGTTTAAACAAGCAGTTTTAAAACCAGGGTTCGTACAGAAATGGGAAAACAGAATACCATGACTTTTCCAGGACTTTGTTTATTTTTCAAGGACTCCGTTTCTTCCCAATTTTGCATAAAACAACGCGAAAAATGCACTTTTTTCAGCCTGAAACATCGAAGTGGAAATAAGAAAAACAAAAAAAGCACACTCGCTTTCTTTGATTCCATTTCCGCTGATAAAAACAGGGACTACCGTACAAATTGAATAGCCTCGCTCTTCGACTTGTATCTAGCAACTTACTTTCAGTCAGTTTTTTTGTGATTTCACTTAGTTTTTTGTGCATCCCATAAATCCAAAAGGACTGGTCCTATTTTATATTTTTCAAAAACTAATTCATATTTTCAAGGATAATTTTACAAAATTCAAAGACAATTCCAGGACAAAAGACACTTTTTTTCAAATTCCAGGAGTTTTCCAGGACCAAGGTCAAATTCAAGGACTTTTCCAGGTCTGTGCGAACTCTGAAAACTGCCCAATCTTCGTAGATACTTTAACAAATCACCAGAGATAGCTACAACCAAAATCATGGACAAAGTTTCATGACTAGTCCACCTTCTGAGCTACAAGAAAAGAATTTTGTTTATAATGGTAAAATCTTTGTTTATAGCACACAGGTCCAACGTACCATTATGAGCATTTCTGTGTCTCTCCATATCTTGAACACTCTTGGTGACAAAGTTACAATCAGCGCAGGTATATCTATATTGTAGAAATGGAACAATAAGATTGGTATATTACAATATCAGGAAAAGAAATTATGAGGCATTCCCGGACTAGAGAAAAGCAAACAATATAACTAGCAGGGTTGTATACATTTTCAGGCCTTTAGTTAAGAGGTCAGTGTAACGGAAAAATAAATTTCTTATTTATGTTGTGGGTACTCAAAAGAAGAGTCTCAATGAGAAAGTGCTTTTGAGCACCCAAAACATATATTAAAACTGATGGGTAAGAAAATATTTACAATTTTACTCTCAAAAGTTTTGCTTCCCATAACCTCTGCTTTTTTTGTGCTTTTACTCACTTTTCCTTGAGATTTTGTTACTTATCGCAAACAAGTAAAGTCATTATTTAGACCTGTATGCCGAGCTATCTAGTGAAGTTAGAGACCTGAATTTTGAACTGAGCCTTTTTCATTTTGTGTATGCCAGCAGCGAAGGCTCTCATGAGCCTTGTCTGCTTGAAGATGCGATAAGTACCATAATCTCATGTGCTGGACAATATATCTTGCGCCAAAGTCGAGAGACAAGTTCAGTTGGGAAAAAAATTTAGCCAAATTTTTTCCGGAGCTGCCACCTCATAATTTCTTTAAGCTTGTCCAAGAAGATGAAACATACCCATGTGAGCATTCTGGTGTCTTTCCATATTTTGTCTTTTCTTGGTGACAAAGTTACATTCGTCACAGGTGTATCTATTGTAAAAAGGAAACATTCAATGAACCAGCCCATGAGATCATAGTACTTAACACATACGTGTCTATGTTTTAAATCATACAATAATCATTCAAATCACAATTCAATTTAAATTATTGCATAAAATCAATATCACACACTTAACAATCATTAGGGTTCCCACAGAAATTCAAAAGCACAATTCCATGATTTTTCCATTTTTTCCATGATCAACAATGTAATTTCCATGACTATTTAATTCACAGACTCCAACCTCCCCTTTTAGCAGCAACTTCAACACGCTGTGCATAAATGCGGAATAAACCCGGAGTGTACAATGTACACTGTACACCTGCCGATAATGCTCGAAAGCGAGCGCCAGGCAGTATATAGAGAAAGAAAGAGAAAGGAATGCAGCAACAACAGCATGCTTGTAGACCATGAATGCATTTTGAAATAGCTAAAACTTGAAACCACCAGTAGCCAGAAAACTAGCTGTCTGACACACAAGTGTCCGACAGCTAGTTTTCTGGCACACAAGTGTCCGACAGCTAGTTTTCTGGCTACTGGTGGTTTTATCATATTATTTCACAAAATTCCATGATTTTTCCATGATTATTCCGTTTTTTTTCAAATTCCATGCAGGGGACAAAAATATTTAAATATTGCACTTGTCCTGCCACACAAGTGACTTACAACTTTCACTCGTCCTGCAAACGCATGCACATGTCCTTTAAAAGCGTATGCAATAAGGAACATAAGTGAGTTATATTTAATACGACTTCCTCAAGTAATTCTTCCTAAAGCACTCGTCCTACAGGACAAGTTCTTTGGGAAGAATTGCTTGTCCTTTCTAAATTTCACTCGTAATTACGAGCGGTCGAGTGGAATTTTTGTCCCCTGCCATGATTTTTCCATGCATGGAACTTTTTTTTAGTGATTTTCCAGGTTTACCATGATTTCCAGAGCTTGTGGGAACCCTGAATCATGTTTCAACAGGCAAAAACCCATGGATTAAATAGAGGATCTTACATGAGTGCTCATGTTTTATTGAATTTATTAAACGAATTGAGGAAAAGAGATAAAATGCGAGGCTTGCCGAGCATTTTATCTCTTTTTCGCAACGAGTTTAATAAATTCAATAATACAAGGGCACGAATGTTAGATTCTATTTATCATATGACGTTAAGATTACTTTGAAATCTCATTTTTGGCGATAAAACGTTATAATTGCGTCATCATGTACGCAACGTTGTTATGGACGTAATAACGTTTCCCGTAAATCTGTAAACCACTAGTGGTTTATCGATTTTATTGCATGGCGTTATTTCACTCCCAGACACGACGTCATATGATAACAAGGCAATTCACATGCTGTTACTGCACAGATTAGACTTTTTCTGTGCCCCTACATTTTACGACCCATTCTTCATTCTCATATATGGCTTGGCCCTGGAACACGAACATAAATGAAGACGCCCAATCATCTATTGGCTGTGAAATGGCACATACTTTTTTGTAAATTTAGGTGAATATAACGTTGGATTTATGCAATAATAATAATAGTTTTTCAATACATTAACATTGGTCAAGTGCCTTGGGATATGTTGAAAAACTCCGGATTTGCACTCATTTTTTAAAGATCTCCATCAAGACCTGGAGTACGTTAATGCGTGAAAAACCATGACTAATCCCTATATATAGTGACTAGTGAGCCACTTTAGTTACACACCAATTGTCAAGGGTCCGCAATTTTTGACAAAAATGCTGGAATCAACCTTTCTTTATAATATTTTAATTAACGGGTATCATTAAATTTTGGGGACACCGAAAAAAAATCAAAATTACTCATGGGAATCATTCTGCTTCATTAAAAGCACATTTTGACATAAAGGCACATGCAACCTGTGCATTTATTTTTTTTATTTGCATTCTGCACTAGGCACTATCTCTTGTGATTGTTGTGATAGAAAAACACCTAAAACAATTAATTTATTGAGGTAAAACCTCTTCTTTCTGCAATTTAAAACAGGAGCAACTTTACTTTTGAAGCAATGCTCCTTCTGACGTCATATTAACATCAGTGACAATAATTAAATAGGATTTTTTTTTTGCAGATCGTTTTGTTACATGTCAATTGTTGGCACAGAAATGTCAAATCATGAAAATATAATCTTATTATAGCCTCATCGTATAATATTGGAGTGATGATGCAATCACTTATGTCAACAGTATTGCCCTAATAATTCTATAAAAGTTTTTACATATTATTAATTAATTTTCTAAGGATTATATGCAAAACATTTGTGCACTTTACGCTAGTATTCTCAGAATAAAAATGTCATATTCCTTTTCCCAAAAATGTTATATATATCTATAAGTGGTGTGTAAGTAAAGTGGCTCACTGTACATGTATGTATTTAGAGAATTACAGGGTTTTTATTAACTATAGATGAAAGCCAGTGCTAAAATATAAAAATGTCAACACAATTACCTGAAGGTTACTAAAAAATGGATGGCCTACATAATTGATGCTCCCATTGTTTGTGTTTTTTTTGTATCTGATCCTTTTTAATTGCAACACAGTGGGCCAGGCCTCAGACTCAATGACAACCCTGCCCTAAAACATTCATTGGTGGGTCAGTGCCTGATGCTTGTCTTTGGCCGAGGGCTAACCATGGCTAAACTAGGGTTAAGCTAAGACTGTCTGTGAGTTAAGACCCATATTCTTTGTTTCATCACAGTATGTTAATTTGATTTGATTGTGTTTTGTGGGTGTTTTGTGTTTGGTCTCTGTTTTGTAATGCAGTACTTTAATAGCGTCCTTTCTAGTATTGCAAACATCTTGCTGGGGAAGAAAGAGAGTTGCTTTACTTTAATTGTGTTATTGCTGTAATCATCAGGTAATAAAATAGGGGGAGACTAGGGAGAAACAGTCACCATAGGGGCTGGAATTTCGCCCCAAATGTGACCCAGGGAGAAGTGTGAGTCTCCCTAAAAAAAAAATATTTTTTTTTAGGGAGACACAATTTCTTTTAGGGAGACTCAATTTCATTCTGTCACCATAAAAACGCAAGCTATGGTTACAATCTACTACCACTGCATCATATTTCTCCTTCCATTTCATGGCAATATTATGTGTAATGGCTTATTTGCTTCTAAACTTGACAGAAAATGCCGTAATTTTGCGCTATAACTTCTCCCTACCTGACTGTCACTTCTCCCTAATTTTCCTGGAGGGAGAAGTCACTTCTCCCTACTGTCAGGGCCCAGCTCGAACCCTGAATCCCACTGTTAGTGTTCTGGGTCTCTTCTTTTCAGTGATTTGGGTTGGTCTGTGATTGTGACATTTCCCGTGCATACTCACTTGCTTTTTAAACATGCAGCTACCAAGTGTGGCTTGAATTTTTTCATCTGAGCCTTCAATGAGCTTCATGTATTTCCATACCTTGTGTATGCAAGCAGTGAACATTGGTCTAGATAAGCAAAAGTTTTGAGAGTAAAATTGTGAATAGTTTCTTATCTATCGGTTTAAACATTTGTTTTGGATGCAAAAAAATTTAAACATAAAATTGTTACATGTAATACTTTCTTACCATTCAGTTTAAACATACATTTTGAGTACTCAAAAGAACCGTCTCGTTAAGACGATTCTTTCTAGTACCCACAACTTACGTTTTGTTTTTTTAAAATTATGCATCCTTATCTAGGGACCTGAAAGGGCTTAATTTACTTCCATAATTTGTGTATGTAAGCAGTGAATGCTCTTGCGAGACTGTGCATTTGCATAGATTCACCTGAGCCTTGACTGCTTGCCATTGTGATACTGGCCACCCGATAGGAGTGTGTAATTAAAAATTAATTTTGTTATTTCGCAACGAAAACATGTGTTGTTGGTACTCAAAAGAACCGTCTCAATGAGACGGTTCTTTTGAGCACCAAAAACATATGTTTTAACAAATGAATAAGAAAATAATAACAATTCTCCTTATCAGGACCTATGTTTGTATGTTTATTTTGTTGCTTTACGTCCCAGGTCAACAGCTATGGTCATGGCGGGAGGGTCAGTTCACCCGACCACACTTTTTCCTGGGCAAGCTTGAACAAGCAGTTAACCAGTACTTCGTGCAGATTTTTTCGCTTGTAACTGACAATAACCCTTCATGACCTATGTGATAAATACCAAAATCTCATGTACTCAGGGATTATTTTTGGGCGAGATATTGAGAGATTTGCTCATTTTCTGTCAAAAATCTCGTTGAAAATGGCTTAATGGGAGAAAACTCTCATTGCAAAATGTAATATATCTGAGGATTTTGTTAAGATTTCTCTATGAATATTCATTAATTTCTCATCCAATTTGGTTGAATGGGATATTTTTTCTCTCGATATTTTGAGCCAGAATTATCCCTGTGTACTGCCCCATTGATTGTAATGGGCAAAACAATGCACATACACATGTAATATAAATATTCATCGTCAGAAGACTGGTGATGTGTGAGAGAAGGCGACATGGTTTTGTAAGAAAATGGACATTTCGTTAATTTTGGTAACATTGGATTCAGATCAGAGAGATTATTTTCAAAAAGTACATGTATGCTGTAGTTAGACAGAAGATTAGCCGCAACCTGCTGATTATAGAAAACAATGCTACCAGTCTCAGCAAGTGCTTAAAAATAACAATCTGATTGAAATCTGATCTTAATTTATTAATTCGTTACTGTAGTTAACAAAGTAAACATCGGATTTTAATCAGATTGTTATACACAACTACTACAAATTACTGAAAACCATAACACATTATTTAAATAAAGCAGCCTCATTTTGATTTTGAGCGTTGCTATGGACAACGGGTCTTGGAAAGCCACAACCTGATTATTTATAGCAGCCTCATCCTGATTTTGAATGGTAGCAATGAATACAAGAATGAGAATCAAGGGTTTTAACAAAATTATTTAAACTAAATTGGCTTAAACTGCTGAAATTCGACTACTTGTGAAATTGTGCCCACGCAATGCACTAAAGTATCTTGCATTCCAACAGTTCACATTGCATTTTTAGATATTATTAAAACATAAACCCAAACACAGTATGATATTTAGAAATCTGCTCTCTCATCTGAATCCTTGACTACATGACAAATCTTACGCTTTATATCTATCTGGCAATGGTTGGTTGTGGACTCGGAACAGATGCCAACACAGTTCCGACTTCTGTATGAACTTCTCGGAGCATAGATGGCACAGTTCTCCCCAGGTTGATTCACCCATATGGTGCCGCTTAATATGTACCTGAAACAAATATAATATCTATATAGTACCTTTTATAGATTATCCCATTTGGCTCCACTTAATATGTACAAGCTGTTTCTAAACCACTCTATGATGTACCTTAACACTTTGCCCGCCTGGGAAATTTTTCATGCTTTTTTGTCGTCGGCTGATTTTTTCAAAATCAACTTTTCGAAAAATTCTTTCAGGAGTACCATCTGAGTGTTAAACAGACTGGATCCAGATCAGTGATCTGTGTCCAATCTGTTTGCAATGGTTATCAGCAGACGGCTATATTCACTCTTTCTATAATCCATTTGAACTGAGTAGAATATCTGTTCATTATAGACTGGCAAAGTCCAATTACCATTTTAGGGTTGTTGGGTGGTATATTTCATTCAATTGGTAAAGGCAGGTCTTTAGTAAGAGTGCATAACAGAAAATTAATTTTCTTATTTCTCAACCAAAACATATGTTGTGGGTACCCAAAAGAACTGTCACTATGAGATGGTTCTTTTGAGCACCCAAAACACATGTTAAAACTGATGGGTAAAAAAATATTTACAATTTTACACTCATATTTTTAAAAAAATCTAAACCTTGTGTAAAGGCATCTGGTTTCTACTGTTCAATTGAATAATAAGGCTAATCTAACCTACATGTACCCATGAAACAGAAGCCGAAGCATAAGCAATTTTGAACATTGTATTTCTATAATTTTGGCAAGAAATGTAGCCCCCAGTTTGAATCTTTTCAGCAATATTTTTCAACTTTACACAGGACTGGTACCAACTCTTAATAACTTTTCTTCTCTCTAATTCACTTATTTATTTGCTTAAATACTAATTTACATATTGAATTGTATATCTTTAACTCTATAAGGAAGGGAGGCTTTAAGATTACACTATACATTTGTGCTTGCACTATAAGATTGAACAACACCACTCTTAAGTTAATTTAATTGCATATCTTTAACTCTTTAAGGGAGGGAGGGAGGCTTTAAGATTGCACTATACATTTGCGCTTGCATGTGAACAACACCACTCTTAGCAACTTTACATCCCTCTAATTCACATATTTGTTTGCTTAAATTCTAATTTACATATTTAATTGTGTACCTTTAACTCTATAAAGGAGGGAGGGAGGGAGGGAGATATAAGGTTGAACTATACTTACATCAAGCCCAGCATGTTGGTTGAAGCGCTCTCCACATTGCTTGCACTCATACACTTTGGCCCCAGTATGTAAGTTAAGATGTGTTGCTAGAACATTTTGTAACTTGAAAGACTTCCCGCAAAACTCACAAATATGTGGGCGGTCGCTTCCATGACGACTACGAGTGTGAGTTCTCATGTTGTTCTTACTTGATGAAACGTGACTGCAACCCTGAAAACAGTAGAAGAATACAGTAGAACATTGAAAATTCGACATCAATTTTTGGAAATACTCTTTAATTCAAAATAAATTTAGGAGATAATTCATGGATAAGTTCGGGATCTTTCATGCAAACCAAACATCTATGTGCCTTGATCCATATCTGAACTAAGGGTGAGGTTGGAGCCGTGAAACTTGTTTAAGCCCTCCGGTAAAAATATTTCTACTGACCGCTCCAAGGTGGTGCTTCTTTTGTGGATCATTTTTGTCATTTATGTTTCGTGTTTGTCATGCTAACTTTTCTGTTCATTGCAGCCTTGTGGTAACCTGCTGGGAAAGGGCTAACCTCTTGGCTCTCTTGAATGTGATGTTTGATTGTTTTTTGTCACTTTCCCGTGTGGTGTCGCAGGTCAGGTGTGCCACAGTGGTTCTTGATTGTATCCATTTCTGAGTTTTGCCTCCTTACTTACTTTGGGATGTAGGTGTTGCGCTCACAAAGTAACTTCTCATTGTATCTAGTGACGAAGTTCACAAGTTGAAAAAAGTGAAAAACAATGTCCAAACCCCATGCTCATCTTAGACCATGAACAAAACACCTACACAATTTCAAAACGATCGAACTAAAACTGTGAGGAGTTGCGCTCACAAAATACCTCCCTCATTGCGTCTACGGACAGATGGACGAACTCACTTTAATCTCCTTCGACATAAAAACAATTGAAGAAATCTCCTTACCGTGAAATTATTTACTAATTATTCCACTTTAAAATATCCATGATTAGTTACATTTCTCATTAGACAAATTGACACCTGATGCAAGCTAAATGCACTCATTAACTCTTCACATGCCAGTGATGCCAGCTGATAACCTTATAGATTGTAGCAAACCCACTGAATCCAGATCAGGCCTGTCGGGAGTTCCTTAAGTAAATTCAGGCCACAAAAAAAACGTGCAAAATTATCCTAGCTAGCAATAGGTACATGTAGCAGCACATGTGACGATATTTAAACCATAATTTCCTTTTCTTACATACCTACACTAGTTTGAGAACTCGTTAGAATGGCACATCCAATGCGATTCTAGTAACGATACCACTAACATGCGTGGATCCAGAGGGGGGGGGGGGGGGGGGTGGCAGGGGATCCGGATCCCCCTGGAAAATTACAAAAAATATAGGGTTCCTTAGCAATACTGGCCCGGATCCCCTTAAAATCACAAAGCTACAAAGCCAGCATTCAATGTTGGGCCATCAACGGCCCGCTAGCGAAACGCCATTTAAATGGCCTTTTGCTGGCGGGCCTTTAATGGCCCGCTAATAATGGTATTTGAATCCTACCTCCCCTCAAACTAAAAAAAAAAAAACAAACAAAAAAACAATAAAAAACGTTGTCAAAGTTGGACCCCCTCTGGATCCGCGCATGACCAACATGCATTCAGAAAAAAAACACTGGAGATCCACTGACATGTGATGTACCTCTCAGTTGACATCTGCACGTGAAAACGGAAAGCTGCCAAATTTCGAGCTTCGACACGAACGAATGTTTTGAGTGTGATTCCAGTTCAAACATGTGTTTTGGGTGCTCAAAAGAACCGTCTCATCGGAACGGCGAGACGGTTCTTTTGAGTACCCAAGACAAATGTTTGTTAAGAAACCAAGTTATATGTCAATTACGCATTCTCATTATCTGGAGGTCTGATAATTTACAATGGAGATATTGCAATGGAGACAGCAGCGAACCGTTTGTCGTTGTACTTCGAAGCTCATTGTTTAAAATTCTGAAATATTTTTAGGCAATTCGTAGACAGGGCCGTAGGAATAGGGGGGGGCACGGGGGGGGGGGGGGGGGGGGGGGGGGGGGGGGGGGGGGGGGGGCTGTGCCCCCCCAATAATTTGCACAAATATGCTGTATTGCTCATTACAAAGGTCTGTCATTTTAAAAAAATTTATGTGTGCCCCCCCAATCTGTAATTGCTTCCTACGGGCCTGGTAGACGTGCTATGTAGTCGTTTGGTGTACTGGTCGAAGACTTGCTCGGGAAATTTATGTATATTTCGCAGTTCCGACGTTATGCGCAGCTATCTAGTGGGACTAGAGACATTTTGTTATTACCTCCCCTTCACACACGTCAACCTCAATGAGACGACGTACATCGAATATTTTAAACACCCCGTTTCAAGGTCAAAATAGAGCAGAAGTTTATTTCAGTCTGTGCATCTGAGCTGTCTGATGTGAACCCCCGTTTGTAGATGTGCCGCAAAGACGAATACTTATTGTTTAAAAGTCGTGTAACGACGTCAAATCATTCTAATTTTGTTTTTCGTAAGACTTTAACTGAAAAAAATGCCTCTGAAAATGTAATCTGCTTCAGTCGTCTGCTGCATATGTTGACTAATGTAGGCCTAAGTAAAGAGACAAACAGTGTGGACCCAATAGGCATAACAAGTGACATCTCCAAACACGTTGGACCCATATTCGGCCCGATTTTTCGTCGGGCATTAGGCCGACGAAAAGTCGGGCCCTATCTGGATCCAAGCTGTTTGTCACTCTTATGGAATTCCTAAAATCAGCAGACGACACTGTCCGTTATTCAATCACTGTATTTTGTCACGTATGTCATTTTATACACAAGGGCGATTTCGGCTTTGAAGTTTGAAGCCTTTGAAGTTTGAAGCCGACAAAGAATATTTCAACTTTTGACATCTAAGGTCATGCCAAACTTATTTCTGCATGTTGTGGGCACTCATAAGTAAAGCCTCTCCAAGGCGATTCTATCGAGCATACTCAACAAGAGGAACTCGGAGGCTCATCGGATAGGCGGCAATCTAAAACGTTAATACGATCCACGAACGTAGATAAAATCGTTAGCAACAGAGAGTTAGATTGCAATTTGTCGCTACGATTTTTGATAGGTGCTCATGCGCGGAGTCAGAGGGGGTCCAACTTTGACAACTATTTTTTTTAGTTGATGAGGGGAGAAGAGACAATAAGCGGGCCACCATCGGGCCGATGTAGAACCAACATTGAATGCTGGCTTCGTACATTTGTAGCTTTTTGATTTTTCAGGGATCCGGACCAGTATTGCTTTGAAACCCTATCAAGGGGGGAGGGGCGGGGTCCAGACCCCATGTCGTCCCTCGATCTGTATCCGCCTATGGCGTTGGTCAATTGTTAAGAACGTTTTCGATTGCCGCCTATCCGGTGTTGGAGGGTACACACAATTTGGTCGTTGTATATGATCGTCAAATTGGAAAATTAGTGAAATCGTTAGTGAATCGAAATTACGGATTTAATTAGTAATTAAAAAAAAGCATTTCCAGGTAAGACACCAACATCTATCACATTAGGCAACGAAATGACGTACAACCGTTGATCCTGGAATTATCGTCGGGGTGGGGAGGGGGGGGGGGGGGTCAAGGTCAAACTGACAAAAAGGTTCTGACATTTTTATATGTATTTTAGTCCAACTCATAGTTTTCAGATGGGTTCAAATGGTGTACTACAAGAGAACTACTGTTTCTAAGGTTACAGGGGGCGGGGTCCAATATTTTCCAGGAGATGTCCAATTCTACCAGGAGGAGGGGGACAATTGCTAATTCCAACGGAAATCTATAGGACTCGTGATTTTCCAGTGTGGTCTGGACCAACCCCCCCCCCCCCCCCATCACGGATCCGCGCAAAACCCTCTCCCCACGTCGGACAACGCATAATATAACACAATTGCAACAGATAAGGCTCAGATGAGCTGCGCACTCGCGCAATTGTACGGATATAGAATTTTGGCGGATATAAAAATTTTGGCGCACAACTCCAAAAAGGGGGGTGTTTTGAAAATGTTAAGATTCCGCTAGTCACTGTAGCTGAACTGACTCGTTTTGTGAACTTCGAAGATAAGTTTTCTCACGTTTTTTGTTTCTAGTCCAAAGCATGTATTTTGGGTACTCAAAAGAACCGTCTCGATGAGAGCGTTCTTTTGAGCGCCCAAAACACATCAACTAATGGATGCTGTATAAGGTAAGATACTCCGCATTCATTTTTTTTTATCTTCGGACATATCTAGCGAATTCGGCCTTTCAATGAAACGAAGATATGAACGATAATAACTGAATTTATAAGTCTCACTATAAGAATGCATATATAATAACAATCTATGAATTAAAAAACGGCTTTTAATGATTTTAAAGAAGAGTTTGTTAACAGAATTAGAGAAAAATAAAAAAAGAAAATAAAGATTCTCAGAAAGGCAATAATTTTTTGGGGATAGGGTCTGTTATGGGTGGGTAGGTAGGAGCACGTCAAACCAACATTTTATTTAAGGTCGGCCTATTTAGATTGCTCCAGCGCTCGCTTCGCACAATCAATAAAAACACAATTGTCTACTAAATGTTCTGACGAGACTGCGCATTCGTTGCTCGCACATACAATAAACACACCATCCACCTTCTTATAGTTATGTTTTGAATGTGAGGAGCTAAGGCTCTAACGAGACTGCGCATTTGCACAGACTCGCCTGAGCTTTTGTTGCTCGCACATGCAATTAGAAACTCACTTACGATTGCATGCCATGTACTTATGTTTCATGCTGAGTAGCACAGGCTAGGCGAGGCATATGCACTCGATCAGTTCGCCTTATTTTTTATTGACGTACGTATTTTAAAACGTATACCCAATTATGTAATCACCAGCATGCGCAGATTCAGAGTGGGGGATATCCGGACCCCTTGAAAAATCACAAAATATAGGGTTTCTATCAGCAATACTGGATCCCCAGAAACATCACAAATTTACCAAGTCAGCATTCGATGATGGCCCGCTTCAATGGTCAATGGCGTAGCCAGAACGCTGAAAAAGTTACGCACGTCAAATGGCGACAACTGTAACAAGCAATGATTCTTTACAATTAAAGAGCAGTTCCTTGGGTATGGAAAATCATTTTTACCACATTAGGTGAACTCCCTTGAGTGTTAATATTTTTATTACGCACGTGCGTTGATTGTGTAATGAGTGCTACGCCAATGATGGTATTTAGATCCTCTCCTGTCATCAACTAAAAAACGTTGTCAGACTTGCAAAACTTTCTGGATCCGCGAATGACCAGTGCGCTATGTGCGCTTCGTCACGTAGACAATCATGTTTTATACACGCTGGCGCAGCAGCACATTTGCAAAAGAGCCCATTATTTGTGAGCTCGTGTCTACAAGGAGTTCACTGGGGGAGGGGGGGGGCTATCAGATGGTATGAAAAAAATACAAATTATGCGTTAGAAGATTAATTTTAAGTGATAAGGCTTTTATAAATGGACTATTAGTTAATTGCTTGAAGGTAAGATAAATACTTTTATTTACATCCACGCAGTCTGAGCGCAATTGTTTTCGATTTAAGTGAAAGGGTCATATCTAGACTTGCTATGGGCGAGCATAAGTAACTCAGCAGGCTGGTTTTATCATAACCATTTTTTTTTTAAATTTGATATTTCTTGTGAAGTTTAATCAATTCAACACCAATTTCTTTGTAATCCATTCTTCATTTAGTACCTAAAGCGATTCAATCGAAAAACATAAAAAGATATTAAGGGGAAAGTTAAGGAGAAGAAAGCAACTAAAACAACCAAATACATCCAGTGCAATTTTTTTCGCTGCTCGTTTTTTGTACACACGGTTAATGTACATGTACGTACACACTTCAAAGTAGCTCATCAGTGAGGCGTGAACTTTTAACCTTTTCCGCGACAGAGCCATTCAGATAAACTTGCCCTGCGTCGCGACACACGCTATCTCGCTACGCTACCCCACGACGTGCCCGCGCTGATCACTCGACGAGTCCGCGCTATCCCCTCGCTAAACCCGCGACAAAATGTCACGTGACCATCGCGATTTCATCGCGAATCAACTCGCTAGGTCGCATTTGATAGTAACATTGCGATACCTGTACTGTATGCATATACAAAAGCCCTATTAGGGAAAAATTTGTCTAAGTTCTCATAGCTGTCATTTTGTTAAAAATTATTTTTTTCTGAACCAAACTCCTTCATGCATATGTTCAATATGTCTACATTGTATAGGCAAAGTATCAAATTGTTCCATCAAAAGCTGTAGTAGGAGTTGATCGGCCCATGAAGGCCCCATCTATTCATATACAAAAGCCCTATTAGGGGAAAATTTGTCTAAGTTCTCATAGCTGTCATTTTGTTAAAAATTATTTTTTTCTGAACCAAACTCCTTCATGCATATGTTCAATATGTCTACATTGTATAGGCAAAGTATCAAATTGTTCCATCAAAAGCTGTAGTAGGAGTTGATCGGCCCATGAAGGCCCCATCTATGCACATACAAAAGCCCTATTAGGGGAAAATTTGTCTAAGTTCTCACAGCTGTCATTTTATCAAAAATTATTTTTTCTGAACCAAACTCCTTCATGCATATGTTCAATGTGTCTACATTGTATAGGAAAAGTATCAAATTGTTCCATCAAAATCTGTGGTAGGAGTTGATCAAAAGCTGTGGTAGGAGTTGATCGGCCCATGTATGGCCTATAATAGCATAAGCATAAAACCCTATATTAAAAGCCATTTAGAACTACAAAGGGAAATAACTCTGATAGAATTGGCCCCTAGCCCTTACTTTTTTGTCTAAAGTATTTGTCTTGCATTTATGAACATGTTTGCAAGGTTTGATGAAAATCCAGCTATGACTCTTCAAGATATTAAAAAAAAAAAACGTTACAGACGGACGCACGCACACACGGATGGACAACGTGAAAACAGTATACCCACCCCAAACAAAGTTTGCGGGGGGTATAAAAATCAAAAGGCCCTCAGATCTCCAAATGAGAGGGATAATTATCATAATTTTCATTTCTAAGCCCAAAAAAATATATTGTTAGGACTCAAAAGACTGCCTTGTTAAAGTGGTTATTTCAGTTTCCAAAACATACAGTAACACTTGTCTTAAACGGCCACTCAAAAATAGACAAAACAAATGTCTTAAAGCAAATGGCGGCTTAATGAAGGTCGAAAGTATTGCAGAATGCTCCAAGAGAGCATTTTGCAATACTTTTGACCTGCATTAAGCAATAATTGGTCTTGAAAACCAATTTTTGGTCTTCTTTTTGAGTGGCCGCTTAAGACAGGTTTTACTGTATGTTTAAACTGACTTGTATATATAAGAAAAATATCACAACTTAAAGATGTAATGCTGTAAATCCACCGTGATAGATGGGAACCAGTATGAGAAAACTTGACTTTGTTGCATGCAAACAAAATGTGGTTCTAGTCTGCTAAGCTTCACAGTCTAATCAGCGCCATTGTTATTTGCCCTCTAGAAAGTATAATAGCTAAAGCTTATTACATGCAGTTTAAACAGTCTAGCTAGTCTGTGTAGCTGAGTAAACTGGTCTGAGTCTTACTCAATGACATAGCCAGAACGCTGAAAAAGTTAGGCACATCAAAGGAAGACTACTGTATCAAGCAATGATTCTCTACAATTACGTGCTTTTTCAAATGGGAACTTCTCTTAAAGGAAAGAATTTGCTCCAAGAGGGAGCAAATTCTTTCCTTTAAGAGCAGTTCCTTAAGGTATGAAAAATCACCTTTACCACATTAGGTGTGCTCCCTTGAGTGTTACTATTTTCATAAAGGATGTGCGTATACTGCGTAATGGGCGCTACACAAATGTTACTTGGTCGGAAACCTGAAGACGTTTCTCGCTACTGGGCCAAAACTGAATCATACATTTACCCATTTAAGCCCAATGGACTTGGCTCCCCTTATCAGTAGGATGAGCCCATTTCCAATTTAAGGGGTGCTGGGTCATATTTTTCATTATATTCAAATTTTAATAGAAGATTTTGTAAGCAAACAGTGAAGATCCTGATCAGACACTGCATTATGGGGTGTCTGATTTGGTTCTGCACTGTTTGCCTATGTCCAATAAAAAGGATGCAGTGAATTTATTGCCTATTTTGGGGATACAGTTGCCTTTTGAATTTGGGAATAAATCCCAATAAAATCCTCAGATAGGGAAAAAATCTCCAAAATTGGGAAAATACAGGCCTTTTTTAGATTGGGAAGCAGCCTGTATTTGGCTGTAAAATAGGCAAAATAAAATCACCGGGATGTTAGGCTTATATGGATTAATCTTACTGACGCAAAACCAGTGGTATTGTACAAACCTCTACTGGACAGTGAAACATCTTGTACTTCGTTCTGTCATATTCAATTCCATGCTGGCTATACTCATGAAATGCCAGTCGCTTGCTGGTTGACAATGTCTTGTCACATAGAGAACAGGGATGGTCTACTCGTGGCCTCTTTTTGTAGATTCTTTTAGGCTTTTGTTTATCTTCTTTTTTAACTGCAGTTTTAGTTTCAATTGTACTATCGGAATCAAAGTTCTCATGTTCATCATCAAGCTCATCATCAAGTTCCTCATCATTTCCATCATCTTGTCCATCATCAAGTCTATCATCCATTACACTAGCTTCCAAAATCTGAGGCTCCTTCTTAATTTCACTCAGTAGAGGGTTTGTTTTTATAACATTTTTTAAGTCATTCACTTCTTTCCTATTACTTTTGCCTCTTTCTGTTTTGATTGGTTCAAAACCAAATTCTTCATACTCTGTCATTTCTTCATATGTGTTTTCTGTATTGTCAATTTTTTCTTTCTTTACTTTCCTACTTACATATTTTGGTTTTTTAGTGGTGCTCTTTTTTGCAACTCTGGGAGTTTTAGCTGATTGGTCTGATTTTTTTGGTCTGCCTCTCTTTGGTTTCCCTTCACCGGTTTCTGATTTTAGAACATTCTGTAGAAGCTGTGTTGAATTTGTTTTTTGAAGTTTTTCTGGCGTTCCTTCTTTCCTCGAGCTATTGCTGGCAACTCTTTTCCTTGGGTTTTGCTTTACTCTTCTGTTAGCTTTCTTAGGTGATGTTTTAGATGGTGCCTCTAGTTTATCTATATCAGAAGTCTCCTCATTTATTTCTACCGTAATAACTTTTGTTTCATCTTGCAAATCGGGAATGAGAAATTCGTTTTTAATGAAATCTTTAAGCAGATCAGCTGCACTAGTGAGGTGTAAGTCTTCACAGAGCTTCAGCAACTCGTCTGTGTCAGAAGTTTCAAACCCAAGCTTACCGGTGTACATAAAATGTACTGCAGATTGAACAAGTCTCAATGGAATGTCATCAAAATGAATAGATTCTGCGTTCAGTGTAGCTTCTGGAGCAAGCCGCAGTCTCATTGATGGACTAGTGGCCATTAGAACTAGTTTGTGTGCAGATACACTGCCTTCAGGTGTGGCAAGCTGGACATCACACAACAGCTGCTCCTGCTGCATAACTTGGAACTCCTTTAGCACCCAATCAAAATGATTAGGTGAGTCAAGGATAACGCTGGTTGACCCCATCTACAAAATAAAAACAATACAGTAAAAACTGTGTAAAACCGCCACTCAAAAATAGACAAAACAAAGATCTTTATGACAAATGGTACCTTAATGAAGGTCAAAGGTATTCCAGAATGCTCTTGGAGCATTCTGCAATACTTTTGACCTGCATTAAGCGATAATTGGTCTTGAAAACCAATTTGTGGTCGTTTTGAGACATTTGTCCACACATATAGTTAGTATACAGTAAAACCTGTGTAAAACAGCCACTCAAATGGTAGCTTAATGAAGGTTGAAAATATTGCAGAATGCTCCACTTTAAACAGATAATTGTTGATAACCTGTTACCACCGATAACAGTTTGGACACAGATCAGCCCTGACATTATGCCCGACCTGATCAGAATCCAAACTGTTTGACACTCAGATGGAGTTCCTCAAGAATTTCTTAAAAGGGTTGAATTTTTTCTTTTGCAAAAAGTTTGGACCCAGATCAGGCCTGACATAATGTCAGGTCTGATTTGAATCCAAACTGTTTGACACTCTGATGGTATTCCTGAAGAAATGTTGCACAGATTGATTTTCTTTGCTAACAGTTTGGACCTAGATCGTCGGGCCTGATCTGGATCCAGACTGTTTGACAAAAAACGCAGATGACAAAAAGCATGACAAATTTCCTGAAGGGTGATGCCGATTGAGATGCAAACTTAAATTCATTGTTCAGCCACTATACTTTACTGCCTGGTCACAGTGCTTTTTTTCTTCGCCTTTTTATTTGACACAAAGTCATAGCCGCTACTGTTTTCGGCCAATTTGTGTTGTTTTATAGAAAAGCGTTAGACAGAATGGCTGCTCTTTATTCAGGCAATCCGAAGAAATCCGACTAAAAACTGTTATTACCGGTACGTAAATGAAATATCGCAAGAACACAGAACTGCAATTTACCGGTATACATGTACCAGTATATCGTGAGAGCCCTAGCAATTACTGTAGCTGGATTGGTCTGAGTCTATAAAGATCTGAAAAATCAGGTTGCAATTTTCCCTTTCTTTCTACACATTTTCACTAAGTCTTGTTAACTAACTTTCTGTCTGCCCTATTTTTCTTTCTTTTTTCTTTCTCTAAACTGCCACCAGACATAATATTCAAAAGCGAATGCAGTCACTCACAACAGGTCTGCTGTTAGTTGCGGCATGCACATCCTTTTTGCTAGACTCCAGAAAGGACCCAGCTACAACTGTATTAAATAATCAATGTTAGGAAAACTTGGATGCATAATATGAGAATTCCAATACAAAAACCTGTTGCAGAGCCTTTAAATGCATGTCAGCATACTCATCCAGTCCGGGTTGAGCACAGTGGCTCAGTTGGTAGCTAGAGCATTAGACTGGGGATTGATGGGTTTATATCTATCTTCTTTCACTCAGGTGATCATATTATATGATCATTATCTGAGGTGAGCGTAAAAAAACAACAACTCCTAGCTGAGTCATTTAAATGAGCGTCCTGAACTCCTCTGTGGTCTCAGCTGCGACCACAGTTGGAGAGTCAGACTATTCCAATAAGGAATAGTCCATACTCCTTGGGGAAAAAAGCGTACTTCAGGGCAATACTGTGAGTTGTGTGATGACCTGGTAGATCATGTTCTTAGAGACGGGGTCAAATACTAATCTTAATCAATAGACAAAGTCCCACAATGAATCTTGTGGAAGAAAGGCAGAGAGGACTGATCCTTGGGCCTCCAGTTTTGGCCATTGCAGCTCATCAACTGTTCACCAACACTACAAAACTCCAGCTGTTAAGTTTTTAGAACTTTTTTTATCTTCAATTTTAGCAAAATGTGTTTGCGATGAAAAGTACTCAGGAGCATCTCCGCCAACTTCTCCAAACGGTTCCAACATCCTAGATGCTGCAGGTTTATCTGTGCTTAGATGCACTCTTTGAACATTTTAAGCAGAGCGCAAATAAACCAAGTCCAAGATGTCAGTCAAAAAGTTACATTGCAGCGCCCTGATTCAATTACTAAAGCGATGAATGGCTAGTTCAAATATAATAGAAATCGCACCTGATTCGCTCGTGTGTTAAGCTAGTAGGGTCTTCTCAAAACCGTTCATTTAATAGCTCGTGCAAAAGAGAAAATTTGCATGTCATGCGATAACCCAGTCTTTGTTCCTACAAATTAGCCTGCTTTAAGTTGATTCTGCATATGCACAGTAAATTCTGAGCATGTTAACAGCAGTTTTATGCTATGCACAGTATTTGAAGAACGGGATATGCACCGTTTCCAAATATTTTTTGCAACTACCCCTTTCTGTCATGCCTATACGAATTTTACCTATTATTAAGACTTAGAAATTTAGGACGCATTAAATTTATTGCAAAATCTTCATCAATATACACAAAAATCTGTTTGCGCAACAAGCACAAGACCTTTTGGAGACGTTGGCAGAAAGTCTCCTCTACAACCTTCATCGCAAACACATTTTGCTAAAATTGAAGACAAAAAAGTTATTGCGAAAAATTAGTTCTAAAAACCTAACAGTTGGAGTTTAGTGTTGCACCAGCTCCTGCAGGTCCAGCTGGCTGCCGTCCTTTGTACCTTCCCCACCTTTAAATCTAATATGGGCTCCAAATAGAAGCTGCATACTCCAGTTTAATGCATACCAAAGTTTTGTGCCCAACCTCCTTAGTACTCATAGGTGCGAAAGACAAGCTGGTTCCTGCGAATGAAACCTAAAGTCTTAGTTGCTTTGGATGAAGTATCAGATATGTTGACCTCAATCCATGTTCTCCGTAATTGTTATGCCAAGATATTTTACGGACTGAACATTTTCTAAAGTTGGTGTGTGTAGACTACAGTAGTCGTGAAGAATTTGATTGTGTGAATAATGCAGTCACTCTCATAGTCATAGAGTGAAATTTCTGGCAACATTAAACTTCATATATACAGGACACGATCATCCGTAAACAGGTGAACTGAAGAGTTGATATTATCCGGAGGGTCGTTTTTGAAGATTAAAAAAAATCGGTCCTAAGATCACCCCTGGGGTACACCGGATAAAACAGGTACTGGATCTGAAGCTTGACCATCTAAGACTAAGTGTTGACTGCGCCCAGGGAACCAGGAGCTAATCCACTTATGGGTAGACGGTAGACCCTCTTATCCCATAATAATCATGTTTATGTAATAGCTTCCTGTGTGGGAGCTAGTCCAGGTTACCAGCCTATTCAGTAAGCCGCATTTGTTCTCTACACCAAACAGAGTTTAAACGAAGTAAACAAAGGCTTAATTTACAGAAGGCTATGTGGGACCTTGTCAAAGGCCCTGTAGAGAAACCAGGGAGAAAAAGCGCCGCCCGAGGTGGGGCTCGAACCCACAGCCCCGTGAACATTAGTCGGGCGCTCTTACCACCTGAGCTACCCGGGCGGTCCTGTCCTTACCACCACCTACAGACTCTACACTTCTCCCCCTTTTCTCTTCAGAGCTGATCCAGCTCTGTAGAATTCTCTTAAACAGTGATATGTCATATCCCGTTCTGGATCATGGAGGCACTTTGAGCACTCGGTGAATACACAGGTAATTCTCCGTTATCCTAACATATTTTGGTGCATCTATATCTTGCAATATCTTAAAAATTACTCAAAATTTTGCGTTGAAATTTTAATTATCGATTAGAAATAGGATTTCTTTTGATACAGAAGGTGTTTATAAAATAATTGGACATATTTACGGAGATATTATTGATCAAAATTTCAGGTTTAATAAGCGACTGGCATTATTTTCACCGAGTATCTCAGCGGAGCTCTTCAGCGTGAGGTTAAATAAAGCCTCAAATACCCAGATGACTTAACAATAGAATACGGCACGGCTATCTGCCAGAGCCCCAGCTCTCAGGATGACCTATTCCATTGCATGGACCCGTCAACAACAATTCTGACACCATTGTAGAGAAACCAGGGGGGAAAAGTGCCGTCCGAGCTGGGGCTCTAGCCCATGACCCCTGGAACACTAGTCGGGCGCTCTAACCACCTGAGCTACCCGGGCGGTCTGGTCCTAACCACCACCTACAGACTCTATACATCCCACATTGCAAAATCTTTGCGAACTTTGATAGTTCAAGTCTCACCGCCAGTTACGTCCTCTAGCAAGACACTTTATCCGCTGTGAACATTAGTCGGGCGCTCTTACCACCTGAGCTACCCGGGCGGTCCTGTCCTTACCACCACCTACAGACTCTACACTTCTCCCCCTTTTCTCTTCAGAGCTGATCCAGCTCTGTAGAGTTCTCTTAAACAGTGATATGTCATATCCGGTTCTGGATCATGGAGGCACTTTGAGCACTCGGTGAATACACAGGTAATTCTTCGTTATCCTAACATATTTTGGTGCATTTATATCTTGCAATATCTTAAAAATTACTCAAAATTTTGCGTTGAAATTTTAATTATCGATTAGAAATAGGCTGGCTCTAGCCCATGACCCCTGGAACACTAGTCGGGGGCTCTAACCACCTGAGCTACCCGGGCGGTCTGGTCCTAACCACCACCTACAGACTCTATACATCCCACATTGCAAAATCTTTGCGAACTTTGATAATTCAAGTCTCACCGCCAGTTACGTCCTCTAGCAAGACACTTTATCCGCTGTTTAGAACAATTTCAACCCAGATGGGCCTGAAAAAATATTGACTGGGACGTAAATAATCAAAACAAATCATCCAGTCCGGATAAAACAAAAAGGAGAAACGTGCTCCCAAAGACTCGCAAACGATTCATCAATCATCTCTGGTTGCATTACGTTAAAACTCAAATGATTTGAACATTTCAAAATATATCAGCAATGAAGCAACACGTTTGCAGTAGATATTGGTGAAAAATCATCAAAATGCCACACCTTCTTTTAATTTTGTCAAAAAATTTACGCGACACCGTCCATATTTATTATGCGGATAATTTGTAACTACATGAATTATATCATGACACCAATAGCATGTTAAGGCAGTGTATCGGGGTCCAGTACCGGATCTCTGCCCTGACTCCGCGCCTCGACTTAAGTAGTAGTATGTTAAACAATCACTGTATATTAGTGGTTTGTTAACGTAGATAATGATAATAAATACCTGGTTGAAATTTTACTTTATCACGGACGACTCTGGGTCAAGTCATCCCTGAGTCAACTTGCAATGAGTCAACTCGCCCAGGTCAACTCGTCCGCATGCGACAGTTCAGTTGTTTATCTTTCGAGCTCCATAAAAATAAAGGCGAGGTCTGCTGACAACCCGTTGTCACCAGACTTTTTGGTCTGCTGACAACCGGTTGTCACCAGCAAAATATCTCATGACAACCGTTGTCACTAGCAAAATGTCTGGTGACATCCGGTTGTCACCAGCAAAAAGTCTGCTGACAACCAGCTGTATATTTTTCAATAACAATGTGTACCCTATTCAACAACATCAGGCATTTAATGATATACTCTGCTATAAATTGTTTTTCTATACATATATATGAATATAGAGATTTTTATACAAAAAATATACACTTGTGTATATGATCAAATGATAGTAAGTTTCAATTATACAATGCCTGGTAATTATTGGTAAATTGACTAATCATGATTAAAGGTACTATTCTTTTAACTCTTATAAAATGGAATCTTCCAGTTGATTATCTGGACTCTTACAGCTTATTTATTATAAAAGTTAACAAATAACCCATGGTCATACTCACTCAGATCCCCCTAGGGGACATGCTTATCCATGATTAATTTGTTGATGGAAACTGTTCCATGTCAGTAATTTGATTTTGGTGATTAAAGAATTACGGCAATAATGATGAAATATCAGTTTTATTTCAAGCTTATTTCAAATTCAATATGTTTTGACTTTATCTAGATACAACATATGCAGAGCTGTTAATTTTTAACTAGGCATTTTTGCTGAAGTAGCTACATGTATTAGTGCTAAGTGTGGTAAATGGAAACTTCCAATTGATTTTTTGGACTTTTACTAATCCAATCTGGTTATTAATGATTTATTTGCCAAATAGTCCCTGATCAGATTGCTCTTTGTCTAGTATCAAATTGCTCTTCCAGGTCCTGATTGGTGTGCACAATCTTTTCCTCTTAAAAAATTAGCATTCAATTTGATTCTGGTTCTTCACGAGTTTATACTGATAATGCTAAAATGATATTGTCCATCCATTGTGAACAATGCAATTATAATATATAGGTTTATAATATATTTGTTCCCTTAAAGCTGTGATAGTATAATTCATTATTTTCTTATTCATTTATATTTATCCAAGTTTTCTATAACTGTATTTAAAATGCCACTAGACTCAGGTAGATTGCCAAGTACATGTATACAGTAATATTGGAAAATACAGCTGGTTGTCAGCAGACTTTTTGCTGGTGACTACCGGTTGTCACTAGACTTTTTGCTAGTGACAACCGGTTGTCAGCAGACACTTCCAAAATAAAAGTTCAAATTTGTATTAAAATCACCAAAGACATATTTTTCTGCCAATTTTGATGGAATTTGTTCATTTAAGTGCTGGAGACATCTTGTGAAAGTTTGAATCGATTTGAGGAAGGCATTTCTGAATAAATCAAGAAACAGATTTTTGACAGCAGATTTGACAGTATGAAATCACCTAACCCTGTGAAATTGCAAACAGCGACAACAAAAATCATCAATTGCCGAAGATGCTTGAAGGTGAAGGACAGAATGGCCATACATTAGGAAAAGAAGAATCTGTTTCATTGTTTTTTCTAGAAATTGAGGTAGGATCGATTTATTTTGTTGTTTGGCACACATAGCAACGGTTTCTAGAGGAGAAAAATTCAAACTTTCTGAGAAAACCCTACACTAGAAAAGGAAAAAAACACTTCAATGTCTGTAAATTGTGCATTTGGGTTTTGCTAGCATGATTTAAAACAAAGAAGCACAAGTTAGAAATGCGAAGAAGCAAACGTGTTGTTGAACAGGTGCTGAAAAAACGTGACACAGCAATTATTCAGGAAAGCACAACACCAGTAGAAACAGACTCGGTCAAAGGTAAAAGCTTACAGAAAGAAGAGGCTGATGTTTGTTCAGGTTGCAAATTACCTAGTCCAAGAATCAAACGATTTGTTGAGGAGCCATGGATTCAATGTGATGTACGTAATGGTTGGTGGCACTTGGAATGTGCATGCTTAAAGCTGCATAGTCTGTAACTTTTGATCTTTTAATTTTAGAACAAATGTTTCTATTTTTCAAGAACACAGTAAAAAACTAAAAATCAGGTATACATTTTACCAATTTCGTAAATCTAAACAAATTATCAGTATCAAAACAACAGCATTTATGTTAAAATTAACTGTCTATAATTATTGGAGGGACGCAAATAATTACCAATACGAGAATAACACACCTGTTTTTATAAGATAATTCACTTTTCCATGCAGTTTTCAGCTATAGTGAACATATTTATCGTGAAAGCGTAACTTAATTCGACTTGTTCAAATGATTTAAAAAGAAAATAAAATTTTTCAAATAATGTTTATAGTTGCAGACTTAGTCTCTTTAACTCCTGAAAGTGGCAAGTTGATAAATAAGAGAAACTATATTTCCCATGTGCATTTTGTGTCTTAGAATCACTGAACACTAGACCATTGGTAGATACATGTAGCCAAACAAAAGAAAGACCATTTCAAAGCAGCCAAAAATTAGAATCGCCGAAACAACAATTACAACCAACCAAACTACAGGCTAAAACTAAAAGTGATAAAAAGGTTACATTTAGTGAACAAGTAATCATTATAGACAGTATAGATAATCCTTCTGGTGTTAGTGACTCGCGGAAAATAAATGTTAAAGTTAAAGAGTAGCTGTTTAAATACAGATTATGTTGAATTTGCTTACCCACTAGCCAAAGGAGGTGTAGCAGTGCATTTCAAGGATTCTTAACAAGCAGAGGAAGCAATAAATAACTGGCCAGGCAAAGTATTCGGAGAAAAAGAAAGTGTTCATCGCCCAAGAGGTAATAGTGGACCCAAAGTCGGTTTTGCAATGAATGTGGATCCCAGATATTCTAAACAGCAAATTTGCAGATATCAATGGATAAGGGATGTACAGTAAGTGATGTAGAGAGACTGTTTCATAGGAATACAGGTAGGCCTATGCCAGTAGTGAAAATCTTCCATGAATCACATGAAGATTTGGTAAATACTATAAATACAGAACTGGGATTAAAGTTTAATGGTAAACAAACATATGTGAAGTCCGAGATAATAAGGAAAGTAGTGCGCTGTTTTAATTGCATGCGTTTTGGCCACATTGGCTCTACATGTTTGTTACTTCAGCAGTGTGAGGACTGTGGGGAGTAACACTCAGCAACTAATTGTTCTAACAGTCCAAAATGCTTCAATTGTGGAGGATCACATAAAGGTCAAGCAAATGTACAGTGTATCAGACAAAGCTTCGAGAAATCCAAGTTCAAGACCTTGTATAAATACAAAGTAACCCTTTCACTAAACTGTCAATTCTATACCAAAATAATAAGATTATCAAAAACTGATTTATACAACTGAACCAGACACACAAGCTTTTAACAAACATACCTGAGTGATTTTATTAGGAGAGACTATATTACCGGGATTCAGCATACCTGAGAGATATTTTGGCTAAATGGCCAATAACAACAACAACATCCCCTATATGAAATACCCCGGTCTGTGTGTGTGTTTCAGTGAATAGTCTATTAAGCCCAAAGTCAAAAGGATAATCAATTACGTTTTGATTAGCTATTATCCATCAACTATGGTGGTACATTGTGTTTAAATGCTGTTTGTTTGTCGAAAAATTAATTGGTAGACTGATATAGTATCACTTGTGTAATGTTTGCAAAAATGTAATTAAAACATATTATTGTAATGATTGATAGAATGCGTTACTCATCACACAAAAGATCAGCATGCGCATGCGTTTTCTAATACAAAATTGACCAACAGAAAAAGAAAAGAAAAAAAGAAAATAGAAGCATAAATAGAAACACTAGAAAGGGTATTTAGGACTGTGGTGACACGCAGAAGGAAATCCCGACAGAATGTTTCAAAAGGTTGGATGGAGGGGGTGGGAGCTGGTAAATGGTTGCTGACATGTGTCATTCTCCTAGTCATACTTCCAAGTCCCATGCAAACAGAAACGGACAAGTTGACCCCGGCAAGTTGATCCGAGGGGGAGTTGACATATGGGGTGGGAGGTTGACTCGGGGACGACTTGACCGGCTTCCATCACAGACGCCATCTTGCCATGGGAACTTGCTCTCTGGCACGTTATGAAGAAATGCTGACACTCCTACTTATGAATTAGAGTATGGATCTGTAACAATAACTGTGCAAGTACTGGTTAGCTAATTTGATAGAGCTGGAAATTGTTGATTTCAAAGTCCCACGCTGGACATAATTTTTTCTTCTGATTTTCAGTTGTTGTTTGTTCATCCAAATAATTTTTGCCGTTTTCCCTACTTTTTCAAAGAGTAGGGGCCTGATGCTTTGGCTGTTTGTTGGGCCCACCGGGGTTTACCTGTTGGATTTCTTTTGCTCCGGTATTCAGTTTTATTTACTGTTGAGTCCTTATCTTTGCTTATCTCCTTGTTATATCTTGATTTATATGTTTTAGGAGATTAGTTTAAATTAGTTTAGATTATGCATTGATAAGTTAGTCAAACGTTATATAAGGGTTGGATATAACTTGGATATCATGCGACAGTCTGCATGCCTAGTTTTAAACCCAATCACGGTTTATAGCTATGGTTTCCTCTTTAATTGCACGACGGTGGGTCAGGCCTCAGACTCTATGACGGCTCTGACGTAAAGCTTTAATCGGTGGGTTGGTGCCTGATGCTTATCTGTAGCTGGACCCACTGTGGCTTAACTTAAGGTTTTCTTTAGCTCTGACTATCTGTGAGTCATGAGCCCTTTTCTTTGTTTCATCATGGTGTGTTAATTTGATAAGAGTGTTCTCCATGATAATACATTGCATTAGTTAGATGACCTCCATGCGAGCTGAACATTTCTTGTACCTCAACAACAGCAGAATCTAGGGCAAAGATTTGGTACCAGTAAAATGCATTTAAGGCCCCCCCCCCCCCCCCCCCCCCCCCCGGTGGCTTAGGCTGCTGTCCGTTCTAAGGCGGTGGTTCTGTTGTTGTTGACTCGTTGTTTATTGTTACTCCCATTGTTGGAGTCTGTAATTGTTCTATGTTTTGTTGTACGTTACTTTATGTCAATTCTAGTATTGCAATCATCTTGATGGGGAAGAGAGAGCTGGTTGCTTTACTTGGTTTGTCCTCCTGGTGTCTCGTGATGGTTGAGCGGCTCTTCCTCGCGGTGCCACAGGGTTGTCTCCGGTTTGTGATTGTGGTATTTCCTGATCATACTCACTTTTTTTCATGCAAACCAAATATCTATGTGTCTTGATCCAAATCTGAATTAAGGGTGAGGTTGGCGTGCTGTTAAACCGGTTTAAGCCCTCCAGTAAAATATTTTACTGACCGTTCCAAGGCGGTACTTCTTTTGAATATCTTTTATGTTTTTGTTCTGTCTTGTGTTTGCAATGTCTTTGTGCGCGTCTGTTTATATTTGCTTTGTGGTCACCTGCTGGGAAAGGACTGACCTCTTGGCTCTCGTTTGTGGTGTCTAACTGTGAGTTTGTCACTTTCTCATTGGTATCCTGGGTCAGGTGTGGTACTTGATTGTATCGATTCCTGATCTTTGTACCCTTACTTACTTTAAATTTTCATGTTTCATAGTAAATGTCCATTGATTTTCCTTTATTTGAAGTAATGGAAAATACATTTTGAGGGATATATTCTGTTCATGCCGTTCATTACATGACTATACCCATTTTAAAGGTCATCATTTTTTTTTTTATAAACAATGGCCATGAATTTTCATCTGCTCTTTTCCCGGCCATTATTTAGATGGTCATTAACCAACCATTAAATATATTTATAGCCATGATTATCTAATACCATTTAAGATATTAATGACCATTAATAGGACAGAATATAATGATCATTGATTTTCCATTATTTGAAGTAATGACCATTACATTTTGTGGGATATATTCTGTTCAAGCCCATTATTAAATGACTATAAACCGTTTTAAAGGCAATTATTTTCTTAAACCCTGAAATAATGGTGAGTAACATTAATGGCCATATACTCCCTGTAAAAAAAGGTTATAGTAATGGCAATTTTTATCCCCAACCAACAAGGATCAGCGGATTTATTGATCAGCCTGGCGTTTGTCTGTCCATAGATGAAAATTTGTTCACATAATATATTTTACACCCTTTGGGATATTTTATTATATTTGATAAGCATGCATAATAGGTTAAGACTGTGTGTCAAGAACGGTTGCTCTCCCTTGCTTCCTATTTGAGTTATGTCTGTGAAGTTGAATGAACTTAAAAGGGGAAACCCATGTTCTTTCCCTTTGAGATATTTGGTAGGCATACATATTGAGTTAGAACCGTGTGTCAAGTGCAAGAATGATTGCTCTCCCTTGCTTCCTGTTTCAGATATCTCCCGTGAATGAACTTAATGGGGAAGCCTTGTTCGCCAAATAACTTTTATACCCTTTGAGATATTTTGATAATATTTGGCAGTCATATATATACATTGGGTCAATACTGTGCCACATGCAATACTTTGCTTCTGGGTCGAGTTATTTTCGTTTTACAAACTTTAATGGGAAAAAATTGTGTGCAGCATAACTTCCATCCCTTTTATGGTATTTTGATAAAATATGGTAGGTATATGAATATATAAGGTAGAGACAGTGTGTCACAAGAATGGGTACTCTCCATTGCCTCCTGTTTTGGTTATCTCCCATAAATAAATTTAAAAGAGGAAACCTTGTAACTACATAACGTATATACCATTTGGGATATTTATTATTTATTATATAAATATATGGTGTTAGTACACAATTACAGTCTTCCGGTTTGGTAGCCCACGAAAATAGTACCTTTAGAAATTTAGCACTTGCCGTTTCTGGACCCTTTATGGCGTAAATGGGTGCTTTATTCGACTTTAAATGTACATGTGATTCAACATTGGTATATGTTTGTCAGGCTGATGCAGAAAAATGCATCTTTGTGTGGACTATTTTGTCACAGACTCCCCGGCGCACTCCCCAGGTAACGTCTGACGCGGGTTGGATTTCAGCCCGGATTTTTTGACTGTTCCCCAAAGAACGGAGAATGCTGAGAAAACGAGATTATCAAGGTAGGTTGTCTTTTCACTTTTTTGATAGGTGAATGACAGATCTTGCCACTCACAGACAGAAAAAAGTCCAAGCAATGTCCTGGAAAAATTTGCAGATGCTCGAATTCTGCCTTTTTACATGGAGTTGAATGGGACCGATTAATTGTGCACCGAACCCATATAATGTCAAGGTAAAAACGATTGCCCTCCCTTACTGTCTGTTAGTTATCTCCCTTGAACAAATTCTAATGGCCGTTGAGATATTTTGATAAGGAATGAATTGTAAAGGCAAAAAAAACCTTCAATAATAAATAACTTTTGTTTCTTTTCAGATATTTTGATAGTAATTTGTTGGGTTATGAATCAAGTCAAGATGGTGTGTCACATGCAAACATGATTGCTGTCCCTTGATTACTATACTTAAAACCAAAAGTAACTTTACAGTTTGAACTACCGATTATATCTTTACTGTTTGTGATTTAAACCAAATTGAATATTGCAATGTGTTGCTGGACCCCCCCCCCCACCTAACCTAATTCACGAAAAACAATCTAGGCTTTAATTAATCTTCTTCCCTGTTATCTGTGCTTTCATTAAAAAACACAAAATCAGCATTTCCTAACAAAATCCAAAGTAAACCTAGGATTTGAACACTCTATTTTAAGGACCATCGATTGCCCATTAAAAATACTGTAAGACATTTTGTCTTCGACGTATAGTTAGTTTTTAGCAGAGTTTAAAGTTGGTTCACATTGAAATTATCTCCCTTTGAATTAAAACTATAGTAAACTTTGGCACCTGCTAAAAGTTTTATTTCAGATGGCATTTGAAATTTTTAATCAGCGAATTATTCGGACTACTGCCCTGAGTACATGACAAGATAATCTGGTAAAAATCCCCATCGGCTTGAAAGAGAAATAGCAAACAATTTCTTATGGGAAATTCATTTGAAAGCACTGAAAAGTTCACAAAAAGGGGTATGGACGTAAAACGTCACTCTAATTTGTGTTACTGGAAAGGTGATCCGGCCTGATTCGAACTTTAAACAATAATTCGATAGCTTACCTTTCAGACTGGTTCTTAAAAGTTGAAAACAGTACAATCGCAAAGATACAGTGGCACATCAAGTGATGTCTTTTGGAAAAGTTTATTTAGCCCCCTTGCCTCTTTCATTAGGGCATTGTGGTTGCATTTATGATACCAAAAACATGAAATTCAATTGTCATATGAGTTATTGATTGAACTTTAATATGAATTAAACACATTTAAAATACCACACACCAATACCCAGAAAAGGTATATATGTTAACAGTGTAAAGTTACTTTTGGTTTTGAGTATATTTGATATCTCCAATTAACATATTTAAGGCAAACCTTGTGCTTTATAATAATTTCATATCCTTTTAAATTGTTTGATAATACTTGCTGTGGCTATGTATCAAGCCAAAATGGGATGGGTGCAAGATTATACCACCCTTACCAACTATAGCACGAAATATCTAGTGATGTGCAAGGTCTACACTGATGTAGGTGGTATAAAATAGTTATACCATGGGTTGTCCACATATACATAAGATAATCCACTCGCTAAAGCTCGTGGATTATCTCCACGTACAGTTGGACAACCCATGGTATAACTTACTTAATTGCTCTGCAATGCTTCCTTTTGCATATGCATACCTCCTTTGAATTAATTAAGTACTTACGGTTATACCTCTATGGACAAAAGTGGCCCTGTTCAGTGGTCACCTTTTACATAGGATTATACATGTATATCAAAAGCATAAAACACCTTCTTGTTTGGAACCACTCATCCCCACTCCTTTATCACATAGTAAAAAGGCACATTATTATTTGACAATGACAATGGATGTCCTGGGGATATGCAACACCCTCTTCCCTTTCATATAAGGCTTAACATTTTGGATATTGTTCAGATTCCCACCCAAACCACATATAGTTTGTATCTTATGATATTTTTTTTTGTTTGATTTGATTCTTTACGTCCCATTAACAATCTTTCAGTAAAACAGGGACGGGTCTTCCTGGGTTGAAGGACAAATGTGTCTTGCTAAAGGACCACAACGCAGTGACGCCGGTGAGGCACGTACCCGCGGCCCCTCGGTCTCAAGTCAAGCACTCTACCACTGCACTCCCTATCTTATGATAAGACTGTTTCAATGACACTGACAGTGGGACATGCCCAACCCTTTCCCCTTTATATGATATTATGACTTAACCCTTGTCATGCTGAATAATGTCATGTACTACACTCCCTCCCCAATTTTTAATGCCCCACCCCCCATGACAATGGCCGGGCCATTAAGTGTTACCCCTGTCCATCTGTCTGTCTGTCACACCCAATGAAGTCCACTGTCTAAGTCGAATATTTTTGATCAGAATTTTATTCAGGTGAACAGTCAAATAATGTTTTTTTGTAAAAGCACCTCCTCCTGAACCCTTAGACGTAGCAACTTCAAACTTTGTACCTGAATAGGTCACATGATGTAGAGGGTACTGGGTAACATTTGTGTGACCCCATGGTCAAGATCAAAAAATGCATTTACTTGTAAATGCATCTCCTCCTAAACCATTAGATATAGCAACTTCAAACTTTGTATCTGAATAGTCACATGATGTAGAGGCTACTGGGTAACATCTTGTTGGACCTTAACCCCAAGGTCAAATAATGTATTTTCATGTAAATGCATCTCCTCCTAAACTGTTAGAGGTAGCAGCTTCAAATTTTACAGCTCCATAGGTCACATGATGTAAAGGGTACTGAACAGCATTTCATATGACCTTGAGCAAGAGGCAAGGTCAGAGGTCAAATGATGTATTTTCTTCCTAAACCTTAGGACATTGCAACTTAAAACTTTGCAGGTGAATAGGTCACATGATGTAGGGGTGTTGGGCAATATTTAGTGTGACCTTAATCCCAAGGTCAATGTATTTTCTTTTAAATGCATCTCCTTAACCATTTGATGTAGCCACTACAAACTTCCCAGGTCCATGGGTCACATGATGTGGAGGGTACTTTTGTGTTATCATGACGTCAAGGTCAAAAGTGAAAAAGTGAGTATTTGCGATGTACCATGGACTGCATTCTAGTTATAGTATTCTTTCATAAAAAGTTTTAGTGACTTCAAGTCAAAAAGAGGTTAAAAAATAAATACACAATGCTCTCTTAGATATTTATTATAGTATTCTTTCATAAAAAGTACAGTTAACAAATATGTGTATAAAATCAGTTAACATGTATGATCCTGCATAGTTCTGGCCCCAAGCAGGGCTCCAGATAAGAGGGGGTAAAGGGTATTTCAGCATTGATTTTTTAATTCAGCATTGAAAATTAAATTGAAGGGTAAAAATACCCTTTGCAGTTTGAGGTTTCAGTGCTGATATTCAATGTATGTGATGAAATCTTTTATTCTTAGTAAGAAAAACTAATTAATATACACCAATTGTATAAATCTTGGGAGTTTTCCTAAAAAAGCAACAAGTATTTGATACAAGCAACTTTTCTTTAAAATATGTTAAGCAAATATTGGGTCTTTTTACAAGGCTTTGCATCTTCTGCAATTTGATATTTTAAATATGGAGTAAAATACTCATTAAATTAAAAAGTAGGGGGTGAAATACACATTGGTCCAAATCCTTTTCAAGACCACTGCCCAAGGTTATAAACCTTTTTTTCGCTCAACTCAACTGAGCACAAAATTTCAACTGCTCATAAAAACTAAAATACTGACAAATAAAGAATTTTCTTGCTATAAGTCTCTCAGGTGTTGTATTTATCATGTTAATAAATGTTAAAATGCCAACAATCATTGGCATTTTAACATTTATGAGCAAGATAAATTTCTTGCTCAGCTGAGTTGAGCATGGAAAAAGTGTTATGACCTCGCACCAGGCTATGTAAACATTTCCAAAAAAATTATCCCGTTTAGGACCAGTGGAATTTTCCATAAAGCTACATACAAAAAAGTAAGAATGGTCCATTGTATATATTGAAAGGTCACAGGTTTTAATTTAAAAAAAATATTGTACATGATCCATTTTTGTCTTAGCAAACAGTGCAGACCCTGATGAAATGCCTGCCATATTATGCGGCAATTAATCAAGGTCTTCACTATTTGCCAAAGTACCTGTTTAGGGGATTCCTGTCTCATATAAAATGTACATGCAAAATTATAAAGAAACAAACTGGGTTTGAAATTTGAAAATACATGTGGACCAGCCAGTGAGACAATGGCATTTGGAACTCCTTGCCAATTTGTCGGAATCAGACCTTGGATGTACATCATGGACATGATTATAACATCATAGAAACCATGCCAACACATTAACAAAAGTTCAACTGCAGCAAAATAAATGGCTACAAAATATCTTGATAAATGTCATAGAAAGGAAGATGCCATAGCGATATATACCCATGCTAAAAAAAGAAGGCCACCCCAATTTACCCCCGGTTCTTTTGAGCACCCAAAACATATGTTGAAATTGATGTGTAATAAAGTATTTACAATTTAACGCTCAAAATTTTTGTTTATATTTATACTGTTTGGGAAGGCCTTTCTGTCCAAATATTAAGGGTAAATACAGAATCCTGACTTCACACACTTTTCAGCCATTAACAACCATTCTTGCATGGGAATTTGTTACGCGAAGCTGTTTGAAGCCGCAAAAAATCCATGTTCAAATCATGAGATTCACGTGCTGTTTGAACATGGCTTTTAACTTGACAAAGTCTAAACTGGGCCCTGGTTTGTTTGCATGACGTTACACGGGAAAGCTTTGCCTTGACTACTCATTTCGCCGATGCTTTTGTTTGCTAAAATGTTGCACAGGGTCTATGATGTTGTGGCGATGTAATAATGTTCAAAAGTTTGACGCTGTCGACATTTTGTTTAGAGAAATCCAGTGTAAGAAAAGGGATATTTTAATGTTTAAGTGAAGTGTTTAGTGCCATTTTGGTTGAAATCAGGTAAAACTAGAATTGTTTTCTGACGAAAAAACAGATGTCTCCCCCCTTTTGATGTCAAAAGCATGAGTCATTAAATACAATTTCAAACAGAAACATTAAATACAATTTCTAACAGAAATTCTTGTCATTTCATGCAGACCATCAGCTTGTATCTAGTAAACATATCTGTCAATGTAGTTAACCATTGCACAATCATACCCTGGTATAAAATAGTCATAGATAATTGTTTTTGTGATGGACAAAGTTCCAAGGGAAATAACTCAAAGAGTATAAATGACAGAGTTACTATTCTTGCACTCAGCATGTCGACTCATGTTGGTTGATACTTGTATAAAGTTTCATGAATATAGCTTAAGCAGTTTTCAAGTTATAGAGTGGACACGGTTTTTGTGATGGACAAAGTTCCAAGGAAAATAACTCAAAAAGTATAAAAGGCAGAGTTACCATTCTTGCACTCTGCACGCCATCTCATGCTGATTGATATTTATGTAAAGTTTCGTGAATATAGCTTAAGTGGTTTTCAAGTTTAAAGCGGACACGATTTTTGTGATGCACAAAGTTCAAAGGGAAATAACTAAAAAAGTATATAAGGCAGAGTTACCATTCTTGCACTCTGCATGTCATCTGGTGCTGATTAATATTTGTATAAAGTTTAGTGAATATAGCTTAAGTGGTTTTCAAGTTATAGAGCGGACACAGATTTTGTGATGCACAGAGTTCAAAGGGAAATAACTCAAAAAGTATATAAGGCAGAGTTACCATTCTTGCACTCTGCACGTCATCTCGTGCTGATTAATATTTGTATAAAGTTTAGTGAATATAGCTTAAGTGGTTTTCAAGTTATAGAGCGGACACGGTTTTTGTGATGCACAGAGTTCAAAGGGAAATAACTCAAAAAGTATATAAGGCAGTTACCATTCTTGCACTCTGCACGTCATCTCCTGCTGATTAATATTTGTATAAAATTTAGTGAATATAGCTTAAGTGGTTTTCAAGTTATAGAGCGGACACGGTTTTTGTGATGCACAGAGTTCAAAGGGAAATAACTCAAAAAGTATAAAAGGCAGAGTTACCATTCTTGCACTCTGCACGTCATCTCATGCTGATTGATATTTGTATAAAATTTCGTGAATAGAGCTTGAGCGGTTTTCAAGTTATAGAGCGGACAGGATTTGTGACAGAAAGATGGACGGACGGACGGACGCCCGGGGAAAAACAGTATGTCTCCCGACCCTGAAGGGGGGAGACAAACAATATGTCTCCCGACCCTGAAAGGGGGAGACATAATATGCAAAAATAACGATCATACATTTTTGTTTCATTGCATTAACACTTGTCGGATCCCTTGGACGATGTTTGAACACTCGGCCTGGTGTTCAAACAACATCCTCATGACCCAGCAAATGTTAAAGCATCAAAAATCATGTGTGATCACTAAATTAATGCATAAAAAGCTGTGTCACATGCTATAAACAGTCATGTTTTAACTGGCAAAAACCCATGCATTAAAAAGGCAACATTCTGTTGATGCACAGCTTTTTTACTTTATGTATACATATTCTGGTGCAGTCACAAAAATTGTCATCATTAACAGTAACATCCTAAGAAGTGAACATAATTTAGAGACGTCAGGATGATGTAAGTCTTTGCTCTGGAACAGGTGTTTTTCATTCTTATGAATCCTTAATTGCGTGCCATGATAGGTAATACAAAAAATGACCTTTTCAAAGCATTTCCCAAAGTTTTCAAGCGACAAAATGATTTTATGCAATAAAAGTGATAAAAACATGGTTTTCTGATACACTAACATCTGCTAGACCCCACGGGGTTGTTAAAACCTTCGCCTTTCATGCTCAGGTTTCAACACCAACCTTTGGGTCCAGCAGACATTAATGTATAGAAAATCATGTTTGATCCCTATATTGTCATTTGCTTGGTCATGATCTGATGACCTTTGGCAGTCTGTATTGCAAAAAATATGGACCCAGATCAGACTGCTACTTCAGCTATCCAGAACTTTAGTAAAAGTTTAGTATCGAAAAACTAACTTTCTTATTTCTCGAAACCTGTGGCTATCATAGTGTTTGCTTCCTAGGCAAATGTATTCTGGAGTGCATTTACATATGTGCAGCTTATTTAATAAGCAAACAATATTTTTAAGATTTTTTTGTCTGTTTTAAAGCTTTTCATCCTAGTCAACAATTTTTCAGACATGTTGGGATGATTTCCTGTGTTGAACCAGTACTAAGCAGCAGATATGTGTCTTGCTCAAGGACACAACACAGTGACTCCATTGGCTGTGAGTCTCGAACTAGCAACCTTTTGATCCCCAATCTAACCCTCTACTAACTGAGCCACTGCATTCCCAAAAATTTTCAAGAAAAAAAATGACAAGATATGGCAAGGGACAAAATTTCCACTCGTCCACTCTAATTACGAGTGAATTCTAGACAGGACGAGTAATTCTTCCCAAAGCACTCGTCCTGTAGGATGAGTGCTTTGGGAAGAATTACTTGTCTTTTCTAGTTTCACCCTAAAATCTGAGGGTGAAATTAGCATTTTCTGAGTATTGACTGTGAAATCTTTTTGTCAGTATATGGGATGCAGTTATGAATTTGACTGGGTAAATATTATTTTAACAGTGATATAAGGAACTTTCTAACACGTTTTGGCAGGACGAGTGAAAATTGTAAGTCACTTGTCCACAAAATTGAAATATTTTTGTCCCATGTATGGATTAACCCTTAAAGTGCAAAGAAAAAAATGCATCTGAAAATGTTGTCTAAAGTTGTCTGCTGCAAATAATTGCCTAACATTACTTACGAATTACAAGGGGTGATCGATAAATTCGAGAATTTCTTTAATATTAGACGCTGAATTAGGCATAGGTTAATGAAACTTTGGCAACATGCTGAAATATCAATTAGGAACATTAAGACGACATGAGGTCCTCATGACGTCAGAACTAATACTGTGACGTCACATTTATGACATCACGGTAAATGTGCATCGTCGAGAAATGGCGGACAACGTGGTTCACGAACAGCGTACTGTTATTAAATTCTATGTAAAATTAGGAAAGAATATGCCCAAAATTAAAGAAGACCTGCAAAAAGTTTACGGGGACCCTCGTTTCGCAAATAGTTGTATTCACAAATGGTTTCATTGATTCAGTGACAGTAGAAAGTCTGTGAAAGATGACCCCCGCTCCGGCCGAAAAGTAACAGTAAGTACAGACAAAAGAATTGCTGCAATAGAAGAATATGTTATGAAAGATAGGCGAATTACTGTTCGGCAGGTAGGTGAGAACTTTGACATTGGTTATGGGACTGCTCAAGATATTCTGACAAATGTACTTGGAATGCAAAGGGTTTGTGCACGTTGGGTGCCTAAAATGCTTGTTCCAGAACAGAAGACGGTTAGGGTACTAATATGCACAGAACTCAAACAGAGATTGTCGAATGAAGGTGATTCATTTCTTAATAAAAAGATAACATGTGATGAAACATGGTTTCATTTCTTTGAGCCCGACAGTAAGCAACAAAGCTCAATGTGGAAACATACTTGGTCCCCTTCACCTGTAAAAGCACGCCTTTCGAAGTCGGTTGGCAAAGTAATGTCAATAATATTTTGTACTCAATCATATGGCACCTGACAAAACTATTGTAAATGGTGACTACTATTCCGGTGTACTTCGAGAACAACTCCGAAGATAAGCGCCCAGAATTGTACAGGTCAGGATTCATTCTACACCAAGATAACGCGCCAGTACATGTCAGTCGTGTTGTAAAGCAAACTATGAGTGATTTAAATATAGAACTACTTCAACACCCACCGTACAGTCCAGATTTGGTTATTTGTGACTTCTTTCTGTTTCCAACAGTAAAAGATCACCTTCGTGGAAGGTAATTCGAGTCCAGAGAGGAACTAGGTCCTGCAATAACGGAGGGGCTTCAAACGGTGACATGTGACGGCCTGCAGCATGTGGGTGGAAAGATGGGACAAGTGCATTAAAGCGAAGGGGTCTTACTTTGAAAAGGAATGAACTTTATTTGTAATAAGTACCTCTAACAGTATTTACATAATTTAGAAAATTCTCGAATTTATCTATCACCCCTCGTAAGTATAGAAGCAAACAGCATGGATCCAGAACAGACTGCTCCTATAGGAGCAGTCTGGTCTGGGTCCACACTGTTTGCCATAGAGGCTTCTTAAACATTTCAGCAGATGAGTGAAGCAGACTACTTTTGTTGCGACTGGCGCATTAAGGGTTAACTATTCATAATAATTATATCTTCTTCTTCTGGGTCTGGAATGTTTCTCTGAACAACTTCCCGGTATAGCTGGGGATTAGTCAGGTAACTAGAAAATCCCATGCGCAGATCCTGGGCCGCTAATCCTAATGGCAAGTGTGAAGTGACTGTTGGACTTTGTGAATAAATATAATTACTCAGTAGTCTCCCTTGACTATTGACTGGTTCAACAGAAGTTAACTGAACTTTTTCAGATGAGCTGTAAACACTGGCTTGTGGAATTGAATACTTCTGTGTTGGTGATGGTATTAATATTGAATCAATGTTTGTGTTAGAACCAGTCTGATCTGATATAAGCCTTCCTTGACTATTAACTGGTTCTACAGAAGTTAACTGAACTCTTTCAGATGAGCTGTAAACACTGGACTGTGAAACTGAATACTTCTCTAATTGTGGTGGTATTAATATTGAATCAATATTTGTGTTAGAACCAGTCTGATCTGATTTAAGCCTTCCTTGACTTTTGACTGGTTCAACGTAAGTTAACTGAACCGCTTCAGCTGAGCTGTAAACACTGGACTGTGGATCTGGATACGTTTCTGTTTGTGGGGATGTTATTAACACTGGATCAATGTTTGTATTAGTACCAGTCTGATCAGTTAAAGCATCGTTACTTTCACAAATGATAATTGAGTCAACTACGACTGTCTCCTCAACAGTTTCCAGACTGGTCCTCTCCTGCTCTAATACCTGTTCCTGGAGAAGTTTACGATCCTGTGCACTAATCACAAGCTGCCCATCTTTAGTAATTATGTCCCCTGTCTCAAAGTTCTTGTACTTCAGCTTAAGATTCAGGGTATGTTTTGTTACGACCTCCAAATTGTGAACTTGTCGAATGTGTTTATCTAGATTTCCCTTCACTCCTGTTTTATACTTGCACACCGAGCATATGTATGGTTTGTAATTCTGCAAGTAGAAGTATGGTGAATTTATAAGACATGCAATTCAATATTCTGTATTAAAGTAAAAGTATGGTGTTATTCTTTAATAGAAATACAATGTTAATATTGTATTGTTACAGTAATTGTAATTCTGCAAGTATGGTGAAGAATATGGCAGATCCAGATGGGGATCTGAGAGTTCGCTCAAACCACACCCCCCCTTTTGAGAATTTTTCATTTTCATGGTGAATTTTCAGAAAAATCAGGAAAAAATTAATAGATAATCGGGTAAAATTGATAAATCCACCCCCCCCCCCCTTTGTAAATTTGAACCCCCTAGCAAGAAATCCTGGATCCGCCCCTGGAATATATAAGGCACGTAATTCTTAATTGCTGTATTAAAGTAAAGCTATGGTTTACATATATGTACGCTTTGTTATTCTGTAAGAAGTATATAGTTAATATTGTTATTGCAATACTGCAAGTAGAAGTATGGTGAATACACCATATATAAGGCATGTAATTCTAAATTCTGTATTAAAGTAGAAGTATGGTTTACATACATGTATATTTGTTATTCTTTCTGACAGTAGAAGTAAATAGTTAATATTTACAATTGTAATTCTGCAAGTAGATGTATAGTTAATGTTTATTGTTTGTAATTCTGAATGTAGATGTATGGATAATATTTATTGTTTGTAATTCTGCAAGTAGATGTATGGATAATATTTATTGTTTGTAATTCTGCAAATAGATGTATGGTTAATATTTAATGTTTGTAATTCTGCAAATAGATGTATGGTTAATATTTAATGTTTGTAATTCTGCAAATAGATGTATGCTTAATATTTAATGTTTGTAATTGTGCAAATAGATGTATGGTTAATATTTATTGTTTGTAATTCTGTAAGTAGATGTTTGGTTATAATCTGGACCTCAACATGAGAAAACCTGTCTTTGTGGTTTGCGAACAACAAAAGGTGCAGCCAAGCCTGCGCATCCACACAGACTGATTAGCACTTTTGTTATTCGTTTTTTTTTTTTGAAAGTATCATATCTTAACTTGCTACAAGGGAAATTTCATTTTTAGCTAGTCTCCGTAGCTGAGGAGACTGGTATGAGTCTCACTTTGTTGGAAACCTTGAAGACAGGTATTCTCGCGTTGAGGTCGATCTATGGTTAGTAATTAATTCTGCAAGAAGAAATATGGTAAAGGGAGACATTTCTCTGAATGCATTGTGTGCGAAATTTATTTCAATTAGCAATTATTTAGAAAAATCCGATTTCAAATTTTCAAGATTTTATTATAAACCCTTTGCATTCGGAAAACCTCTAAACGAGTACTTTTGCAAACAGTGAAGACCAGGATGAAATGCAGCATAATGCTGCATTTCATCAGGTCTACACTGTTTGTATTCAAAGCTAAAAAAATATCTACAGACAAAATAAAACAATGTTTTTTTTTTTTTCAAAAGTATTACCTGACACCCCTAGACATGTACAATGGACTGTCCCATGTTAATGTATACAACCAGAAGGGAGAAGTTTTTGTTTGTTTGTTTTTGTTGCTTTACGTCCCATGTCAACAGCTATGGTCATTGCGGGACGGTCAGTTCACTTAACCACACTTTTTCCTGGGCAGGCTTGAGCAAGCGGTTAACCAGTAATTTGTGCACATACTTTCGCTTGTAACTGACAACAACCCTTCTTGAATAAATCAGCGGAAGGAGGAGAATGACCGTAGAAATTATTACATGATCAATCTCCACGAAAGTATGGTACCAGGCCGGGATCGAACTCGCGACCCCTGGATCTGCAGTCAGACACGCATCTGTAGCCAGACACGTTACCGACTGCGCTACGCGGCCCGGTAGAAGGGAGAAGTAGAAGTGTATTTATATATACCTAGACCCTGTGACATAGCCATATAATAATTTGGCAATACCTTGTGTGTATGCATAAGCTGTATATGTTTTCGTAATCCTGGCGCATCCACACATGCGTACTTGCAGTCATCAAACGTACATAAGTAGGTCTTTTCTGAAATGGAATTTTACAAAAATTCTGAAAATAAAGTCATGTCGTAATGCTATGCAATACATAAAGTCCCTACTGGATTGAAGAATACCTCCATCTCATGGTGTAGATGACCATGGTACTGTAAAACCTGTCTTAAGCAGCCACTCAAAAAAACCCAAAACAAATCAAAATTGGTTTTCAAGACCGATTATCACATAATGCAGGTCAAAAGTATTGCAGAATGCTCCAAGAGAGCACTCTGCAATACTTTAGACCTTCATTAAGTAACCATTTGTCCTTAAGAACTTTGTTTTTTCTATTTGTGAGTGGCCGCTTAAGACAGGTTTAACTGTATATTCATGGCCCACCTGAATGATATTTGTAACAATTATAAGCTATTACTGGATGGCATTTAAGATGTGTATGACATGTACAACAATCCTTGCAAAAAGTTGGACCCAGATCAGGCCAGACAAAATGTCATGCCTGATCTGGATCCAAACCATTTGACAGTCTGATGGTTTTCCTGAAAGATATTTTCGATACAAGTTAATTTTGTAAAAAAAAACCTTAGCAGACAACAAAAAAGCATGCAATATTACCCAGCATGCAAAGCGTTAACTCATCTCCATGATACTTCAGATGCCTCTTTTGTCGTCTGCTGATAAACCTTGCAAACAGTTTGGACCTGATCTGGATCCAAACCATTTGACATTCTGATGGTGTTCCAGAAAGGTATTTTTGATAAAAGTTATTTTGAAGAAAAAAATCAGCAGACGACAACAAAAGCATGCAAAATAACCCAGCATGCAAAGCATGTCTCTTTTGTCGTCTGCTAATAAACCTTGCAAACGGTTTGGACCCAGATCAGGCCAGACAAAATGTCTCGTCTGCTCTGGATCCAAACTGTTTGACACACTGATGGTATTCCTGATAGATATTTTCGATAAAGTTATTTTTGTAAAAAAAACCCTCAGAACACGACAAAAAAATATGCGAAACTACCCAGTATGCAAAGAATTAACTCAACTCCATGGTATTTCAGATGCCTCTTTTGTCGTCAGGGACTAAGCTGGTCCAGAATTTTAGGGAGAAGTGACTTCTCCCTGCAGGAAAATTAGGGAGAAGTGACAGTCAGATAGGGAGAAGTTATAGCGCAAAATTACGGCATTTTCTGTCAATTTAAAAGCAAATTAGCCATTACACATACTATTGCCATTTAATTGAAGGAGAAACACGATGCAGTGGTAGTAGACTGTCTGATAATGTCACCACAGCTTGCATTTTTGTGGTGACAGGATGAAAATAAGTCTCCCTAAAAAAAAAAAAAAAAAAAAAAAAAAAAAATTTTTTTTTTTTTTTTTTTTTTTCAAGGGAGACTCCCACTTCTCCCTGGGTCCCATTTAGGGCAAAATTTCGGCCCCTAGGGCGACTATTTCACCCTGGTCGCCCCCTAGCTTGATCCCTGGTCGTCTGCTGATAAACCTTGCAAATGGTTTGGACCCAAATCAGGCCAAATAAAATGTCCTGCCTGCTATGGATATAAACTGATTGACACGATGATGGTATTCCCGAAAGATATTTTTGAAAAAGCTAATTTTGAAAAAACCAACAGACGACCAAAAAGAATGCAAAATTAAGTCACCTCCATGGTATTTCAGATGCCATTTTTGTCGCCTGCTGGTAAACCTTGTATGCAGTTTGGACCCAGGTCAGGACCGACGTTCTCTCGGTCTTGATCTGGGTCCAAACAGTTTGACATTCTGATGGTATCCTGAAAGATACTTTTGAAAAAAAAAAATTTTGAAAAAAAAAACAACACACCAGCAGACTACAACAAAAAAAATGCAAATTTTACCCAGCATGCAAAGTTCACTCACCTCCATGATATTTCAGATGTCTGTTAAGTTCACTTTTTGTTGTACAGGTCTTCTGGCAGATCTGGCATTCAAACTGTTTTATACCTTCAATTCACAAAAAATATATAAAAAAAGATAAGAGTGTAATAGAACATTAGGGTAAATCTTGTATTAGTTTGTACAGCAAAAAATTATTTTTTTCTCTTTGTACCAACTATTAAATCTTATTCTTATTTCTCAACTAAAACATATGTGGTGGGTACTCAACAGAACCGTCTCGAGCACATTTTGAGCACCCAAAACACATGTTTCAACTGATGGGTAAGAAAATAGAGGATCTTACATGAGTACTCATGTTTTATTGATTTTATTAAGCGAGTTGGGGAAGAGATAAAATGTGAGGCTTGCTGAGCATTTGATCTCTTTTTCTCAACGAGTTAAATAAATTCAGTAATACAAGAGCATGAATGTTAGATTCTATTTATCATATTACATAAAGAGTAGTTTAAATTTCTCATTTCTGGCGTAAAAACATGATAATTTTGTCATCATGTATGCAACGTTGTTATGGACGTCATAACTTTTACCATCATTCTGTGTAAACCACCAGTGGTTTATCAATTTTATTGCATGGCATTATTTCACTCCCAGACGTAACATCATATGATAACTAATATTTTATGCTCAAATTATTTCCTTTTCTTGACATAGTCATCACACTTATAAATAGAGGATCTTACATGAGTGCTCATGTTTTATTAAATTTATTAAACAAGTTGGGGAAAAGCGATAAAATATGAGGCTTGCCGAGCATTTTATCGCTTTTTCGCAAGAAGTTTGATAAATTCAATAAAACAGGAGCAAGAATGTTAGATTCTATTTATCACAAGACATTAAAATGAATTTTAAATCACATTTTTTGGCGAGAAAGCGTCAAAATTATGCCACCTTGAACGCAACATTATAATGGACGTCATTATGAGCATTACGGAATCTGTAAACCACTAGTTGTTTATCAATTTTATTGCACAGTGTTATATCACTCCCAGACGCGACGTCATGTGATAACTAGAGCTTCTCCACTAATCTATTAAACCCTTTTTGATCCTGAAAATGTTGCCTGCTTCCTATATATGTCTGCTGCATAAATTCCAATGCACTCCAGAATTACTTTTACCATGGTAACAAACATTATGAACTCTGATCAGACTGGGGAGCAGTCTGATCTTGGTCCATATTGTATTGAATATAGGCTTCCAAATAGACGGATGGCTGAGAATGGGTTTGCTCCCCCCCCCTAGGGAATTTTGCAGACATATCTTATCTTGTAGAGAATTGAAAGCCGAGTCTTTTAAGAGATGTTTGCACTCTGTGCTCCGGGGCGTTAGTCTGTAAGAGCCTGTAACATACGTTACTTAATTAAACTAAGAAAAAGTAAATTGAAAGTTTGGGCTACAAAATTAAGACATTAAAATATGTATTTTTAAAAATCATTCATATAGTCTGCATACTGGATATCTTAACTACATATGACAGCCATTTGAACAAAATTGCGGCTTCCTAAGGTGTCATATGCGTTACATAAATCAGATAACCCATTAAAATTTGCAAGTGTGGCTAACATCATTTACATTCACAATCTCTCTGTGTGTTTTGCAAAATGTTTTTAACCATGTCTGACTAGCTGATGCAATTGGCTAACAGAAAAATTAAAGTTTGTTTCCCTAGCTTGAATATTTTTTCTGGAATAAGCAATTAAACAACCCTACCCCTACCCAGTTTTAAGGTGAAATGTTTGGTATTAAAACTAAAGTAAAAATAGTTAAAAAAATATTTGCAGTTGATGAATGTGTTTCATTGTTTGGGATTTATTTGCTTATATGAAAAGACTCATAAATCTGCAAGTTTGTTGCAAAATTTTTAATATCAGAGGCTGTAACATATGTTACCTTATGTAATAAATGGGCAAGCTCATTGTCTTTACGTAAGATATGCCTAAAAATGTTTTAATCTCCTCGAGGGAATTTTGCAGACATATTCCTTCTTATAGTACAACTCAAGCTGAATCAAATAAAGGATGTTTGCACTCTCTATGTTGGGGCGTTAGTCTGAAACAGCGTGTTACATGCGTTACTATATCAAATAAAGGAAATGTAGTTTGGAAGTTTTGAGCTAAAATTGTGAAAAAACTTGCAGCTGTTGGATATTTTACATTGTTTATGGATTTTAAGCTGGCTCGTATGATAAAGACTTATATATCTGCTAGTTGTCATCAAGTTTTAAAGATTAGAGAGCGTTACATATGTTAGCGTGATAAGTAAAATCATCAAACAGTATTTTGACATCAAGCTGAGTAAGGGCCTGCTCCATCCTCATCCCCTTTGGAATTCTGCAGACAAATTACATCTTATGTAACCATTCAAGGTGCATTTAATAAGAAATGTTTGCACTCTGTAAGTTGGGGCGTTAGCCTGTAACAGCTTGTTACATATGTTACTATATCAATTTGAGAATAAGAAATTTGAATGTTTGAGCTACTAAAAGAAAACTTTAAAATTATCTAATAAATTGACATTCTTATAGTCTTTATACTGGATGTCTTTACTACATATGGAAACTGTTTAACATATTTACGGCTAACTGTGGTGTTATGTGCGTTACATGAACCTAATTATAGTTTAAAAGCTATAATTGTGGCTATCGTCATTTAGTTAAACAACTTCTATGACTTTGTTTCAAACTGTTTTATTAGATTTTACAAACATATACTCAATTGATGAATAGGAAAAACCAAGTTTGCTTTTCTATCTTAAATATATTGTCTTATAGGAGCTAATACACAGCCCTACTCCCAGTTTTACAGAGAAACGAATTTCGTTATTACCGTTTAAGTAAAACACATGAAAGCGATTACAGCATGTGGATATTTTTCATTTTCTTAGTCTGTCTTGCTCATATATCTGCAAGATGTCATTAAGTTTAAGATCAGGACACTCAATGTGTACTTATACGTCTTTGGTGCCAAAACACTAGAAATTATATTCATTTCTGATTATCAAGCCCATGGACTGTTTTTACAGGTGTTATCAATGACCTTTTGGACACATTTCCTAATACGGTGCATATAATGCTAAATATAGAGCCACAAATAGAAAAGATATTTTGCCATTTATGGCTTGGAACATTTGGAAACTGATATGAATTCCTAATAGTTGGCTCTTTGAGTATGTGTTTCAAGTGATACTCTGCAAGTAGGAGAAAGACTAAAGCTTTACAAGGAGGAAAACTATGCCATTAAGAGCAATGAGTACCTGGACTGATGTTCCTTGATATTTCTGTGATAAAGAATCATATCTTAGCTGGTTAACTTTTATAAATGTAGCCTTTCCATACATGCAATCCACATATTTTCATCTAATAATGTCTCTGTACTTATTATCTTTCCCCAAGCATTCAAAAACTTATTTGAAGTCTTAGTACTTCTGAAGTGCTGAAACCGAGGTAACTCTTTCCCTTCAGATAAACGAACTAGATGTATCACAGCAGGTAAAGCAATGAAATGCAGGATGAACAGAGCGCAAATAGACCCTTTCAATTCAATGATTCATTAAGTTTCTAAGATAAGAGCGCTTATTAAAGGATGTAACATATATAACTTGTCATAATGAGCAAGGGCATTGTCGTGACATCCTTTTTGATTACACAGTCAGAGGCAAGTGTTTTCAATTTCAGTGTTTTCAATGGATCATGAAATGAGGCACCTTATCAACTTGTTTACTCTGTATAAATCTTCCATACAGCATAATATAGAACTACTGGTTATCCCTTTCTACCTATAGTCCACTTTCCTTCTTTTGAATGCAACAGCTAATGATATGGCTGCAAAAACTGAGAAATCATAAGTTTTACATTATTTTTAGACATGCTTCAATGTACTAACATCAAAAAACAACCTACTGCAAACATAATTGATGGCAATGTCCAACTTCATATCCTTTCTCTTATACCAGATAACTTTCAAGGTGTAACCAAAATTGTTTCAGAGGGTCTGCCAAAACCATCAAGAGTCAACATTGTAACTGAAGAAAACTTATAAAGTTCTTTGGGCGCAGCAAAATACTATTGATCTAAGACCTGAGGACTTAAGCACCAAAAGACTGGACAGGTTCCTTGGCAAATGATGCAAAAAAAAACAGCCTATCAAATTTCTGTTTGACCAATGTCAGAAATCTTAAAGTATTCTTAGAGGTACACGGTAGAGACATAGATTTGGCAAAATCAGATCAAAGTTATCATTTGACTAGCACGGATGCAGATGCAGCTGCAGTTAGATTGCTCTTGCCACTTCACAGGAAGAGATATATACCAGAGTCATACTCCATTGTATGCATATATGTGAAATGGCATTAAACCCATATTTAATCAGGTGTTTGATCCCATGACACTGACATGCTGTTTCTGCTTTTGAAGAATGCTAAGGATTCAAGTTTGGCTGAGTTGATTCAAGTTTGGCTGAGTCAAGTTGTTTGACGCTGGCACTGGCCACACATACAAAGAAAATTAAGTCTTTTGATGGCAAAAGAGGAGGATCACATGAAATGCTTATAAGTGATGTTTGTCACAATTACCAATTTAAAAAATGTAATCTTAATTAATGTAACACATATAACACCAGAGGAAACTGTATATTTGTTAAAAATCTTTTCTTATGTATCAAAGGTATTCAGCATGCAAACTACATGAATAATTCAAATAAATAGATAGTTTTATGTCTTCTTTCTGTTTCTCAGACTTTGGGAGTCTGTAATTGTTCTATGTTTTGTTGTACCTTACTTTGTGTCCATTCTAGTGTTGCGGTCATCTTGGTGGGGAAGAGAGAGCTGATTGCTTTGCTTAGTTTGTCTTCCTGGTGTCTCGTGGTGGTTGAGCGGCTCTTCCTCGCGTTGCCACCGGGTTGTCTGCAGTTTTTGATTGTGGTATTTCCTGATCATACTCACTTACTATTTTCAATTCATTTATTCTAAGATTGATATGGTAACATACGTATCATACCATTGCAGGCTAAATCCCTAGTTAATAGAGTGCAAACATCTCTTATTTGATGCAGCTTGAATTGTTCTTTAAGGTAGGATATGTCTGCACAATTCCCAAAGGGGTGGAGAGTAACAGGGTTGTACTCAGTTTGCAGTCCTAATACAATGCCATGATTCTACTGGTTGTGATGAAATGGGTGATTATTTTGCCATAGAAGCAGACACAATGATAGACATTGTGAGGGTGACTTGAATAAAGATTGTTTATGAATAATTTTATTTAATAGGAATATTTATTGAATTGTGTCATTTAAATGAGAACTGTTATTTTCTATGTATATGTCTATACATCTTAATATTATAGGCATAAGGAAATATGTGATTAAAAAGGTTATATAAAACATAGGTAACACAATTCCATGGGCTTGTTATCAGCAATGACTGTAATTACTAAGACTAAGGCACCAGAGGCTAGAGATTAATAGGAAAACATGTGAAAAAAGGTATTTTTATGAAATATCATCTCTTACTTCCAAGAAAATTTCCTAGCTCATTCATTATGCCATGTAACATACGTTACATACTTTAATAAGTGCTCTGATCCTGATGTCAAACTTGCAAATGTATGATTCTTTATTGCATTAGCAAGACAGTGCCAAAAATGTAAGATATCCACGAGCGTCAAATATTTTCATATATTTTTCTTCAATAATAGATACCAAAATTGGGTACTTCAAATTGGGGGTAGGGTTGTTTAATAGCTCATATAAAACAATGTATTTGAGATAGAAAAGCAAAATTTGTTTTTTCTATTAGTCAAATGAGTATTTTAGTAAACTAAGATTAAAAACACTTGTACAAATGCACAAATTGTCTGTAAAATGAATGATGTTAGTCACGATTTCAACTTTCAAAGGGAAATTTAATCTATGTAACGCATATAACACCATTGAAGGCTGTAATTTTGTTTAAAATGCTGCTTTTATGTAGCTTAGGCATCCAGCTTGCAAACTACATAAGAAATTTGAATAATTAGATGGTTTAATGTCTTCTATCTGTAGCTCAAACTTTCATTTTGATTTTTTTCTTAGTTTGTTACAGTAACATATGTAACAGGCTGTCAGAGACTAACGCCCCGGAGCACAGAGTGCAAACATCTCTTAAAAGATGCGGCTTGAAATTTTCTTCAAGATAGGATATGTCTGCAAAATTCCCTAGGGGGGGGGAGCAGGACCTTTTTTAGCTCGAAGTCTAAAAGGGCATAAGCAGATTTGTTTGTTTGATTTGATTCTTTACGTCCCATCATTAATCTTTCAGTTAGACAGGGACGGGTCTTCCTGGGTTGAACCAGTACTAAGCTACGATAAATATGTCTTGCTCAAGGACCACAACGCAGTGACGCCGGTGAGGCTCAAACCCGCGGCCTCTTGGTCTTGAGTCAAGCACTCTACCACTGAGCCACTGTGCTCCCGCATAAGTAGATGAGGGAGCAGACGTTGGCCGTCATGAATTGCGGGGAAAGGGTTAATCAAGGTCAATCCGCCCTTAGACTGCTTTATAAAACTTTAAGCATTTGTACTGGACGAGTACCGCTACCCAAGACTATCTTATTAACCCATTTATGCCGAATGTATTTTCTAGTATTTTCCCACTCTTATCTATAGGACAAACCTGTTTTCAATTTTAAGGTCCTTTTTATTCAAATCTTAAAAGGAACTTCTGTAAGCAAACAGTGGAAAACCTGATCAGATGCCGCATTTTGCTGCGTCTGATCTGGTTTTGCACTGTTTGCCAATGTCCCATAAAAAGGATGTTAGGCTTATACGGGTTAAAAAATGACTGCCATGATCCAAACACATTTTAGACCCATTATAGTGAATGGAGCTGACCAGTACTTTTGACATTTTTTACATCTGTTGATGTTACGGTTGCTAAGCAGTCTCTTCTAGCCAATGTTGGTATTATTGAACATGGTAGTATAGGAGTATTTTATTCACTCTGCCTACTACATGTGGACCCAGACCAGGTTCAACACTGTAGAAGCCATCTGCATGATAAGGACCCACCCTGTGTTCCTCTCTGATTGGTAAATAAGTTCCATTTCCAAGTTTTATGTGCGCCTGAGTGAATGTTTTTGAACGCAGTCTAAATGAAACGAACACATTTTACCAACACCTTGAGCATTTTTTGTTTGGTTTGAGGTTTTACATGCCAGTCAACAGCTAAAGTCATGGAGAGACATTCAGTTCACCTAACCACACTTTTTTCCAGGGCAAGCTTGGCTAATCAATAACCAGTACTTCGTGCGTATACTTTCACTTGTAACTCTTGAATCAGCGGAAGGAGAATGACCGTAGAAATTATTTCATGATAAATCTCCACAAAAGTATGGGACCAGGCTGAGATCGAACTAGTGACCCCTGGATCTGCAGTCGGACTCATTACAGAATGCGCTACAGGGCCTGGTAAACACCTAAAGCAAGTGAGAAAACAAATCAATTACAGTTTTTAGCCCATAAAGTGTCACCTATAATTTGCAGCAGATGGCAATTTCAATTTTTTACGCTTTTTCAAAAATAACAATAAGGCATGATTTTTCATGAGAATTGTCTGCTGGCAGACAATTCTCATAAAATACAATACCTTATTTTTTTCGAAAATTTGAAAAGATGTCTCAAAATTTGTAGTCTGCTGCAGTTGTGATTGGCGCTTTAAGGGTTAGTATTAGTGATTTAAAATCTTTAATTTGATCCGTGTTGCATGTAGGGCTGGCATGATTAATCGAAATATCGTAAATCAGTAGATATGCAAAAGAAAAACGATTAACGATATGAAAATTCAAAAATCAGTTACTTTAAATGGATGTTCTGTTTATTTATTCAATTAAAATCCAAGCGTAATTGCCTCGTATTATGCTTTGTTTGACCGGAAGTGCCGGGAAGTGCATTGTCGTAAACAGTAGATGTGTGTAAATTTCTGTAACATAGTACTAAAACATACTCTGCAGGCTAACTCAACAACTGATTGTTACAAAAAGTTATACTTGCCCTTAGTACCCAATCACACAAATTTTCATCAGATGAATAATCTAGCATGAAAGTTGTTTTTCTCCACGGTTAAATTTGAGTTTAGAAGCTTTCAATTTTATCGACTTTTACAGCGGGTCTTATTTTACACAAAGGTGTTCGTGTCATGCATACTTGACTTCCTTTACTCCTTTAATCATTTTTCTTTTGTATATCGACCGATTTACGATATTTCGATTAATCATGCCAGCCCTATTTGACGTCACACAACATGAAGTTGACAACAACAATGGCCGACTGCAAGTTTAATTACAGACTTTGCCAATAAGCAAGTCAATTTTCTTCCAACAGAGTGGATGACGACTTGTTTTGAAACCTATTATCTTTTGAATACATTACTCGTGCTACTTAATGTTGTTTTGCGAAATGATGGGGAAATCAATGTCATTGATCATGAAAGAGTTGTCAAAACGTTCCGAGACTCTCTGTCAAGTTTGAGTGATTACTAATCGGTTATATATCGAAATGCAAGGACCGATTATCGATTAGCATTTTGGCTTTGATTAGCCAGCCCTAGTTGTACCTACCATCGTGGGCATTCTTGTGTCTTTCAAGATCTTGACTGCTTTTGGTCATGAAGTCACATTTATCACAGATATACCTGAAATAAGGAACATAAAGCGCCACCTATAATTTGTAGCAGACGACAATTTCAAATTTTGCTGTTTTTTTTCAAAATAACAAATAAGGCATGATATTTCATGAAAATCGTCTGCTGGCAGACGATTCTCATGAAATATCATACCTTAATTTTTTCATACATAAGGAAAGATGTCACAAAATTTGTCGCCTGCTGCAGTCGTGATTGCCGCTTTAAAACTGCAAAGTTTGCATGCTTGGTAATTTTTATGCTATTGTTGTGATCTGCTGATTTTTTTTTAAAATAAGCTTTGTCAAAAAATTAGTTCAGGAACACTATCGGAGTGTCAAACAGTTTGGATGCAGATCAGGACGGACATTCTGTTGGTCTTGATCTGGGCCCAAGCTGTTTGCAAAGGTCATCAGCAGAAATGAAAGTCACCGCTAGCAAGGAAAGAGTTAGTATGTCCAAGTGCTGATGCGAACATGAATTTTTGAAAACAACATAAGTTCTTTAAAACTATAACAAACTGCTTTTTGAAGAAATAACAAATGGCTGCTCTTTATATTTGAAAAATAAGCTACAATACTTTGTTCCACTGATTGGGGAGTAAGCGAATAAAAGAGACCAGACTTTGTTTGGTTTGTGGTTTTACATCCCAGTCAACAGCTATGGTCATGTCAGACAGTCAGTTAACCTAACCACACTTTTTCATAGGCAAGCTTAACTAAGCTGTTAACCAGTACTTCATGCGCATCCTTTCTATTGTAACTGACACCAACCCTTCCCAAATCAGCGGAAGGAGAATGACCGTAGAAAAAATTCATGATCAATCTCCATGAAAGTGTAAGACTGGGCGGAAATCAAACTCACAACTCCTGCATCTGCAATCTGACTCGCTACTGATTGCGCTATCAGGCCCGGAATCACTATTGTATTATTGAGCAAAAATGTTCATACAAAAACATTTTCTCGCCTTCATCACACACAACATTATTTTTTACAGCACAGATTAGATGCAAACACACACGTAGTGATAAAATGGATTGAGGTAAGTTGACGTTGTTTTTTTTTTACTTTTACAGACATTAATACGAGGAGTTGCGAGTCAAGACTTTGTGGAGAAACAAAAAGTACCTACCTATATTTCGCCATAAGTAGCAGTTAAAAAAAAGGATCCCTTTGCAACAGAAATAATATGTTTTTCATGGGAATATTCCAGCAAAGACACAAAAATTGATTACACTGGCTAGTTGCTTGAGTTCTGTTTGTCTGATTGTCCTTGTCAAAAGTTCAGGATATACTAGAAACAGTCTTTGTTACGTATCGGCAGGAGAGAATAGTGAAATCAAGCCAGCTTCTACAAAATATGGTGCTAAACACACACATGGTAGTTCGATTAGGACACAATTACCATGAGTGAATTTCCTGGATGCATGCAACTAAGAAGTTGTTTTTTTTAAATGATACAAGTTCCAGCAAAGAGTATAATCGAAAAATATATAAATATGTCAAAGAATCTTATTATACGACAAATAGAGCTATCAGCATAGTATGCCATTAACTCTGATATTGAGGAAATACACAAAAATTTATCAAAATCCATCCATTTGTTCTAAAAGTATTGAGCAAAATGCAAATTTTAACCTAAATCAAGGGTCATAACCCTGTTGTTATTTTCCTACCTGCAACCCCAGAACCACTTCTTCCCGATTTCAACTCTAATACAAAGTTTGAAGAAAATTGGTCAAACTAGAAATTTTGTTTATGAAACACTGCATAGGGATAAGAAAATCTCTTTTTTATTGCTCAAAAGTGTTGCATGTACATAATTGAGCCGTGACAGGAGATTTCCAACAATGTGGTATGTGCGACCAGCAAAGGCTCAGACCAGCCTGCGCATACAAATATACTATGACTGTTAAGCTACTGATTGAGAAGCATTTAGAGTTTCTAAGCTTAATAGGATGCTGCACAGGCTCATCTGAGTCTACACTTGTCAAAATGCCACATTGTTGGAAATCTCATGTTGTGGCTCATATGTATCTGAATCACTGATCATTGTGTGAAGAAATACTTACACTTTGTACTTATCTGGTAGAGGAATATTATGTAATCTGAACAGATGCCAACTGAGTTCTGACTTCTGTAAGAATTTCTCGGAGCATAGATGGCACAACTCACCCCATGATGCCTCACCCATATGATGTCTCTTTATATGGACCTGCAAAAAACAGCCACCGCTTATGTTGAATAATGAATCATCCCAACAGTATTAACCCTTATATCACCAATATTATTTTTGTGCTGAAAACTTTTCTGCTGCATATGCTACCTAAGAACATAAGCAAATGAGAGGGCAGATGACAAAAGCAGGCCCCCTAGCAGACCCTCATAAAAATTAAAGGTTTTTATAAGGCTATTTTAGGCAAAATAAAGGTTGTTTCATTGAAATTCTAACAAAAATAAAGAGCAAATTAACATAAAATTTTCTTGTATTTTTTATCCGATCCTGATCTTTAAATCCATGTAATGATAGATGATGGTATGAAAGGGGTGCAGCAAATCCTTAGCCAATAAATTTATAGCCCATTAATCACAAATCAAAGGGGAAATACTCATGTTGTTCACTCCCTAGTTGAAAGCCTCGCTTTTTAACTAAAAGGCTTGTGTTGAGCAGTGTTGGATTGAAAAATAAATCATATATTTTCTAATCTGGAAGGGGGGTGCGGGGGTCCTCCCCCAAAAAATTTTGAAAACCAAGATAGCAGGAGAAGCCATCTCTGGTGATTTTGTAAGGACAATTTTACCTTCAGTAAAAAATGAACAATTTCAGAGGATATTGCTCCCCTTTATTGTATGCTCTTTTTTAAATAAAAAATTTAGACAGATATGCAATTGTCTGTATTAGTCTTGGGGTGTAGATAACACTGTTTAGATTTGATGACATTAGAAAATCAGGACATTATTTTAAAGTCAATAAACCCAATAGATTTATTCATTAATATTTGTTGGAGCAGTTATTGCAGTTGGTAGCATGCCCAACCTAATGTTTTGAGATTTGTCGGTTCTATTCTCTGATCGGGCACATTCTTTCATTAGTGGCCAATTACTAGTGAAAGATGAGCAAGGAGTACTAGTGAAAGGATTTGGATTAAGCCAGCCTAGGAAAAGGGTGGTTAGGATCAACTAGTTATTCTGACATTACCTCGGCTGTTTAGCATGGATTTATATACTGAGGGAAAATAGTTTAGCAATTATTTATAATGGGGTTTCCCATAGGTGATCTTTGAAGAATTAGATCTTTTTAATAGGCAGGTTCGCAAACATGTCAGTTGTTTGAAAATTACCTAATGGCTACACGAAAGTGGTCAAAAGAAACAAAATTTGAATTCATAGTGAAGATTTGATCTGCTGAGCATTTTAAGGACCTCGGACAGTCTCCTATTCAATCTGCCCAACATTTGACAGCCTGTGGCTAGGATAATGCATATTTGACAACTATAATTTTGTGCTTAAATCAAACCCTTACATTTTTTGTACCAAGCAAAATAAAAATATTTTGAAAATATTGCATGATTATGCCAGGACATAAGGGTTTAGGGGGTTGGGGTATTTTTTGTGACCAAATTTTTTTTAACAGAAAGTCAAAGTTTCGCCAGGTATTCACCTTAATATATGAAAATATAATGTTTGGGGAATAAAACTTGCGACGAAAGTGATGCGTTTGCATAAAATTCAGGTTGAGAAGATTTCATCATTCTTCTAAATAAGTTTGCTGTCCATAACTTTTGACAATTACCTGTGGTTCAGCCAGTTTGACTTGTTCACTGAGCTGTATCATATCTGCAGACTGTATATATCAGAGTCTAGATAAACACACTTTTTGAGCTTAAAATTATAAATATTTTTTTAATCATCAGATTTAACCTATTATTTCGTGCTTAAAAGAATCGTCTCATTGCGACGGTTCTTTTGAGTACCCACAACATATGTTTTTGTTGAGAAATAAGACAATGGATTACTTGGTACGCAATCATAACTAAAGCCCTTGATACATGCCATTGTAAATTGATATTTACCTACAGGTTTGCACAAAATAAGTTCCTAATACGTTTTTATAATAAATTGTTTTTGAGCATTTTGACATCGTTCCCCCCCCCGTGACCAATTATGCCGTTTTTATATGATGTGTGAAATGTAAAACTACAACAGTGTGCAAAAGGATTAGTTTGGTCACGGGGGGGGGGGGGGGGGGGGGGGGGGGGGGGGGGGGGGGGGGGGGGGGGGGGAAAGCACTTCAGTAAAAGTTTTTCTATTTTCTATATGTTGAAAAGCAAAAACAGGGTTTTCAACCCATATTTTTGAATAGGTGCTTGTCCAATGAGAACAAGACCAAACTCTGCTCTGGACCTGCGTCGCCGGTGCACGTCGGTGTGTGAACAGTCGATATGCAAAGTTCAAATATACAGGAATGAAATCAGATTACATCGAAATTTCACAATGTAATCTACAGAAGGTGACTTAACAATTTCTAAGTTAAACACTCAAAAATATAATATCAAATTAGCATAAATATAGGGTGTACATGTTCAATGTGTGAACAATCATAACACAAAGTTTGAATATAAAAGAATGAAAACTGCTTGAAAATGTCTAAGTTAAACATCTGTCAAAAAAGTGGGAAAAAAAAAGAAATTTGCACAAAATAGGAGGTGCACATCTTCAATGTGTGAACAACCATAAAGCAAAGTTTGAATATAAAGTAATGAATACTGTTGGAGTTGCAGATTACACAAACTAGGCACCCCCTAAGCATTTCTGATGGAAAAATGTCTAAGTTCAACACCCATCAAAAATAAGAAAGAAAATATGAAATGTGCACAATGGAAGGTGCACATCTTCAATGTGTGAAAAATCATCATGTAAAGTTTGAATATAAAGGACTGAATACTGATGGAGTTGCAGATTACACAGACTAGGAACCCCCTTTAGCATTTCGGATGAAAAAATGTCTAAGTTCCACACATCTCAAAAATGAAAAAGAAATTATGAAACATGCACAAAATAAAAGGTACACATCTTCAATATGTGAACAATCATTAGGCAAAGTTTTAATGAAAAGGAATAAAAACTTTTGGAGTTATAGATTACACAAACTTGGTACCCTTAAAGTGTTGAGTACGGCCAAATGTCTAAGTTCAACACCCCTCAAAAATGAAAAAAAAATTTATGAAACATGCACAAAATAGGAGGTGCACATCTTCAATATGTGAACAATCATTAGGCAAAGTTTGAATGAAAAGGAATAAAAACTTTTGCAGTTACAGATTACACAAACTTGGTACCCCTTAAGTGTTGCGGATGGCCAAATGTTTAAGTTCAACACCCCTCAAAAATGAAAAAAAAAAATTATGAAACGTGCACAAAATAGGAGGTGCACATCTTCAATATGTGAACAATCATTTGGCAAAGTTTGAATGAAAAGGATTAAAAACTTTTGGAGTTACAGATTACACAAACTTGGTACCCCTAAAGTGTTGCGGATGGCCAAATGTTTAAGTTCAACACCCCTCAAAAATGAAAAAAAAAAATTATGAAACGTGCACAAAATAGGAGGTGCACATCTTCAATATGTGAACAATCATTTGGCAAAGTTTGAATGAAAAGGATTAAAAACTTTTGGAGTTACAGATTACACAAACTTGGTACCCCTAAAGTGTTGCGGACGGACAGACGGACGGACGGACGGACGGACGGACGGACGGACGGAGTGGACCCATTACTAGACCTGCTTTCGCTAAAGCGACGCAGGTAAAAATACTTTTGCGGATAATTCGAGAGATGAACCTACTATCTTTTTCATGGAAAAACAATTGTTCTCTTTGAAACTTTTATCTGGCGATTTTTATGGGCAATCCTTCATTAAGACTGTCCGAGGTCCTTTCAAACGTTATCTAATTGAAAGGGAGGTAATTTGGAAACATACGAGTTTCAACTAAAAACTGTACGAAAAGGGTGAACATAACATTAAATTTTAAACCGTTTTTCACTTTCTTGCTTTTGAATCTAATCATTTGACAGAAAAATGAAACTTTTAGTCTAAAACTATTTGCACTATTGCCAGATAAGCTGTTTTAGCAAGGGGACATAAAATCAGACTTGACATTATGTGAAATGTAAACCTGTTAATGTCATCGTACTCGTGAACGTTTGTCAACAAATATTTTTGACACTATGAAATTAAAAGTCCTATTTCTTCTATACTGTGAATCCTCAAAATATATTGCTAAACTTTTTTCCCTCAGTATATTTACCTTAGCTCACTCTTTTTTATTGCTGCCTTATCTGAATTTTCAGAAAAATTGACTATAAAAGTCAACCTGGTGCAAGAGGTAGGTATTAACACGCTCCATATGCCTGAGGCAGGGCCGCACTGCGCCTACATTATAACCGAAATAGTAGTATAGGTAGGTATAGACATAATGGTCTGAGGATGAATACAGCTCAAGATGTCACAAACATTACTTGTCAACATTGTTATGTTCTAACTGATCTTGGAAAATTTAAAGGTTTATTAAACAAAATAAAGGTTATTAAAGGTTTTCCAGCCAAATTAAAGGTTTTAAAGGATTGCAACAAAATTAAAGGTTTTAAAGGTTCCACTAGGGGGGCCTGCAAAAGTGGTGATTGGCAGGAAAATTTAAGGGTTAATTTAAGGATTTTTTTTTTTTTAGCTTACACTGGATGATGAAAAAATCACTTTCAAGAATAACTTTAGTGTGATGTACATGGGCAGGGGACAATAATATTTCAATATTGCACTTGTCCTGCAGGATGAGTGACTTACAATTTTCACTCATCCTGCAAATACATGCACTTGTCCTTTAAAAGTATATGCAATAAAGAACATAAGGGAGTTATATGTAATATGACTTATAAAGTTCCTTATATCACTGCTAAAATTGTCTTTGCCTAGTCAGTTTCATAACTGCAACCCATACACTGACAAAAAGATTTCACAGTCAATACTCAGAAAATGCTAGGTTCACCGTCAGATTTTAGCTCTCATCCTGTAGGACAAGTGCTTTGGGAAGAATTACTTGTCCTTTCTAGATTTCACTCATAATTATGAGCAGACGAGTGGAATTTTTTTACCCCTGCTCATGGGTAAAAACCCTTGTCATGCTAAAGATTTTTTCTGTATTACATTCCTCCCCAATTTTTACCCTGTTAACCTGCAGCATTCCAGTTACTGTATAAGCTTGTAGTTTCAAGCAGAGTGGATTACGCAGTATATAAATGTTTCAGAACTGGAGCCAGTCTATACTTACATCTAACCCTGATTGTTGGTTAAAGTGTTCACCACACTGCTTACAATACACTCGTAGACTTTGGACCCTGTATGAATATTTAGATGTGTGGCCAGCACACTCTATAGCTTGAAAGCCTTTCCGCAGAATATACATGTATATGTATCAGAACTGGAGCCAGTCTATACTTATATCTAAGCCTGATTGTTGGTTGAAGTGTTCCCCACACTGCTTGCACTCATAGCCTTTGGACCCTGTATGGATATTAAGATGAGTGGCCAGCACACTCTGCAGCTTGATAGATGTATATAGATTATAGAAATGTTTCAGAAATGGAGCCAGTATATACTTACGTCTAACCCCGATTGTTGGTTGAAGTGTTCACCACACTGCTTACACTCATAGACTTTGGCCCCGGTATGGATATTTAGATGTGTGGCCAGCACACTCTGCAGCTTGAAAGCCTTTCCACAGAATTCACAGATATGGGGACGTTCTGTGCCGTGTCGACTCTTCATGTGTGTCCGCAAGTTATTGGTATTAGCAGATACATAACTGCAACCCTGGAATAAAAAGGGCTAAGCACTAAAACATAATCATTGCAGGACGGTTTCAACAGCTTTGAGTCCCAGAGCTAAATAACTCGGACAAAAAGAGCATAGTCCCAAATCAGCCTACTCCTAGATGACTATTTGTTTGTTTTCTTAAGCAACATTTGGGCCTCGTTGCAACAAAGCCTGTCTTCAGGGTTTCTGACAAAGTGAGACTCAAACCAGTCTCTTCAGTTACAGAAACTAGCTAGAAAATTGAAATTTCGCTTGAAGCAAGCTTTGATATCATACTTTCCAATAAGCAATAACAAAGGCGCTGATCAGTCTGCATGGATGTGCATACTGGTCTGCGCCTGTGTTGTTTGTTAACCCCAGAAGACAGGTTTTCTCGCGTCGAGGCCCATTTTATATTGCCAAATATGATGCATTGGCCCAGGTCATCAAGACAACTCGGGGCTTTAGTTAAGAGTGCACATTAAAAATTATTTTTCTTATTTCTCCACCAAAACATATGTTGTGGGTACTCCAAAGAACCGTCTCAATGAGACGGTTCTTTTGAGCACCCAAACATGTGCTTAAACTGATGGGTAAGAAAATATTAAAATTTTACGCTCAAAATTTGTGTGTAATTAAACCTATGCAACTGCAGTGTTCTGCCAATGCTGCGCTTTTGCCCCATTTCCTATGTTCCACTTCGTTTTGATTCAGTAGGACATTGCCTCAAGAAAGTTGCATCTACATGGGTAAAAGTTCAAAATTTCCAAAAACCTAAACTTTAGAAATTATTTTTTTTAAACCTGCACGATGCCTACAAAAATGAATAATTTCATGTTTAAATGGTAAATTGTGTTTAGATAATCCAAAAACCAATCAAAGAAGCTATTACAATCTCCCTAATTCAGCATTTTGAGGCTGACTTTCTATGGAAAGTCAGCCTCAAAATCCTGAATTCAGGATTAATCCTGAAAACTTTCACCCATGCATCTATTTCTTTGTTTTTCAATTTTTAAAATGCAATGCGCTGTATGTAATGTTTAATAGGAGTTTAAACATGTCAGTCAGGTTTCAATGAGCCACAGAATGTCAATGGCCAAACCAATCTGACCTTTGTTCACCTTTGCCTTTCTGATATGGTCAAGCAAGGGGAAACAAATACAAATTATGCAGACCTACCTCAACTGAGCAAGGAACCATCTTATACTTCGTTTTATCATAGTCAATTCCATGCTGACTAAATTCATGGAAAACTAATCTTTTGTTGGTTGTCAGAACTTTTTCACAGGCACTACAAGGGAACTCTTTATTTCTTCTCACTTTGATATAGTCTCTTTTCAACAGTTTCTTTTCCTTTTTCTCATTTTTCAAGAGCTTTTCTTTATTTTTACATGACTTAAGTTGACTTTTAGCAACATTTGCATTTTCAGTATCAAGATCCACGATTTCACTGTCATCTGAATCTATATTTGATTTTGTACTGTTCTCTTCTTTTATAATACATGTAGTTTTGTTTTCTGTCTTTTCTCTTTCCTTCTGAACAATATCATCTATTTTATTGTCAACTGTTTTAGTATCATTACATTTTGATTTCTTAATATCCACAAGTTTACAGGATTTGCGGATATTCTTTTTATTCTTTTCTGCTTTGGTATCTGTAGTAAGGGAAGTGTTTGATTTGGAGGCATTTCTATTTCTTGTAGATCTGGTAACCAAATTTTTCTCTGTAGTTGTTTTCTTTTCCATATTCTTACTTGTATTGGCGTCTGTTCCTAATTTCATGGTTTTACTGAGTATTTCATTGTGTTCTGACACAGTAGCATCAACAAGAGCCCGTTTCTTTGGAGTCTGTTTAACCCTTCTGTTGTTGCTTCTCACTTTTTCCACCTGCTTTTCGGATTTGACAGGCATTTCACTAGATTCGCCATCATCCTCAATGTTCATGATACTGTTTTCTTCACCATTTTCAGTTCCTGGTGAATTCAAATCACAAGAAACAAGACTGTCTTTTGTATATTCTTTCAGTAAACAAACAGCATTAGCAAGTTCAATGTCTTCACAAAATTCTAATAACTGATCAATATGATGCGTTTCCACCATTAGTTTTCCAGTGTACATATAATGAACCACTATTTCTAAGAAATTCACAGGAATATTATGAAAGTGAATAAGTTCTGAGGTATTTCTCACTTCAGCCGACAGTTTTGACTTTAAATATGGGCTGGCAGCCATGATAACTAGTCTGTGTAGTGATATGCCTCCGCCATCTGTAGTCAGTCTAACATCACACAATTTTCCTTCTTTTTGCATAGCTAACAACTGTTTCAGAACTCCATTGGCATAGTCTGGTGATTCTAATATAAGATGCTTCTGGCTCATCTGTAATATTTAAAAGCATATCATATTTAACATAAACAGGGCCATGTAGCACAGTCAGTAATGTATCTGACTGCAGATCCAGGGGTCGCAAGTTCGATCCCGGCCTGGTCCCATACTTTCGTAAATAATTTCTACGGCCATTCTCCTCCCTTCCGCTGATTCAAGAAGGGTTGTTGTCAGGTACAAGCGAAAGCATGTTCATGAAGTACTGGTTAACAGCTTAGTCAAGCTTGCCTAGGTAAAAAGTGTGGTTAGGTCAACTAACTGGCCATGACATAACCATATCTGTTGACTGAGACAATAAGCATTGCACCAAACAAACAAATCATGTAACATAGTGTTAAAAAGTCAAGATTTTGCCATATAAACGTGTTATGCCAGTCATTTCATAACACTAAAACATTACCCAGATGCTAGGTCAGATGATAATTCTGATTATCAGTTAATCTAGTTTGGTTGATTTGATTCTTTACATCCCAGTCAACATTTTTTTAAAACATGTCTGGATGGGTCTTCCTGGGTTGAACCAGTACTAAGCAGGGATTAATGTGTCTTGCTGAAGTTAGGACACAATGCAGTGCCCCCGGTGAGGCTCAAACCCGCAACCCTTCAATCTTGAATCAAGCAATCTACCACTGAGCCACTGTGCTCCCAGTTAATCTAGAAGTGCAATATCATTATTCAATATTAATTCAATGTATTGATGAAAAACAGTGTGGTACATGATCAGGTGGCTTCAAAGCCAGCTGATCTGAATATACATGTTTTAGCCCTTTGTATACAAATGGATTCTTCCTTCTGGTTTGATACAATAAACTTGGGCTAGTCCATTGTACATATCTAGGAATGCAAGATTATAATTTTCAAAAAGTATTGTATTATTTTGTCTGAAGATCTTTTTTATCTTTACAAACAGTGTAGACCCTGATGAAATGCTGCATTATGCGGCATTTCATCTGGATCTTCACTGTAAAAGTACCCGTTTCGGGGTTCCATGTATACACAAAGGTTAAAAGAGGTCTGAGGATATAGAAATTTGAAAAAGATATGCATGCAGTGCGCTTTTTAGGTCAAAATAGGTATTTAAGAAATGGACCCAATTTTTGGAATGTTCATGGAGTCATGAATACTTCAGGTCTCTTGCAAATAAGTGACGGACGAAGGGCTTCATGTAACTTTGCAAGAGACCAGGAGTATTCATGATTCCATGAACATTCTAAAACTTGAATTTATTGCTTATATTAATATTTAAAATAAAAAAATATTCTATACTTTAGGAATTAAAACAGTTTTGTATTTAAAATATAATCTTATTAACAGTTTAGTCGCAGTGTAAAATGGAAAAGCGGAACAGCTAGCTTGAACACGGACAGCCAATGGAGCAAACAAGAGGCTTGTTTTGCGTGTGCGACCAATGTTTTCTACTTCTTTTTTAATACTGCCCTTGGCATCAGTATCATGGGCAAGTGTGGGGCGCCAACGGTGGGGTGCCAGTGCATTTCTAAAGGGCCATCATGACAGAAAATGAGTGATTGGTACAGCCTCGAGACAACACTGATCTCGGGTATTGTTCAGAATCAATGTTATTGGCTGTAGCACTTTGAAGTAGCGCTAAAATAAAGCCACGACAACATATCTTTGCATAATATTCATTTATATTCCATAGGGAACAATGTTAAACACATATGATAAATTTACTCTATTTCAAATATTTCGGCCAAAGGCCTTTTTCAAGAAAAAGAGTAAATTTATCATATGTGTTTAACATATTTTTGTATTTCCGTCATTATACTGGCCGGTCCTAATCCGAGCCTTCTCTGGTGTTTGAGTGGCTTTTCCATATTTTGATATTTGCCACTAACATCAGAGTAACTCCTATTACGAAAATCCAGAATTTTTTTCACATATCAAAACTTGGGTATTTTTACCAAAAATTTTGACAGATGAATGATGTATTCATTAGATAACGGCTTAAAATGATAAAACTAATGAACATACAACTGAAAAATAGAAGTAGTTTCACTTTTTAAACTTGTGATTAATGGGAAATGATGGGTAATGAATATAGCTTAATCACCAACTATATGTGTACAGAGGGTAGGCTAAAAAAGGTGTGAATAATTTCCATCTTTGTAAGATTTAAATGAAAAATATACTTTTATTTTAGAGATAAATCATAACTCGACCCTATTTTAACTTTTTATTTCACCGCTCTTTCATTCAATTACCATATTTTTCATTGAAAGTGCCTCGGACCCAATAAACACGGACTGGTAACTTACATACAGGTAAAGCCCGTAAAGGTATATATTGGAAATATGTTGTCGTGGCTCGACGGTGGCTGAGCTTTCAAAACTGGCGTATGTAGAATAATAAATAATCATATCTCCGTTATTTCTCTGCATATCTTTGAATTTTCTTCAAAAAGCAATGGTTCAATAAGCTATCTTAACGACTGTATTGTTATATCATTTGAAATTTTATCCACCTTTATGAACATCCGCAAGAAACCTTGGTAGCCTTTTAGCTATTTTCGGCACTTTTAGCCGAAATTTGTCAGAAATCAACATAAAAAGATTAGAAAACTTCAATTCTTTTTACTGTAACTCGTAATATTTCAGCTTCACGTACCGGGAATAACCTCTTATAACCTTGTGTCTGTTCACAATCAATTTTATTGGCTGTAGTTCTTTGAAATAGCGCTAAAATAAAGCCTTGACAACATAACTTTTATCAGTCCGTTTATACTGGGTCCGAGAAAGGGTCGGGTCTGAAAGCCCCTGCCGAGCCGAGCTGCCGACCTACATATACTGAACAGCAAAAGAAACGCATATTTTGCATATTTGGTATAGTGTATAAATTGGGGGTTAAAACTGATCTAATGACGTGTAAGGTATCACTGATGTATTGAACATGTGAATTATCTAATGCATCACAAATGGACGGCTCATTGGAATAATGATGATAAAGGGGCGTAACTCTGGGCGTAATAAAATAACTCATAATAAAGGCGACTTTCGAGATGGGATATCCCTAAAACCACTGAATCGATTTGAATGAAAATCACTCTGTGTGATAATCATGACATACAGACTACTTATGAAGTTTAAATTTTTCGATATTCTTTACGGTGGACTATTGTGACCCAGTTACATTATCGGACAATTAACCGGAAGTGTGTTAAATAAGGCATGAAAGGGTCCAAACAATTGTTTTAAATGGTTCTGTTGGACACTACCTTACTTGAAATCAATCATACCGGTCCAGATATTCTTACACCCCAAAGATTCCGGTGGTTTTCAATACCAATGCAAAAAATGAAGATTTTTGGATTAGCAGTATAATTTCTACAGCAGTGAATTTTTAAGTTTAATGCTGTTTTCTTATCTGTTACAGTGTGTTATCGTGATATGCAATGAAATCAGATTCAAATCATGTGTTTTTCAATGTACGGCACTGTTTTTACGTTTTTGGCATTAATTAACAAAAAATAATAATTAACTGTGTAATGACGAATAAAATGGTCTGGAACGAACGCATGAGTCCGTTTAAACATGTTCATATCATTTAGGGTAAAATTTGATTAGGGTTTCTGGTATTAAATGGATATTGAAAATATGCGTTTCTTTTGCTGTCAAGTATACTTTATTTTTCAAATTCATCCTCGGTGAAGATTTTTCATAAATAATTTTTATTTAATATCATCACATAGACTAAAATCGATAAGTGGAACAATAATAATAATAGTAAATAACAATAATTTTGATTTTATTGCCATTTTATTGCTCGCAGGGGGTCTGAAAATCACAGCCGAGTGAATCAAGGTTTCAGTTGATTTTTATTGGAAATTTGAGAGGTCCACAAGCGAGTTTGGCAAACATTCTGAAAATAAAAGATAATTGAAGAAAAAGTTTAAAGGAATCTTACTTAAAAATGCGTTAATTTCACGAAAATCGTCATTTTCCTAAAGGCCACATCTGGGTCTATTTATAGACATTTTGATTATCCTTAATGAAATGGCAATTAGAATCAAATTATAACTGTTAACTATTATTATTAATGTTCCACTTATTGCTTTTAGTCTATATGATGATTTTAGATAATATCTATTTTTGAAAAATCTCCACAGATGATGATATTGAAAAATAAACTTTGTGGGTTGGCAGCTCGGCTCGGCAGGGGCTTTCAGACCCGACCCAGAGAAAGTGCCCAGCCACGACTGGCTGGGAGAATTCTGGATTTTCGATAGCTAAGTTGCTCAGACGGTAGTGGCAAATATCAAAATAAAGAAAAGCCACTAAAACGTCAGAGAAAACTAGGACTAACTGCGTCCGAGTTCGAACTGAATGGGGGGCGAAACCAACACAGAAATATATAGGGTCAAATAAAAACTCAGAACTCATAATAAACGCGGTACATATATGCACTATTATAAGCATATTTAAATTCAGTACAATGTCTAAGAAAACATCCAAACATTTCAAATATCGCCAAAAATAAAAGTCCACCTTGATTGTCGGGGCGGATGTTTTGCAAGATGGAGAAATTTTACTCATACACCGAATGGGTCTCTCTAACTACAGAAAGTATACAGTTTTTCGCGGAATCGAGGTTATCTATCTATCTATCTATCTATCTATCTATCTATCTATCTATCTATCTATCTATCTATCTATCTATCTATCTATCTATCTATCTATCTATCTATCTATCTATCTATCTATCTATCTATCTATCTATCTAACTATCTATCTATCTATCTATCTATCTATCTATCTATCTATCTATCTATCTATCTATCTATCTATCTATCTATCTCTGTCTGTGTGTCGGTGTGTCTGTGTGTCTGTCTGTCTGTCTCTCTCTCTCTCTGTCTGCCCATCCATCCGCCCGCCCGTCGGCCCGCCTGTCCATCCATCCGTCCGCCCGTCTGTCTGTCTGTCTACCCGCCTGCATGCCTGCCTTTCTGTCTGTCTGTCTGTCATACACCGAATAGGGATGTTATTTTAATTAGAAATATTTTCCCCTGATTAAGCGGTACCTCCCAGGAAGCAATCTTCTAGATTACGAAGGAGAGATAATCTCTTATAATATAGTTTATAACACAGGTTTCTGGAATGCTTCTCAATTTCAAGATTAATGTCACTGTTGTCAAACAGATGGGAAAACTTTTTGCTGTCAATTATCAACTGGGCGAGATCTTATTTTGCGGAGTACGAATTTTCCATGTCTCATGTTCAATATGGTATTTAACAAAGTCTCTTAAAACTTTAAATGAATTCAATCTTGTGTCGGTCAACAGCGCACAGTACAGCAACATATGGAATTTATCCTCTTCTTGTTGTTTACATAATTTACATGTTGGATCTTCACGATACTGGCTAAATCTGTATATTTTTGTCTGTAACAGGCAGGCTGCCGTCAGGAATCTTGCTTTTACTATCGCCTTCCTAACGTCAGTGACAGAATTTTCAGTAGAGACCCATACTGGATGTACTTCTCCCAGGGAAATGTTATCATAAGCAAGGAAATTAAGTGTTGATTTACATAAAGCGTCTTGTAGAAATGATTCTCTCCAGTACGTCGTAATAGTTCCATTTACTAGGCTCTTCCACGCTGTTTTTGTAGGTAATTCTTGATTTAAACTAATAATGTCTGGTAGATTGTAAAGCTCCAAAACTTTCAGTACACGGTAGAAGAAACTGTCTTTATTATCAAAATTCACTGAGATTTGGCGATTTAGTACTTCTGTAATAATCTGTTATTATCTGAGTCCAGAATGGAGTGCAAAAGTGAGAGCCGTTTCTTGTGTAAATCTGCCTCAACAGGTAATGCACTGAGAAGCAAGTATACTGCCACAGTTGCTGTCCTTTCTGGTAGATATAGTGTCATTCTTAAACTAAATATAGGTTTCCTTTGCCAATAGACTTCAAATCATGTCGTGGGGAAATTACAGGAGCCTTACAACAATTTTGTGATCGCTGGTATAAACGAGAGCATAAAAAATAGTAAGTGAGTATGATCAGGAAATACCACAATCACAAACTGCAGACAACCCCGTGGCACCGCGAGTAAGAGCCGCTCAACCATCACGAGACACCAGGAAGACAAATTAAGCAAAGCAATCAGCTCTCTCTTCCCCATCAAGATGATTGCAGTATGTTTGCTGATTGCCGATTACATTTAAACGTCCAGTAAAACAGAATGTTAAGTTCTAAACTAGTATGAAGAAACAGCGCGACAATTCCTAAACTCCTTATGTTTTTTTTCAAATTGGAGGAGTATGCTTTTTTTTTTTTTTTTATTTTTTATAAAACTAGAACAATGAAATAACTTCCCCAAACAGATGTTTACCTGGCGAAAAATGAATAAAAACGTATCAGATGCACGCAATGTCAGTTGGTACTTGAATAAAAGTTGGGGAAATTCTTTCTCTCTCTCTCTCTCTCTATCTCTTCCCCCAATCTCTCTCTCTCTCTCTCTCTCTCTCTCTCTCTCTCTCTCTCTCTCTCTCTCTCTCTCTCTCTCTCCTCGTTTATCACCTGCTAATAATCTTTGCAAACAGTTCAGATCCAGATCAGAAATGACAATTTGACTATAAAATGTTTGATGCTCTGCGTGGTGGTCTGAGGTTGTTGTATTCCTGATTGTAAAAAAGTAAAAAAGCAAAGTGCTTGTTTATTATAGTGACACCCCCTATTGAAAGGACCAGCCATTCCTGACTTATGAGGCACCTCGACTTGTCACATTTCCTTTCCAAATCTCATCCTTTTGTCAGGCACCAGGCAGGCTAGGAATTGGTAACCATTAATTTAACTAGCTGGCAGCTCAATAACAGGCCATACCAGAACAAATCCCGCTGCCACCGACACTGGGAATCGAACCTTCGACATCCCCATACCAAAGCGGAAGCCTTAACCACTAGGCTATCAGTACCAGTTATTGTATCTTTCAACAGATGACAAAAACATGTAAAATATCCCAGCATGAAAACAATTAATACTGTTGCACAGTTTGATCTGATCTGCCTGTTTACAAAACGTATGTTGTATCTGCTCATGAGCATTGCAAAATTTTATTTCTTCAGCAGGTTGCTGAAACTCCAAGAGCATTTTGAATCTTGTGGAAAAGGAGGGATGAGGACCGATCTCAACAGGCCTCAAGAGATGGCCACTCAAGCTAATTGAGTAAGTCGCCAACACAACTTGTGTTTTGCCATCTCCTGCAGCACGGTTCAGTGGGCTGCAGTCATCTGAACTTAAATATCAATATGGTTAATCTGAGTTGTTAGAGGAAGAATTTCAAATGGGTGCTCATATTCTAGTTTAGGCCTAACCAACAAATAAAACATTAATTTCTTAAGTTAAGATTTGGTTAGAGTTTGTAGCAGATTAAATGCTGATTTTTTTTCTTTGTTAAAACCGTGGTTAAATTAACCCCAGCGACAGTCGGTCGACTATTTGCCTGATTTTAGCTCTTCTTTTAGTTGGGTGACTAAAAATATTATAACTAGTAAGTTTTTTTGACTGGCTGACTGTTTGTGTGTGTGTGTGTGTGTGTGTGTGTGTGTGTGGTGTGTGTGATCGTTTGGGCGCTGCGCAATCGTCGGCCGACTACCGGCCGACAATTGCCTGACTTCTTAGGAAAAATAAGAAACTCAAACCTGGCCGACTGTCGGGCGATCATCGGGCGACAGTAGGGGGATGATCTTTTTATGGGCAGATTGTCGGAAGACAGTCCGCTGACTGTACCGATTGTTGGCCGTTGATCGCCCGATTATTGAACCTTATAAGCAATGCCACATATTTTATAACGTTCATGTATAGCTTATTTTGAACTTTCTGCTTTCTCTGAATGTTTTCTTCTTTTGGCAGAAAACGACTTAGTACAGACTGTCAAATCTTTGATGTGCATGGGTACTGAAGCCAAATGCCACATAATCCGACAGTCAGCCAATAATCGCCCAACTTATTGTATGCTGCTCGACAGGTAAGTACAATCTGCCAACGATCAGATGGTCGGCCTAGCCTATTGAAAAACTTTGTGGTTGATAAAGTTAATATGCAAGTTTTTTTTAATGTAACTGCTCCAGTCAGCCGACTAAAACCATATTTATTGGTCGAACAATATGAAAAAATCTAGTCTGCCGACTGTCGGTAAAACTTCTCACCGTACATTGATATAATGTTGATATTTTTTCATATTCTGGTCCTTCAGGAATACTGGGTACGGACGGAAAGCAGAACACCGCCTAAGCCAGTGCTAAGGGACGTGAGAATTGTTGCACTTTCCATTAGTTCTCATGAACAGGCTCAATACAACCGAGTCTGCTGTTTTCATATATTATAGGTTCTCTCTATTTCTGAAGGATCCGTTTTTTTCCAGATTAGTTAGAGGTCACAACAGCTGTCGTTGTGCCCCGTGGAGTTGGTAAAACTTCTCACCATACATCAATCTAGTTTTGATATTTTTTCATATTCTGGACCTTCAGGAATATTGGTTTCTGGCAGAAAGCAGAATACCGCTTAAGCTGGTGCTAGGGGGCGTGAGAATTGTTGCACTTTCCATTAGTTCTCATGAACAAGCTCAATACAACCGAGTCTGCTGTTTTCTTATATTGCAGGTTCTCTCTATTTCTGAAGGATCGTTTTTCCAGATTATTTAATGTAACCATAGCCCAGATGGTATGCTACAGAACGTGAGTGTTTAATAGATAATACAGCTCATTAGATTTTGGTACTTGGCGCATGTAAGTATGATCATATAAAAGCTGCATACCAAACTATCTAGTGGGCTAGAAATTTATTTTTGGCCTACCCCTTCATCTACGTTCCTACTTTGTGTATGGACACGAGCAGAAAATGCTCTGGCAAACACTGGGCTTTTGTGCAGACTTGTCTGACCCTTCGCTGCTCGCTGATATGATAAGTAAAAAAATCTCATGTGCGCTAAAATTATGGTGCACATGAAAAGAAACTGATAGACCCACGTGAGTCTGACCTTCGTTTGTCATAGGGTTAATTAGGTACTCTTCATGACAAAATCTGGTGTCTTTATCTTTGGGGTGTACATGTATCACAAAGTTGTCGCGCAGTTGAATTAATATTGTTAGCTAACGCACACGGAACAGTCTGTGCATCAAACTTGCAATCTAAATGTTGATCTTTTTTCAAAATATAACACGTACACATAAATGAGCGTCGCATGTCAAATTCCACAATTAAGAGCAATTGTAATGTATCAACCCAACAAACACCACAGCCGCTCACGAGCTGTACTGTAAAATGGACAAACATTTTCGCGGATAAAATGGAATTGGTTTAGTAGTTTGAGTTCATAAATCTAGTCTAACTAAACTGGCAATACTCAGATGAGATGGAGAATTTTCGGATAAGATGATTTTGTTAAAAAATCATATGTTGTGCAACAGCGATTTAAATAATGATAATAAATCTTCTAATCCATATTTCTGTGCAAATAAATCTTCAAGCTTTTGCGCCCTGCGGACTTTTGCAGATGTGTCTTTCCTCTGCTAACGACGTGCATTATGCACAACAAATTTCGTCAGTTAATAAATGGTTCGAGCAAGCCCACTGTAGAATGACGTCAACGTTTATCACGTTTTTCTCGATGACGTTTTTTGGCACATTGTTGGAAATCTTGTGTCATATCTCATATATTGTTTTGCAACCGTAAGATAAATGTACTAGGTTTAATGCATTTAATTCAGCTAATATTTCCAAAGTTTGATGTCAACGTATAACTATTATATCTGCTTGTGACAGCAGTAGAAATGTGATATGCATACATGTTGGAAATATAACCACAGCATAAAATTAAAATATTCAACATTTGTAAACAAGTGAGAACTATTAATAGCAACATATGTAGTCTCACAATAAAGCTGTGTGTGTATAATAGCTTTAAAAACACAAAAACGGTTAGCTGTGTTTTTGACTAAATGAGGAGTGGCCTAAAATCCTCTGTGGTCTGGTGATTGGCCACGGAAGGAGACAGACTATTCAAGTGTGGAATAGTTTGGGGGGAAAAAGGAATTCTTTAGGGCATCACTTTATGTTTGGTATAAAATATATGTTGCCTTTTTTAAGATAATGCTCTTTGACAATTAGAGAGTTTTTTTCATGACTGAAAAAATGGCAGTTAATTTTAATACATAATTTAATTATAAGTGAAAATTGATCGAGTATCTATGTACAAATGTAGTGTGCAGTAGAGTTGTGCCATGAGGGTACTTTAGATTTGACTCGCAATAACATAATTGGTTTGTATGTACAGATATGGAGCAGCATGTGCATAAGGTCACATCACGTGGTGATCTTCCAGGAAAGGATGAGATGTCTTCATTGACTGGTAACATGTAAATGGTACTTTGATATACAGTGTAGATTCAGATGAGATGCCTACCAAATTAATCTGTCTCTGGTGTAAGTGATTTATTATGATTTTGGCCATGTTCATATCCATTAAATTTAGACCAATATAAATGACACATTAAAAAAAATTAACGTAAGTCAGTAACATTAATACTTTCACCACTTCCTCGAGCCAATATTTCTGGGCTGGTTGCTAATTGAAGTTTCTTAATGGAGGGTTCACTGTAATCATTACAAAACTGCCAAGGTTTTTACATGTCTTTATAAAAAATACAATTATCAAACTTTTAAACACCTGTTTCGATGAGTTAATCACCTATTCAAAATTTATTATATTAAATTCTCAAAAGCATTTCCCCTGGGAAAAATGGCGTCTGCTAGATAGGACATTTATATACATAGTGTATAGTCCAGATCAAGATTTAGATTTATATGCTATTCCTTTAATACACTAAACCGCTCATTTCACATTTCAGTGTTTGAGTGATTAATTTCTAGAATGGAATATTCAAGTTCATTTTCTAAACAAGTCGACCCATCCTAGATATAGATAGATTATTTGCTGAACAGTCCCTGATCAGACTGTCTGTACTTTTTCTGCCTGAGTAATTTTGTACTGAAACGCAACGGTTGCACCTCTTACCATTGTACATCAACACTTTCAAAAATGATAAGACAATAAAGTTAGATCATCAAATACAATTATTTAGAGCATAGAGTTGAAAATAACCCACCGTCAAACAAAACAGTGGAGTTTGAAGTACTTTGGTTGTCAGATTTGATAGGCATGTTCAAAGTAGAAATGTATTTTGGTGGTCCTTAGCTAATCAAGCTAATCGAGGGAGATTATGCCAGATTGAATTAATAAATTTATTATCTAGTTGGTGACAAAAAGAAAGATTTTAGCATTAATAAAGTTGTAGAACACTCATAAAGTAAATTTATGATGTATAAGCAAGTCACAAGCAGAACAGAATTAACCATTCATAAAGTTAGTTTAAGTTACTGACAATATGAACTCCTTTTTCATGTGGCATTGCTGTTAACTGTTAAACATAAAAGGACAAAGAATGTAGGACAAAAAATCCCGCGACAAAACATCCCATGTCATTTTTTGACACCCTGGACAAAACATCCCACAAAGATTTGGACAAAACATCCTATGCTGTTTTTGTCACCCTGGACAAAACATCTCATGCCATTTTTACCGCCCCAGATAAAACATCTCATGCCATTTCTACCACCCAGACAAAACATCCCACTGTCTGTTTAAAGCATATGGAAGTGCATAAAACATCCCATTTTGTTAATTGTTACTATTATCATAATTCTTAATGTGACCAAACTCATTGAAATGACCAGAGATCAAAGGCCATTTGGACTAATTAGACATATGCTTCCCAATTGTAACAGTTTATTTGACCAAAACTGTAAAATGTTTTCTTTTTGATGTAATTGGCTTCTTAACACTCAAATATAATTGTTTGTCACAACATAAACAGATGATATAATTATTCTTTATAAAATTTAATTTACATTGTGAAACTGCCTTTTTAATCAATTTAAGATATAGTTCATATCATTTGGACAGTCTCACTAGGGCATTCACTGCTAGTGCATGTAAAGGTAGATGAAGGTCCCAGATTAGACTTACCCTAAAGGAGCAGCCTGATCATGGTTAACCGTATGTGCAATTAATATATTAGGTCTTGCTGTGATTCCTCAAAATTGGTTATCACATCAGGATCAATAATAGTTGCATTGAATCTTGTATTCAGATTCCAAGTATTTGGTAGGAAAATTGACCAGTAGGTACAAATAGTTTAGGTCCAGCTGTGTCCCCTGAAATGAGTTGTCTCATCAGAATCTATCCTTTTATTGTGGTGATTTCCTCTGGCAAATAAAAATTTCAAAGATAATATACTATATATCATCATTAATTGATATGTATTTCATAAAGATATTATAGTAACATGAACCCTGTCAAGACTTACCCAGAAAGTAGAGTTATTTGTCCAAGCTGTTTTTACCAAATGATATTTCCAGAAAATGGGATATTTTGTCAGGGGTAACAGAAATGGCATGGGATGTTTTGTCTGGGGTGACAAAAATGGCATGGAATGCTTATTGTCTGGGGCGCCATAATCAGCATGGGATGTTTTGTCCAGGGTGGCAAATTCTTGTAGGATGTTTTGTCCGGGTGGCAAAAAATGGCAAGGGATATTATGTCCTGTGGTGTTTTTTCCGGCTCTTAAGGACAAATGAACTTTTCGATCTTAAATGTGTGCCAATTGCTTCATTTCTTTGATGGTTGCCAAAATAGTTTGAGTCTGAACTTTTAGAAACGTCATGGACAATTGATAAACATTATAATTCAACCAGCCTGTCAAAGGAATAATTCAGTTTTGAAAAAAAAAACATGATAAATAAATCATTCATACCAGACATACTCGATACTCACATGTACATTGGCTATTTTACAACTGAGGGGTTGAAATTTTGTTTGTTTGGTTTGATTCTTAACGCCCTAGTCAACAGCTATGGTCATGTCGGGACGGTCAGTTCACCTAATCACACTTTTTCCTGGGCAAACATTTTAGACCATGGGGACGTTTGACCAATTTTTTTGGGACGTTTTGGCTTGGGAACGTTTTGACCGTAATCCTTTTTATGTCGTAATTGACGTTTTTTGGTTTGTTTGATCACGTGACAAAATTTTCGACCCGGGAGTCTTGCTTCAGCTTGTTTACTTTTAAAAGCCCATCAAAATAAGCACGGAATTATGACCAATTCACCAGTGTTTAGAATTTTGAGGGAGCAAAAACATTTGTCTATATAAAATCAAGGTACATTCCTCCACTACACCATAAATCGTTGTGGTTTGCTTGCATATCATTTTACATTTGGCACATTGGTGGGTGGGGAATGGTAAATGGATATATTTTACAGTCTTTTTTGAGACATATATAGCACTCTTCATCTAAAAGGGTGCAGCAGAGGGAAACTAGAAATATTTTAATGTGACACAGATGCCCCCACCCGGGCCATTGTTGTTGTTATTGTAGATATAAATTCTCCCAATGTTGGGACACCTCGTCTCCGAGTAGAATCCGGGTCGTTTCGGCCCTGGGTCATTTCGGCCGGGTCGTTTCGGCCTGGGTCGTTTCGGCCAAATTTTGGGGTGAGTCGATTCGGCCTATTTTGGTGGGTCGTTTCGGCCGTGAGTCGTTTCGGCCATGGGTCGTTTCGGCCCAGTGTGTGTGTGTGTGGGGGGGGGGGGGGGGAGGGGATGGAGTACTCTCAATTCTTCTGCATACGTAGGCTTGGCCCCAGCATCTACTGCTTACCCATTAAAAATATCACGCATATCAAGCATTCCCAAATAAATATTTGAAATTTTGTGACCGCAAAAAAAGATTCCCATTCTGTATCTGGCCTTAAGAGAAAGTCTAAAATGTATAAAAATACCCCCCCCCCCCCCAAAAAAAAAATTAAACAAAAAAAAAAAATGGTCCAAGCCATATGTATGTATGAAAATATCGGAGTTTCTCTTCTTCCGACGATGTCTCACTGGTTTCACAGTAGCACGTTCCGTGACCGCGCTGTCGTCCTTGGCTTTGTTTGGAGTTTTGGCGGGAAGTTTGCAGCTGACGGTTAACGACAATGAATCCTGATTCCGCGTGAGTTTGCATGAGTATCGGTTATCCTCATCATTCTCCAGTCTGTTCAATACTTCAATGATAGACTTTGGGATAATATTGGTTAGAGCATCCATCATTATTTTCCAAAAATCACGGTGGCAAGAATTCTCCGTCCACTAGATCCGCCATTACTCAGTAATGCCATTGTGGTGCGACGATTAACCGAAATAATCCAGAAATCACCATTGAAATCACCAACATCACCAGCAATTAATAGGAAATCACCATTGTATTGTTAATTATATGCCATAATTTGATAAGAGTTAGTAGACTAAGCCTATTTCCAGTTGAGTTTTTAAATAAATTGCTAAAAGTGTAATGATTTCAGTTTCACTTAAAGCTCACAGCAAAATCACTGAAATCACCCTAGGATCTCTATAAAATGACTGCAAGATTATTTATTCTCCAAAAGACCCATTTGTGACAAGCACACAATCATATTATGACATTATATATTAACAATAAAATGATGACTTCCTACTTTTATCTGGTGATTTCGCTATGCACTGGATTTGAAATGAACTTACTGCCGTTGGCACACGACCATGGACAAACCAATTCACGAGCGCGAGCACAACGATTGTCAGCAGCTCATCACAAAGTCACATGGTCGATCCTGATTGAATTCATATATTAGGAAAGCAACACCTACCTGTGTAAAGGGAAAGGTGACTGTATACGTAACATGTCAGTGCTCCGAAAATAGATACTTTTGTCGTGTCATAGATCACAAATATCAGGCTCCAAGTTGTGTAGCTTGGTGCACAGTTTTAACTGCCTCTAGTATACCTTATTCCGCAGCATATAAAAGTATCATGTATCCAATAAATTCTCTCCTGGGTCTTTGTAGAAAGAATCACACATTTCTTACGGGATAATAAAACTGACCATATTCAAACAACACTTTTAAAGTTTGTTGCTGTCTTAGAAACCAAATTAGGAACGATATTTCATGTTTTTCATGTGAATTGTCTGCTGGTAGATGATTCATATGAAATATCAAGGTCTATTTTCTCCCTGAAATTCAAGAGTGTACAGTGCAATTTGTTATGATCGACGTTTTAAGATCTTCTAAGGGTAAAGATCAAAGCGGCATTCATTTCAAAGCCTTTGAAAAACTCCAGATAAAAAGATTTTTTGACACCGACATGATTTGAAATGAGCTTATTATAACTCTTTGCATGCTGGATAAGTTTTCATATTTTTGTCATCTTTATCATGTACAATTTAATATCAAGACTATTTTAGGAACATCACCAGTCAGACCGTTTGATCATGTGTGATCTGGGTTCAAACTTTTGCAAGCCCGCAATCTTTTAGTGTCACTTTCTGGACAAACTGATCTGTTAAAATTGTATGCAAAGGTAATTAGCTCCAGCAGGCAAAGTTAAATCTATTTGCGTACAAGAGATAGTTCGAAATGTCTGTCTGAAGGTCACAATTTCCAGGAATAGAATGATGCAGCTTTTGTATACGTGCTATTTGACATATAGAACACTGCAATGTAGGCGTTTCTTTCCTGTCTCGTTATTATTTATTTGACAATCCAATCAGCACCAAGGCTGTGACTTTGACGAGCGTCCGATTGTAAACATTGGTCCATCGCAAAGTCCATGGTCATTGTCCATCCATTATATTAGATTTTCATTTAAATTTTTTTATCAATTTTCTTTTTTTTAAAGGTAGAAATATGCTTATTATACTAATTCTTAAAATATTATGGCATATAATTAACAATACAATGGTGATTTCCTAATTATTTCTGGTGATTTCATAGTGATTTTGGTTAATCATCGGACCCGGCCATTGTAGGAGAGAAAAATAGTCTCACAGAAATGACATGAGTCAAAGGCAATTTACTCTTTTATAAAATTGGGCAAATTAAAGCAAAACAATCCCAACCTAGATCTTGTCAATGTCAAAGTGTATACCTAAAATTTTGTTAAATTCCGTCCTTTCATTTTTAAGATGGTAGTGTCTCTGTCCGGTACTGGTACATTGTTATATATTATTCTTGCTTTGACCTCCCACTTTCGGTCTTTTTATCAACATCAAATATGGCTGACTGAGCATCCAGTTATAAAAAATGCAAAAAAAACCCCTCTCATTTAAGGTTCTAGCACATAGGTAGGGCATCCACCTTGACAAAATTTTGTAAACGTTTACACAAATTCCAGAAATCAAAACGATTCCGTTTACACACAATTACCATACTAATTTTTTTTTATTGCCATATTTTTCCTAAAAAAAGCTCTTTGAAAACTGTACCTTGTGCAAACATTCTAAATTGTTTGGTTAGGTGTTGTGATAGAACTCATTTCAAGTAATTGCAACCCGACTGCAACATGCGAAGGGATGCAGACTAACCTTTTTTTCGCCAGCAGCAAGCTGGGTCCCTAAAACAAAATGATTGGGGGCACAGCCCAAAACTAAGGGGCCCAGGGTTTGGCCGAAAATTAAACTCGTTTCAATACCATTGCCAAGCATTTATTTTACTCAAGTTTACAAAGTATGAGACCCTCAAAATCTGTAGTCCTCTAATAATTTACCATATTAACTGTACATGTATTTTGAATCAGCTAAATGAAGGTTTGTAAACTTCCAATAGCTATTGTCTACAGATTTTGACAAACTTCAGACTTTTACAGGCTACTTTATTTCAGGGGCAAGCTGGGCCCCTTTCATTTTTGTTTTAGGGGCCCAGTCCAAAATTTAGGGGCACTGGGCTACTGGGTCCCTTTTAGTCTTTTTCCCTGAATATGCAGTCTCATCGATAACCAACATTTCTTTAGTGTGTCTTCCTTGTAAACAGTTGCAAATGTGTAATTGGTTGCCATGCACACTGCCAATCCGAATCGTACTTGTCCCCTTCTCACAAGTTAAAAACTAACAGGTCATCACATAGTGCTAACTATTGTAGATACCATCATACTAGACATACAGTGATGCCCTGAAGAATTCCTTTTCCCACTGAACTATTGGAATAGTCTTTCTCCTTCTGTGGTCAATACCCAGACTACACAGCACTCTTCATTTAGTGAAAAACACAGCCAAAAGATTTTTTCCAATTTTGTTTTTCAAAATTCGCACTCCCTGGCGTAATGTTCGCAATGGAGCCAGCCAGTATGTATTCATAGAAAGAAGGAAAGGGTATGTGGTGAAATAAAACCCTATAGGCTGCTAGCAGATTTGTTACTGTTAGTAGAAAGCTGGTGTGTGCTTGCCCAGGAGAGTGTCTGGGACCCCCAGAATAGCGACACTGGAGAGTCTTACCACTCAGAATGGCCCTAGATGGAGGTGAAAGCAGAAAATATGCATCACTGGGTGATGAAAGGAGTCATTGCAAACATCACTGACATCATATGTTATTCATGACCAGGCCAATAGATAAAAGAGTGCGTAATTAAAAAATAATTTTCTTATTTCTCAACCTAGCATATGTCGGTTGAAATTGGGATAAAAACATAGTTTTTGCCATTGGGAACATGACCCAATATCAGTCATCATAATGGGCTAAGAAAACCCCCTGAACAATATGATGGAAACAGCAGCAGCAGGTGCTAATGATAGGGCCAGCAGTGGAAGGTAGAATTGTAATCGGTGATTACTCATTGATCCACAGAAAGGAGAATATTAACCCTTTTAAAACCAATGGAATTTCCCACAAAATTTGATACTGTTATGTCAGGAAGGTCCATTGTATATAATTGAGGGGTCACAGGTTATAATTTCCAAACAATATTTTATTTCTTTCTCTGAAGTTCAATTTTGTCTCCGCAAACAGTGCAGACACTGATGAAATGCCGCAGTATGCATCATTTTATCTGGGTCTTCACTGGTTGGCAAAGTACCCATTTAGGGGTTTATGGTCTTCAAAGGGTTGATGATCTTATAATCTGCCAGTTGTTCAATGTCAGTAGCAGAGGTCCATTCCAGAGGCCACCAAGGGGCCATTGGCCATTGTGAAACTTGCAAACTAGATTATGGTCATGCACTGGAGTGGATAATGTTATCATTGAATTTTAATTTTGAAGTACAGTAAATGTTCTAATATTTCAAGTATTTTTCTAATTTCTGTATTCAAATAAAATGTGGGTTTTCAGGGCATGAATTCACACTTAAATGCTTGTCAGACTAGCAAATGGGAAAGACCCTGATCAGACTGCTTCAGAAGCAGTGTGTTCTGGGTCTGCACTGTTTTCTAGACCTTTTGTGCAGGCAACTAGTGTTTGAAATTTTAGAACATCTATCGTAAAAATCAGTCGTATAGCCAATTAAATTGTTAATCTGTTAATGATGACCTTTGTCAATTGTTGATAATCTCTGCAAACAATTTGGACCAAGATCAGGCCCAACAAATTGTTGGACCTGATCTGGATCCAAACTGTCACTCTGATGGTAACCCTGTAAGAATTCTTAAGTTAATTTTGAAAAGAAATCAGTGGGAAACAAAATAGCTTATTTGCCAAACCAATTAGCAATGTCTTTTGTTGTTTACTGATAATATCTGCAAACAGTTTGGACCAAGATTGGGCCCAACAAATTGTCTGGCCTGATCTGGATTCAAACTGTTTGTAACTCTGATGGTATCTCAGAAAAAATTCTTTGTAAAAGTAAATTTTGAAAAGAAATCAGTGGGCAACAAAAAGAGCATGCAAAAATTACCCAGCATGAGTTAATGAATGTTATTTTCATTTTGCAGCATCAAGAATGGCCCTTCCTGTTGCAGCTATAGTGAGCATTGTCTTCGGAGTATGGGCCCTGCTTGTTCTAATCATCTTCGCTATATACCAATTCTTAAAGGTAAGCTTTTTACACCGTCCCAGATAAGCTTTGTTTTGAGAAAATCTGTCTTCAGGATTCGACCAGGCACTTCTCAATGCAGCCTTCTTGAACTCCAATGACTTGATTGGCATTTAGCAAGTTTCACTCTTATATTTTCTAGTGAGCAAACAATTAATGCACTGATTTGATTGCGAGGATACACAGGCTGGTCTATTAAAATATTATTGCTATATGTAAGCATGCAACAATATCAGGTTTTACGCAATGAAGCGCAATGCTAGAACATATTGAACAAATCTTAGATTCTTTTCAGATCACTGCATGCAAAGTACATGTATTAATCTTTGAAATATTGAAAATTGAATGTTCTTAGAATATTTGACTCCTTGAGTGCTAGCACTAAATTACACTTAAAGGGAAAAGCATGTGAAAACAAAAGAGCCCATGATCAGAGACTGCTCCTCTAGGAGCAGCAGGGCTTACCCTTGTAGTCAACACTTTAGCCAAATGGAAACAGTTGGAGCCAAATGAAATTAACTTTAGCCAAGGTTTTAGCCAGAAAGTAGTATCAACAAGTTTTTTTTTTAACTCTTTGCCCGCTAGGGGCGACTTTTGTTGTCTTCTGATTGCCTTTGCAAACAGTTTGGACCCAGATCAGGCCCGACAAAATGTCGGGCCTGATCTGAATCCAAACTGTTTGGTACCCTGATGGTATTTAAAACAGCCAGCTTCCAAAGAGTAAAATATGGCACACTAATAAAGTGTGAAGGAATAATAAAAGCAATATAGAAAATCCAAAAGCTGATCAAAATACCCTTTTTCCCAAATATGTAATTTTTGAATCACATAGAATGCACTTTTAGCCAATGACTTATGTTTGTAGCCACTCTACTTTTTTAGTAGCAAATGGCCACAATGGCTAAAGTCAGGGTGAGCCCTGAGCAGTTAGAGGAGCAGTCTCTGATCATTGAAAATTTATTTGCTTTCTTTGAGCAGAAAGCTATTTATTGATAACTAGGATGAATTAGTCCAGGTCATCATCTGGAAGATTCCATTGCAGAAATTTAGTACTCAGAGTCAACCCTTTGTTCATTTATATACTGATCACCCCTAAATGAGTACTTTGGCAAACAGTGAAGACCCTGATGAAATGCCGCATGATGCGGCATTTCATCAGGGTCTTCGCTGTTTGCTGAGACAAAAACGACCATCAGAGAAAGAAATACATTTTATTTTTTTTGGGGGGGGGGGGGGGGGAATTTTCACCAGAGACCCCTTGATATATACAATGAGTGATCACAAATTATTGCATCAAACCAAATGGAAGAATCCATTTGTATTTAAGGGGTTACCGTTTGAGCAACCATATTATGTTTTCAGAAACGTGGGTCTTGTAACTGTGAGTGTGCCCCGTGTGGGAAGGAGAATAGTGGTGGATGCTCGGACTGTTGTATATCCTTGTCCGAGACATGTGACTGTGATTGCTGTAAGCCCAGTACAGACAGCTGTCTGGATTCGTGCTGTCCCAAAAATAAGGTAAGGCTGGCTGTATCAGTCCTAGGAACAAGGTCTGTGCTATTTATAGCATTCCTTAAGGTTGCTAACTTGCTATGGAAAGCTGATCAGATCTGATCAATTTATTTACCTTGTTCGTAGAAATGGTAAAATAGTTTGAGTAGTTGAATTATCAACTCTGCTTGCTGGGTATTTTTTTATGCCTTTGTTATTGTCTGCTGACTTTTTTCAAAATTAACTTTTTAAAAAAATTATTTCAGGAACACTATCAAAGTGTCAAACAGTTTGAATCTGGGTCCAAACTGTTTGCAAAAGTTAGCAGCAGATGACAAAAGTAGCTGCTAGCAAGGAAAGAGTTAATGGTATATCTGTCACTTTCTTAAGCTTTTAGTCTTTAGAAGCTGTCAGAGTCAGTGGCGGATCCAGATGGGGTTCAGGGGGTTTGCTCGAACCCCCCTCCATGCCGTCCGTTTTTAAATATCCTATGAAAATGAAACAATTTGGTCTCACATGAAATAATTTGGTCTCAGAGAGACCAAATTATTTCATTTTCATGGGATATTTAAGAAAAATGAGATAAAATCAGCAAAGTGAACACCGTCCCCCACACTTTTATACACAAGAACCTCCTTTCCAGAAATCCTGGATCCGCCCCTGAGAGTGCCCCCTAAGTGTTCCATGAAAAGTCCTGAAGTTTGGTCTTTATAACCTGCAAAATGCTGTCAGATACAAGAGTTTTTCGGATTTTAGCCTATAGAAGTGATATAAGGACCGAACTTTAAGCTAGCAAAATTTGATACTTGCCTAGGGACAAGCAAATAGCCATAATGCACTTCTCCCAAAGAACAGTTAAAAAACTTAGCTCTGTCCTTATTGTGTTAAAATTAGACGCTTCCAATGATCACCCGCAAAATGTGCTTTCATGTAGATTTTTTTTTATCAAGCACTAGATCCATGTTTGTGTGTCCTTGGTCTACAGTTTACTAGTTTAGTTTCTGCTTTTACTATCTATAACCATCTGATAATCATAATCCATAGTGAATTCTTGGTGTGGTATCAAACACTAGTCTTAACACTGTGTACACTGGAAACCTCTAACAGGGGTGGATTCAGGATTTCTTGAAAGGGGGAGGTGTGGGGGTTTGCTTTGCTGATTTTATCTCATTTTTCTTAAATATCCAATGAAAATGAAATAATTTGGTCTCACTAAGACCAAATTATTTCATTTTCATAAGATATTTAAACATGGGGGCAGGAGAGGGGTTCAAGCGAATCCCCTGAACCCCCTCTGGATCCACCACATTATGTATGTTGATTTTACTCTTAACTGTTTTGAAATCACTGTAGATCCGAATCAGATGGCTTCTGATAAAGTGCTCTAGATACAAACTGTAAAGTCCCTGATGAAAGTTTCATGATGCATAATGATGCGGCATTTCATCTGGGTTTGCCCTGTGCTGAAACCATCCTCAGGAACTGAAGCACTGTACATTTTAATTTGGAATTTCTAACCTTGGACCCATTCTAATGCACATGCTTTTGTAACATGACATTTGATTGGATAAGGTCAAAAATTTGCGACATACTATCCTGGAATAGTTTGACGTCATTAATTTCGTCACATTTAGTTGGATGACATGCAGCTTTATGCGGCTTGAAATGCTCCGATTTGCGATGAAAATGCAGAAGTGCATTAGAATGAGGATAACCTTAAATTCAAAATTTTCATTTGGGAAGGTATATGATTGTCGGATATACGGTCGGAAATTTAGTTTTGCTAGCGTGTCACCGTAAAACTATATTTACGACCGTATATCCAACGATATAGCTCCCCAAATATAAAATTTTGAATACAGTTATCCCCTAATATAATTGATAATAATATGTACATCACATGTGCAATGAAATAACCCAGACTAGTATATCAAACCAGATGGAAGAATTCATTATTGTACAAGGGGTTAAAGCATTAGCTATACAATCGTAGCATTACCATGATATCTTGCTCATTTAGTTTGGTGTAGAGCTTGCATTGCCTATAGCTAGTTTTTCTTTCCTTGTTACATGCATATTTAAACATCCATGTACATGTAAACAACATTGTTTGAAGGCTCAAATATCAAATTTAAATTTTTTAACCAGCCATCAGTCCCAAGATGACACTGTTTTTTTTAAAAATGTGTCTTTCATATTGAAGTGGACATTGCCGTTATGTCTAATAAATAGTGTATTTTGTTGAGAAGTTTCCACTGAGTAATGCCAGGACTAATATTTTATTGGGGATATGACAAAAGTATTCCATTACTCACTTGAAAAAGCATAATACATTCAGCTTGACCTGTGGAGTTTGCATTATAACATTTTAACATCATGTATTAAAACGATAAACCACTTGTGATTTAGTAACATTATGTAATGACCTCTATGGCAACGTTGCGTACATACTACATAATGGCAAAATCATGACATTTTCACGCCCGAAAAATGTGATTTTAATGTCAGATGATAAATAAAGTATTTTGCATTGAATTTACAATGTAGTAAACTTGTTGCAAAAATTTGATCAAATGGTCAGCACAGCAACACATTTGATCTCTTTTCCTTCACTTGTTTAATAAATTCAATAATACTTGAGCACTCTCATAGGGCCAGTTAAACAAATTTTTCAGCGTAAAATTGCGATTATTTTCTTATCCATCAGTTTAAACATGTGTTTTGTGTGCTCAAAAGAACCATCTCAGTGAGAGGGTTCTTTTGAGAACCCACAACATATGTTTATGTAGAGAAATAAGAAAAATATTTTTTGTTACACACCCTTATCTGGGGGCCTGACTCTTACTCATGTAAGATCTTCCATCTAAACTTTTTTTTAGCTGAATCATAGAAGTCCCCAAAACCCTATAACTGGCAGGCTTTGGCTGTAAGCTCTTTATCTATTTAATTTGCAGAAAATCAGTTGTGTTGATATCATATTATGCCAGTGCTGTGCAGGACCAGGAGAGCAGCCATGTTGTTTAAAGGTTAGTTACAACCAGTGATTTTACTCTTTGCTTATGGTTTTCTGTTTAATTTACTGATGTTCGATATTTCTGTTCTATTGAATTATCTTGATACTTTAAATTTACTGTAATTATGTTTCTATTTTTAAAGGACTTGATAAAGAATTTGCAACAATGATGGTTGACTATGCAGAAAAAAGTTGAATATTTATGCTAAATTTTCAATTTAAGCCTAACCTAACCTATTTTTGGTTGAATCCAAGAAAACCTCAAACAATTACTTGCAATGGGTGTTTAATTTGGTCACTTGGAATATTGAATCAACTTTAGGATGTAATATGTTAGAGTTTTAAAACCAATCAGCAAGCAATAAAAAATCAACAGTTGTATTTTTTTTTATCTGATAACAATTCGAAAGAAACTTGTTAGAGACATTCTGAGTGGAAATCTTATTTTGTGAGTAAAACCACCATTTTATGACCTATAAACCTACACAATGGTTGTAATCTCAATTTGAATTACACCTCTCTTACAACAACAATTATATTTACAGGGGTGATAAAGTTCAGGATTAATTAGATGCATTTTGCAATTTAATGAGATCATATTTATTTTTGCTGTAATTTGGTACAAGCATCTTGAGAGCAGATAGTTACCATAAAATAAACATAAACTGATTGCTTTCTATTGATCACATTTAGTGGTGATTTAAGATTTTTTTGCTCCTTTCTTGATTCAGCTGGCATATTTTTCGGATTGAGAATAGCAGACTGTTATCACCCCTGTAATACATTATTTAATGACTAATGAATCTGTAGCTCCTTTGCTGTCCACAAGAAGTAAAGCAAGTGTCATTATTTTTTATAAATACAGCATGACATAGGTTCTTTTTACATCTTTAATCTCAAATACCGTATTAAGCGAGCATTTGTAAATGTAAGTCCCATTGACACCCAATGCAATCACCTCATGCAATCACTCAGGGAAACAAGTTAAACAGCAAACACATCATTTTTCTGCTGGTACCAACATATGCATTGAAGCAAGTCTGAAAAGGTTTCCGACCTAACAAGACATAAACCAGTTTACTGAGCTGCAGAGACTAGCTAGAAAACTGAAATTTTACATGTACATTAAAACCTGTCTAAAGGGGCCACTCCAAAATAGACAAAACACAGATCTTGATAACAAATGGTAGCTTAATGAAGGTCAAAAATATTGCAGAATGCTCCCCTTGGAGCATTCTGCAATACTTATGACCTGCATTAAGCGATAATTGGTCTTGAAAAACAATTTTGGTGTTCTTTTTGAGTGGCCGCTTAAGACAGGTTTTACTGTTGCAAGTTTGGATACTATACTTATCAAAGGCGCTGATCAGACTGCACAGATGTGCAGACTGGTCTGCCCCTTTGTTGTTTGCATGCAACAATACCAGTTTTTTTTGCGGTAAGGCCCATTTTATTTAGGAAAACTTGTAAGTAATGTCTAACATATACCCCTATTCCACACAGGCCCCGAATCCCACGAATCGCCACGAATTGACAAATATTTGGATTCGTGGCTACCTCGTACTCAGTTCGTGAAGAACTTAACTGATTCGCACAGCCCGTAGTCAGTTCTTGAAATTCGTAGGTCTATCGGGAATTCGGCTCAAAAGTTTTGAACTGTTCAAAACTTTGGCCACGAATTCCCCGATTCGAATAATCGTGCGTGATTTGTACCAAATTCCTAAGGCATTCTTGGACATCGTAACTGAATTGTAATTGATTTGGAGGCGTTTTTGGGCGTTCGTAGCTACTCTTAGCTCATTTGTGGGGAATCGGGAGATTAAGCCAAGCAATAAAACCAAGGAAGAGATAGTAGAGGGATTTCCCAAAGATTAATTACACCGTCACACACATGTGAGCCAGTCCTAGAAGTTGAAACAGATTTGGCAGATTCTGTAGCACAATCAGGATCAGTCAGTAGCTCCTGGCTGGTGATGTTGCCAATGGCAAACTGCCATATTTTTCCAAGTCAAAGAGTCAGGGCCAGAGCCTCTCGACTTTAATGTAGTTGTTTTCTTCTAGCTATATAAGTAGCTGTTTTCAACACTCAAGTTGCAGGTTAATTCCCCGAAGCATGTATGGGCCTTTTTTTAACTATTGTGAGAGAATCGTGGCAAATCGTCGTGGATTTCTGTTAATTCGTGCTGCATTCGGCCTATTCTTTACTGATTCGTAATTGATTCCTTAAATTTCGTGCAGCATGTTCTAATGTCATTTTGCTAATCGTAATGAATTCTTGCGCGATTTCAGCTGAATTGAGCCGATTCCCCCGAATATTCGTAACGACATCGTATCTAAATCGGGACTGACTCGTGGACATCACGATTGGAGAAAACAATTTAATGAAACCTCACGAATCCCCCCGAATCAATAAAAAATCAATTTGTGGCGATTCGCGCGATTCGTGGCCTGTGTGGAATAGGGGTAATAGATATTACTCGGTGTTTTCATTAAGAGGCCATTCAGTACCAAAATAACTGCCACAAACCATTTTCTTGCTGTATGAAATGTTATTTTTGGACTTTAAGTGTTTGCTTAATTTAGAATTTGGTCCCTTCAGTCTGCGGACAAGCCCCTATATACCAACAATCTCTTTGAAAACCCCTGATTACTGGTATTAATGCCCCTCCAAGATAAATCCCAAAGTTCAACGTTTTTTTATGTAAATTTATGCTCAACTAGATGTGTGAAGATTGTAACAGTATTCAAGGCCAAACCCCCGTACGATAAGTCTCATTGCACTCATGTCTTCATCTCATGACGTAAGTATAATTCTATGTGTGTAGCTCTAAAGAAGATCATTAGCCTAGGTAATAGGGGTATCCAGATTGACAGTTGACAGTCTTACTTAACAAAAAACATCAAAATTCCTTTACTTTTCAATAATCTACACATTTGTCATTTTTTGAGCCTTTAGTAAAGGAGTTGTCATATTTTGTACTGTCATTATACTGTAACAGTGCAGTCTTTTTATAACACTATGTTTAAGGGCTTTTAGAATGAACTGTGTTATAGTGAATCATGCTATAAAGGGACAATTTCAAGAAGGAAATATAGTAAAATGACCAATAATTCCTAAAAGTTGTAAAATTCCATGGTAAAACAATTTGGGAGCCACAAAATTACCATGTTATAATGAGATGTGTTTTAAAGGGACTGCACTGTACTAAAGAATGACTGTATTTACATTAACAAATCTCCATCAGAAACTTGTGGTAGGGAGAAAAACAAATGCCATTTTAGACGCAATCATAAGTGAAGCAGACAACGAAATTCATCAGTTTTGGGGAAATGTGACGTAACATTTAAAGTGAAAATAAGACTTAATCTTTCATGAGAGTTGTCTGCTAGAAAGAAGCAGCAAAACTGCTAAGTTTGTCTGATGGGATTTCAAGAAAGCCTTGAAAGAGAATAGAATGAAGCTACTGGATACCCCTTGTACCTACTGCTAGCCTGTGTGTATCTGCCTGTAGTACTTACTAACCTGTGAAAACAGAGGCAAATATTGCAGAGAAACAGGGCAAGACAATCATACCTTATAATCTGTGCAAGATGCCTCTGTTCTTCCATAACTAAATTTCTTGTAGTTAGCCCTTAAAGCGCCAATCTTGACTACAGCAGACGACAAATTTTGTCTAATCTTTCCTAATTTTCGAAAAAAATAAGACATGATATTACATGAGAATCGTCTGCCAGCAGACGATTCTCATGAAATATCATGCCTTATTTGTAATTTTGAAAAAGCAGCAAAATTTTAAATTGTCCTCTGCTGCAAATTATAGGTGGCGCTTTAAAGGTTAAAACCTTTGTATACTGATGTTGGAGTGATAGAATCTTCAATCTGGTTTGATACAATAAACTTGGGGTGGTTCATAAACCCATTTATGCCGAATGTATTTTACCATCATTAACAATTGGACGAGTCCATTTCCATTTTAGAGTTGTTGGTTGGTATTTTTCGTTTTTATTCAAATTTTAAAAGAAACTACTGTAAGCAAACAGTGGAGAACCTGATCAGACGTCGCGTTTTGCGGCATCTGATCTGGTTTTGCACTGTTTGCAGATGTCCCATAAAAGGGTGTTTGGCTTATATGGATTAATTAATATCAAAGAAATTTACATAAAAAAAATTGAAATTCTAACCTTTGACCCGAGGTTAGATTTTCAAAATTTTGATGTTCATTAGTCCCTGATTGTTTTTATCTTCTCAAAAATGATATTTTATCAAGCTTTACTGTTTGCCAAAATACCAATTTTAAGGGGTTTCCAGTATACAAAGGGTTAAATTCTTTATTAAAAAATCTAGCATTACTACATTAATTTAGCAAGTAGATGAGTTTTCACGAATAAATCTAGTACTATCAAGCTTTATATGGATCTTTTTTCTCTTCTAAAGCTCAAATGATAATTTTCTTGCACCACAAATGAATACATTAACATTTGTTCAACCCAGGAAGACCCGTCCCTGTTTAACTGAAAGATTGTTGATAGGACGTAAAGAATCAAATCAAACAAACAAATAAACATTAACATTTGGTCCAGTGCACAAGATTTCAGCACTCACAGGTTTAGTTAAAGCTGCATAATCTGTAACTTTTGATCTTTTAATTTTAGAACTAATGTTTCTATTTTTCAAGAACACAGTAAAAAAACTCAAATTCAGGTATACATTTTACCAATTTCGTAAATCTAAGCAAATTATCAGTATCAAAACAACAGCATTTATGTTAAAATTAACTGTCTATAATTATTGGAGGGACGCAAATAATTACCAACACGGGAAAAACACACCTGTTTTATAAAATAATCCACTTTTCCGTGCAGCTTTCAGCTATAGTGAACATATTTATTGTGAAAGGGTAACTTAATTCTTCTTTTACAAATGATTTAAAAAGAAAATAAAAAAAAAATCGAAAAATGTTCATAGTTGCAGACTAAGTCTCTTTAAGCAAAAATTTTGAGCGCAATATTGTAAATATTGTCTTTGTCTTACCCATCAGTTTTAGTATATGTTTTGAATGCTCAAAAGACTTGTCTCATTGGCACAGTTCTTTTGAGTAACCACAACATACGCTTTGGTTGAAAAATAAGAAAAATAGGTTTTTGTTACACACTCTTAACTAAAGGGCTGGGTACTTATTACAATGGTGAGCAGAGAAGGCTCTGGCTAGTCTGCGCATATGCGCAGACTTGCCAGAGCCTTCACTGCTAGCATACACAAAGTATGGATGTAGATCAGGACTCAGGAGTGGAAAATTCTTAAAATTTCTAATCGTCCTACATGCCCATATGTGTTTATAAATTCAATAGTTTAGATTGGAAATAGTTAAAATTTTTACTCATCCTGCAGCATGAGGTACTCATCATGGCTAGCGGACAAGTGGATTTTTTCAGGCTCAAGTCTTAGACCAAAATTTAGACCTAGCCATATAAAGCTTGACATCACAGCATGTCTTTCATTGAATAATATCTGGGTAGTGGTTTTTTAATTTGGTAGCTGCATTTATTTTGTGCTTTTGTTTACATGTTCAACTGTGTAATGCTATTGCCTTCTGGGTAGTTTTGCATGCTATTTTGTCGTCTGCTGATTTTTTTCAAAATCATTTTTTTTTCGAAAAATTCTTTCGGGAATACCATGACAGTGTCAAACATTTCAGATCCAGATCAGGACTGGATTTATGTTGGGCCTGATCTGGGCCCAAACTTTTTGCAAAAGTTATCGGCAGACAGCACTATAGCAGGTAAAGAGTTAAAAACAGTGATTGTTTGCTTTTGGGTGCTTGAAATGCAGAAAATACTTGACCTCAGGTGTACAGTTTTACAGTGGTTAATCTTATTTCATGATTTATTAATTTACAGCCCAGACAACACTATATTTAGGGCACTGTCATATAACCAACGATGCACTTACTTTCCAGAAGTGGCCGTAAAAAGTAATTTAAAAAACTAAATGGTTAACCCTTATCCTGCTAATATTTTTTGTCCAGAAAATGTTGTCTGCTAATTATGTCTGCTCTTATTTCTGCTTATGTGCTTTGATTGCAAACTTATGGACTTGTATCAGTCTGATCAGGGTTCATAGTGTTTGCTTCCATGATTAAATTAGTCTGTACTGCATTTGATTATATGCAGCAGACATAATAAGCAGGCATTTTCTGGACTAGAAATATTAGCAGAATAAGGTTAATGCCAGAAATAGTGATTTGATTTTTTTGTTTGGATAATTTTTTTCTTTTGAGAAGCTTTTGCTGTTCTGTACTGTGCACAACCACATGGCTTTTTTTGTGACACAAAGTTTCTAATATAAGTATGCTTAAGAATATAGTACTGTCCTGCCAGCCAAGAGTGACAGTGATGTCATGTTTTGATCACAATTATTAAGTAAAATATAACATTGAACACTCCACCTGAGCTAACGCGAATCGAAATATCATTTGTGTATTAATCCTATCCTATGGATAGGATTAATACAAAAGTGATCTATCGATTCTAAGTCCATGATAACAAAATGTAAACAGAACATGACGTCACTGTTACTCTTGGCTGGCAGGACAGTACATTGTACTTGTTGTAGCTGGCATGATTAGTTTGTAGAATTCAGTAGTATGTGTGTTTTTACTAGGTTATCGCATACTTAGAAAACATCAAGCCAGTGTCAGTATTATTTGTTTTTTGCTGGACAAATTTTTGAGATGTGCTCCAAAATCCCAGGTGATGGCCCATATGTTTTCGCTTACCCCTTTACCTGCTAGGGGAATTTGTCATCTGCTGGTAATCTTTGATGATTGTTTGAACCCAGATCAGGGGCCACTTTCGGTTTGTCCAGATCTGGATCTTTTTGACACTCTGATAGAAAAATGTTAATTTTGAAGAAAAAAAATCAGCAGATGGTAAAAAAGCATGTGAAATTACCCTGCATGCAAAGAGTTAACCCTTTACCACATAGAGACCCCTTTTAACACTTTTGCAAACAGAGCAGACCCAGATCAGTCAGCTCTTGTAAGAGCTGTCTGATCAGGGTCTTCTCTGTTTGCTTATGGAAATATGATATAGCTGATCCTACACTAGTGGACCTGACAAGTAATTTCTTTGTTCTATGTACAAACGTGAAAGTTTATATAATTATTCATAGTGGGTGGAGCTTAGCATGAATATTCATGAAGGGCTCTTGATGTAATTGTCTTTATAAGGGACTGTGTATATGAAAGTATATGCTAGTTATTTCTATCGGACAAATGTTGCCATTTATATAAGACATTTTTGCTTATAAATTTCCTGGTGTTGGTTTACTGGTTTCTCGAAACATGTATTTGTTCATTATACCCCCCGCAAACTTTGTTTGTAGGGGGTATACTGTTTTCACGTTGTCCGTGCGTCCGTCCGTCCGTGCGTCCGTCCGTAACGCTTTGTTTTCTTAATAACTCGAAGAGTCATTGCTGGATTTTCATCAAACCTTGCAAACATGTTCATATATGCAAGACAAATACTTTAGACAAAAAAGCAAGGGCTAGGGGCCAATTCTATTAGAGTTATTTCCCTTTGTAGTTCTAAATGGCTTTTAATATAGTGCTTTTTCCTTAATAACTCGAAGAGTCATTGCTGGATTTTCATCAAACCTTGCAAACATGTTCATATATACAAGACAAATACTTGAGACAAAAAAGTAAGGGCTAGGGGCCAATTCTATTAGAGTTATTTCCCTTTGTAGTTCTAAATGGCTTTTAATATAGTGCTTTGTGCTTATGCTATTATAGGCCATATACGGGCCAATCAACTCCTACCACAGCTTTCGATGGAACAATTTGATACTTTTCCTATACAATGTAGACACATTGAACATATGCATGAAGGAGTTTAGTTCAGAAAAGATAATTTTTGACAAAATGACAGCTGTGAGAACTTAGACAATTTTTCCCTAATAAGGTGTTTGTATATGCATAGACAGTGCCTTTATGGGCCAATCAACTCCTACCACAGCTTTTTATGGAGCAATTTGATACTTTGCCTATACAATGTAGACACATTTAACATATGCATGAAGAAGTTTGGTTTAGAAAAAATATTTTTTTTACAAAATGAAAGCTGTGAGAACTTAGACAATTCTCCCTAATAAGGCTTTTGTATATGCATAGATGGTGCCTTCATGGGCCGATCAACTCCTACCACAGCTTTTGATGGAACAATTTGAGACTTTGCCTATACAATTTAAACACATTGAACATATGCATGAAGGAGTTTTGTTCAGAAAAAATAATTTTTGACGAAATGACAGCTGTGAGAACTTAGACAATTATTCCCTTATTAGGCTTTTGTATATGCATAGATGGTGCCTTCATGGGCTGATCAACTCCTACTACAGCTTTTGATGGAACAATTTGATACTTTGCCGATACAATGCAGACACATTGAACATATGCATGAAGGAGTTTGGTTCACAAAAAATAATTTTGACAAAATGACAACTGTGAGAACTTAGACAATTATTCCCTTATATGGCTTTTGTATATGCATGGATAGTGCCTTTATGGGCCGATCAACTCCTACTACAGCTTTTGATGGAGCAATTTGATACTTTGCGGATACAATGTAGACACATTGAACATATGCATGAAGGAGTTTATAATTTTTGTTTGCACAGATTCTACTGAAATCTTCTTATCAAAACTAAGGTCTTCTTGTTCGAACTATAACTTGCCAAGTTTTTTCACTGACTCTTACTGTGTGGGGGGTATCTAATAAGCATTGCTTATTGACTTTTTTCATTTTATATGGTATCAATGAACATATGCATACATGTGAGTAATCATTCGAGTAGTACATCTGTGCCAAAAGTATATTACCCTACTGAAAATCACCAATGAAATTTCAGTGAAATAATTGATAGTCAGTCAGCGGGGAAATTGCCATGATCCTAAAAAATTACAAAACTTAAATTAGCAAGACCTATTTGCAATAAAAAATAAACAACATTTCTTGCAAAATCTGATACATTGTAAATTTCATGCAATTGTTACCTATATCTTAATGAATGTAAACTGCTCAACATCAGTTTAAAATAAGCCATGCCATCTTCTCATTGTGGTGACATGCTACTCTGTTACCCCACCCCTTTCAAAATATTGTCCGACATCGAACAGCAACCCCAGCAACAATTATATTTGAAAATCCTTAATAATTTTAACTGTTGTCTCGTGTCAGCTAACTTATTAATTACTATCATGTTTGCCATCTAGAAATTTCCTCACAATTATATTTTTAATAGTGCCTTCAAAATCACTCCATTTCTGGCAGCCATGTTTTTCCCCATCATCCATCTGGTCATGACATCATCAAGTGTTACATGATGTGAAATTTCAGGGACTTAAAGTCTTTAAATGGACAGTGAAATTATTTTAAAGTGTTTCATTAAAATTCATTTACGTCATTTCCTATTTATTTTTTGTCTATTTGTTGGAAGACATTTCCAAAAGATATAAACAGTAAAAAAGCTGTGTTGATTTTGATTTTATCCCACTTATTAAAAATCAATGAAATTTCACTGATATTATTTAGTAACTTTTTCAGTAGTGTAGAAATTTTTTTTTCATAAAGCTAACACATTCTTTCTATCACCATACAGTCTTTAATTCTTTTTCCCACCATACCGTAGAATGTTTTATTACTTCTTACACACAACCAGTGGGCTTTTCTTTTGTGTGCCGTTTATGTGACGTGTTTCAAAATTTAAGATGATGACATGAGTGTACAAAATGTATGTACCTTAATGATTTAATAGAATTTAATTATCCTGAATTTACCTGTGTACATTTCTATGTAAACCATTATTCATTATATTTTATTTTTATAGAACCCTTTGATTCTTTACATAATCAAGAGATACATTTTTTTTAAAAATATATATATTTACATGTACTTAGCATTTTTGACAAGCACATTATAGATATTTAATTATGCTTGTAGATATTTCATATAATTTTCCCTTTTCCCACCAATCAATTTTTCATCAGCTTTCTCACCTACTTACATATTTTGATAGCTGTTTTTTTGCAATATAGACCCAGATCAGACTGCTCGATCAGGGTTCAGCCATGATAAATCTAGTCTGAAGAACACTAAGAAGGAGATGGCAAGGACAAAAATATTGGCAGGATATTAAGGGTTAAAGACGCACTAAATCTGATAAAATCAGTATCGGACAAACATGGATTAAATGTCTTTTCTGTTTGAAGATGAACAGATTTCTAGTTCTTTTTATAACATCATTATTCTAATAAATTAGAATGTCATATTACTGACATTAAGTGTATGTCGCATCCGGGAGTGATATAAAGCCATGTTTTAAAATCGACTAGTGGTTTATACATATTTTACTAAACATAACATATTGTCCATAACAACATAATTTTAATTTAATTTTAATCTCATATGATAAATAAAATGTAACATTTCTTACTACTGTTTTATTGGTTTTATCAAACTCGTTTAGAAAGAGTGATAAAATGCTATATATAGACAAGCCTCGCATTTTATCACTTTCTCCCAGCTTGTTTAATAAAATCAATAAAACATGAGCACTCATGTAAGATCCCCTATGTATCACATGACCAGAATCTGACCAATATTATGCCTTAACCCTTAATGTGCCAATCGCAACAAAAGTGGTCTGCTTTTCTTGTCTGCTGAAATGTAAAACAAGCCTCTATATGGCAAACAGTGTGGACCCAGATCAGACTGCTCCTATAGGAGCAGTCTGTTCTGGGTCTACCCTGTTTGCCTCTATACTTAATTTGTAAGTAATGCTAGGCAATTATTTGCAGCAGACGACTTCAGCAGACGACATTATCAGATGAATTTTTTTGGGCACTTTAAGGGTTAATAAACTCAATAAAACATGAGCACTCATGTAAGATCCTCTATGTCACATGACCAGAATCTGAGGCTCATTCTTAACCAATATTGTGCCTTAAAAATTAGAATGTATATTGTACATTATGAATGAATTTGTTGCAGTTGTTCCCATGTTGTGAGAGTTGTAGTTGCTGTTCCTGCGACTGCTGCCCTGACTGTGACTCTATTACGTGTTGTTGCCTTGAAGTGCGTCTAGTCTCCAAAACAGACAGTCTTAGAGATAGCAGTACATCAAAACCTCTTACATTGGCAGCTGCTGCTCCCACAGATAAACCACCACCAAGGAAGGAAATTATGGTGAAATCACAGGAGGAGGTAACTCCTCCACAAACTCCAGCGACTGCCCGCTCAATAAGTCAGCTAGAGCTTTTGTCAGCATCGACAAACTCCTATAAGAAACCAGCAGTGGTACGAAATAAGAAACGACCAACATCGTCGAGTGATTCACGATCACAAACAGCAAGGAGCATGAATAATAATAATAAGAACAGAACGGTGAAACAAGGAAAAGTCTTGACAAATGATAAGTCGGGGAGAGTGTCACCAAGATCGCCTTTAAGAAATGTAACGGATAAAGAAAATATTGGTTCCAAACCAACTGCGGCGAAAAACAAACGTCGTTTAGAAGGTGAACTGATTGAAGTGCCTGTTAAACAGAACATACGTCAGTTGCCAATTATTTCAAACTTAAATCCATATCAAATGCAAAATAGTTCTTCCCACCAAATGTATTCAAATCAGACATTGTCACAGGGAGGAGTTATTTTTGATTCATCGAGTGGGATGTCAGAATTATCATATAGTTTTGGATCATCTGGTTTTCCGTCTTCACGTCCTTTACCTATTCCCACCACATATGGCTGAAATAGTAAGTATGATCATTTGGGCTTCTTCACGACGAAACCTGTCTTCGGAGTTTCATACAAAGCGAGTTGTAAACCTGAGTCTCCTCAGCTACAGAGATTAGCTAGAAAATTGAACTTTCACCAGTAGCCAGTTTACATATGATACGTTTCAAAAAGCGAATAACAAAGGTGCTGATCAGACTGCGCGGATCCGCAGGCTGGTCTGCGCCTGTGTTTTCCACAAACCCTGGAATACAGGTGTTCACAAACCCCGAAGACAGGTTTTCTCGCATCAAGACTCATTTCATAACTACATAAATCTTATTCCACCCTGCATTTTGATGTATGTTTTTTCCCTCTGAGTGACAAATTTTAACAGTAAAACCTGTCTTAAGCAGTCACTGAAAAGAAAAGCAAAAATTGGTTTTCAAGACCGATTATTGCTTAATGCAGGTCAAAAGTATTGCAGAATGCTCCAAGGGGAGCATTCTGCAATACTTTCGACCTTCATTAAGCTATCATTTGTTATTACGATCTTTGTTTTGTCTATTTTTGGGTGGCCGCTTAAGACAGGTTTTACTGTAATTGTTTACCCATAGGGGGAATATCAATACTGCAAAAACATATAACATGACTTCCTTTAATGTCAGAAAATGAAACTGTTCCGATATCTGTAATACAAGGAGATTTGTTTTCTTAGAATAAAAGTGAAGGGAGCATTTTAAACCTGGAACCTGAATTACTGGATTTAATTGTAATCCTTTGAATGCAAACCATAAGCTTTTGGTTTTTCAGAGAAATTGGTAAGTTTTGAAGATTTCTGCAAAATTATTGTTTTGCTGTTTAATCAGTTACTTGTTCATGTTCTGTTGAAAAACTTAGCTTTATTTAAACAAAAATTTTGAGTGTAAAATTGTAAATATTTTCTTACCCATAAATTTTAGCATAAGTTTTTAGCACTCAAAAGAACCGTCTCATTGAGACAGTTCTTTTGAGTACCAACAACATATGTTTTAGTTGAGAAATAAGAATATTATTATTTTTCTGTTACGCACTCCAAGGCCTGGAAAAATCTTTTAACTTTTTAGAGGAAGTTAAACCAAGTAAAGATATCTATATTGCTTTGAAGAAATATTACGATAAAAAGCCTTGTCACACGCTATTAACAGTCATTCATTGGCACAAACCCATGTATTAACAAGATGTGTGCTTTCTGTTAATGCATGGATTTGGTATCTTGAATACACTCGCTCTGGGCGACTTAATTTTACGACAGCTGATCTGTTAATAGCTCTTATAATGTATGCTTTGGTCCTGGAAGATGCATATTAATGAAAATGTCCAACCATGTTATGATTGTGAAATGGCATTATGGCTTCCACTTTTTCTGAAGTAGTTAGCATATGGCATCATATGCCCTGGTTCCATTTTACCAAAGGACTTGAGTATAACATCAGACTATAAAAACATGAAGCCAATATGGCCCAGGATGAGCCTCTTTTTGAAGTTCTTATCACCACATGTTTGATACGGATATCAGTCACATGTTTGTAATGGAATTCTGTACCGGTATTTGCTACCCGTAAAATGATGAGTTTGAGAGCTATATAGTTGATTAGGTATTTTATAAAATAAAATATAATTCAAAGATGATCCATAAAATACAGAGACAGTAATTTTATCTCAAGCACGAAAATACCCTATATTTGATATAACAAGTGATTTGAGGGGTCACTGGTTCAAGCCTCACTGGAGGCACTGTGTTGTGTTCTTGATTACCGTTAGACATTTTATCATCTGCTTACATAATACAATGAAGTACTGGTTTATCCCAGCAAACATCATGTTATGATTGAAAAATTGTTGACTGGGGCGTAAGTTATTTAAAAAAAAAACAACAACATATAATTATATGTGTGCAGCACAGCTTATATCTTTTCTAAATTCTATATTCTCTGTTGAAAAACAGTGTAGATCCAGGTCAGCTGGCTTCTGCTGAAGCCATCTAATGAAGATCCACCCTATCATCTACTCAATGATTCCCTATTTAGAATGAAATGGGCTTGGTCGCGACAAAACCTGTCTTCGGGGGCTTGCGAACAACAAAGGCGCAGACCAGCCTGCGCATACACACAGTCTGATCAGCACCTTTTTATTTGCTTTTTGGAAAGTATCATATATGTTAACTTGCTACAGGTGAAATTTCAATTTTCTAGCTAGTCTCTGTAGCTGAGGAGACTGGATTGGAACTCACTTTGTCGGAAACCCTGAAGACATGTTTTGTCGCGATGAGGCCCAAATAATATCGCTGGATTGATTGGAAATCAAAGTGCTAAAAAGAGCATGTTTATACACTAATGTAGAAAAACAAATATGGTTATGAGGAGCGCAGTGGCTTACTGGTATAGAGTGGTTGACTTGAGGTGAGGGTCACAGGTTTGAGCCTCACTGGAGGCACTGAGTTGTGTCCAACTCCTTGAACAGATACTTCATCCTCTACTAGTACTGGTTCAACCCAGGAAACATACCAACATGACTGAAAAATTGTTGACTGGGATGTAAAGCATCAATACAAATAATAAAAAAAGACACACAAATATGGTTACCTTCATCAGCAGGACATAATGTACAGTAAAACCTGTCATAAGCTGCTGAAGACAGATTTTACTGTATAATAAATTGCTGTACTATTTTTGCAGATTTGATCAAAATTTATATTTGTTTTCAGCTTGACACGGATGCTTGCAAATGCTGTGGAGGACCGGAGTGTAAGTTTAGACCGTGTGATTGTGGCGACCCTGAAGAGGAAACAAGCTGGCAATGCAATGACATATGTTGCTGTGAATGTAACTTCAAGCAACCACACTTGATGCCGCACGCCACACCCTCTACACATGTAAAAGCACAGTCTAGTGAACTCATGAATGAGATCACTAGACTATCCACTTCCGGGTATAAGCTCCAACTTATTGGGCCAGATGGACAAGTGAGAATGATAGATACTTCCGTGGCACCGCACAGTTCTACTAGTCAGGTTCCATCAGTTATGAGTTCCCCAGAGCTAGCTACGCATCGTAATGTAATAAACGCTCCGCCACGTGGCTACATGAGTCATCCTGGTCTACCTCGTCATCTTACTGGGAGAGTAGTTTCTCGCCAGGGTTTAGGGACTATTTCACATCAGCCCACATTACAGAGGTCAGAAAGCTTAAGGCCAGTTTCTGTTACTCATGATCGGGTTTTGCCACCAATTCCAGGTGCTGAGTTGCAGTGGCCATCTACCTCAAGTGGTCAGTTTGATGGATCTGTCAGAAAAGCATGGTCAAGGGCTTCGTGACAGTGAATTAAATGGATGAAAGTTTTCAATCATTTCTGAATATAGGATGTTGAGGCTGACTTTCCAAAGAAAGTCAGCTGACTTACCAAAGAAAGTCAGCCTCAAAATGCTGAATTGGGCAGATTAGAATAGCTTCTCAGATGTTTCATGGCGGATCCAGAGTTAGTAATTTCTCTCAAAAATCACAAATGGATATAGGTTTCCTTAGAATTACTGGTACTGACCCCCCTCGAGAAGCAATTAGACCCTTTGGGTTCAATTGCTTCTCAAGGGAGGTTTGTGCAGCCCTCTTAGGAATATGTTTGACTTAAAAAAACAAAACATCAGGACCACTTATGGATCCGCCCATGCATTTATCTATAGATCACTGAACATTTAAAAGTGAAATAGTTGATATTTTGTAAGCATACGTAGTCTACAATTTAAAAAAAATTGATTTTCAACTGTTCAAGATTTTGTAAAATGAATTTTTACCCACAGAATTATGAAATTATCTTTTTTGGACAAAACAGTCTTGTCAGAGCCTTCACTGCTCATACCAAGCCTACAGATAAGACTGCAACTAGTTTCTTTATTTCTCATCCAGAACATACGTTGTGGGTACTCAAAAGAACCGTCTCAATGAGACAGTTCTTTTGAGCACACAAAAACACATGTTTGAATTGATGGGTAAGAAAATAATTACAATTTTACGCTCATAAAATTCCTTATCTGGATCTATGTGACATACACACGAAGAAGTGACAAAGATGAAGCTTGATGCCAAAATGTATGCCTTTATCCCCACTAGATAGCTGTGCATACCAATCCGGAAAGTCTGACACAATTTGAGAATAGAATCAAGCCTCAGATGCACGTAAGGCGCATTACGCATAGTTCTATGTACGAATAAGCTCCATTTTGTTAGCCAGAACTGGTGTAGGGAAAAATAGATCTGTAGTTTGTGGGTTCAGCAGTGTTCAAATCCATTTTTCTGATTACCCGAAAAGTTTAAGCAACAAAATAAATGGAGTTTATGATTTTTGAATGAAATATCGCTATAGCTGTGGCGAAATAACATAAAACATCTTCATGATAAAATAGTAGGATTTAATTCACCACAGAAAATAGACTTGACGGTAATTTTATACGTTCCACAAACACCCTGCATATTACAGCTGTGTTGCTTCAATTCTCTTCTACGTGTAGCTCTTCACTACAGTTTTTTTGTCCATAGTAACCACCGTTTCTACGTTCGCAACGTTACGTTACAATAACGTGATGTTATTACTTGCTGTGTTTGATTCGCCTATACAAACCAATGTACAGAAGCGTTAAAATCGCGGAAATCCGCGACACTCCCAACAGGCAAATATATGTGTGTCTATCAATTAAGAAAAATTACTAACTGGTTTTGTAAGATATCTACCATGCAACTTTAGATACTGATTTCAGATCACCATCATCATCATCCTCATCATCATCATCATCATCATCATCATCATCCGTCTTTCCCCCTTTACAGTTCACATCATTTATCAACTTTCTATCATTTATCTGTAAAATCATGTACAAATGGCTGATAAAAAAACATCACATAAATTTTTGATTATTGATAACTGACAACCCTCCTGCCACCAGAGATATGTCTGTATTAATTTTGAAAGGTAAATTAAAATTAATATTTGTACATAAACATGGTTTGTTCTAGATGACTGTAACTGTCTTCATCATCATCATCATCATCATCATCATCCGTCTTTCCCCCTTTACAGTTCACATCATTTATCAACTTTCTATCATTTTCAGATTTTTGTGTGTTCTTCCGCCTTTATTCTGGAATCTCAATTTGGCCCTTCTATTTGGTCTTTTCGCCTGTTTTGTTGTGCTTCCCTGCATTACTTTCGGTCTCTGTCTACTGCCTTTATGTTGTCCAGATGTCTCATTGGAGATGAGGGAACACCACCTCATATGCATCAATAGCCTTTGCTGATTTACCGTCATATGACGCTTTGAACTAGATGGAGCATTATTCCATCTTGTATAACCGTATCTGCTCGTATAATTACCCTTTTTCTTTCCTACAATCCGTTGCCTTCGCCTTCGAAGGGTTCTTTTCCCACGCCGAATTATTGGTTTCCGCCTCCTTAGGCGTCTGAGAAATGGAGACTTTCTCCATTTCATAGGTTTCATAGTTTTCATCAAACAAGCTGGAGATCCCCACTTTTGTCCCATTTGTTTCCTTTTAGTTCTCTGTTTCCTTGATTTCTGATGCACTAGTGTTGGCAGCAAAATCTGCGAACCCCTAGACTTATAAAGTCTGATGAGATATGATTTTATTCATATAGATGTTTTTTTATATTATTAATATTGATGTTTTTTTAACTCAATCTATCCTTCCTCTCAAATACTTTTCTTCTTCTGCTATCTCATCAGACTTATGGACTCTACCATTGCTTATGTAAGAAATCTGTTTATGCCCCATTTGGTTAACAAAGTATAATAAATTGCTACTAATAGCAGGAATCCAACTAGTGACCACAAGACAAGATTAATGACCCCAGTAAAAGTTTCCTCCTGACTTCAGAAAGGCGAATGATAAAATATTGATTGAGAGATTTCCACTTCACTTAAGGTTCTTAACATTTATTATGCTGAACCTGGGTATACATGACAGTGTCCAGATTTGAAAACAGTGTAGATTTAGATCATTTTGTTTTCCATTGTACTTGTAAATTTCTGCTGATAAAATTTATAATGTGAGTTACTTGGAAAGTACTTGGCATGGGTTTTGGTTACTCCATTTTACTATGGATAATTTTACAAGTTTTTTTTTTCGTCGTCTGCTGATATTTTTCAGAAATTAGCATTAAAATTTCAAACATTTTTGATGCAGATCAGATTGGACATTTTGTATAACCTGATGTTTGCAAATGTTATCAACATGTGCCAAAATTTTGCAAATACTAGAAAAGCGAGTTTAATGCTTCAATTTTCCATTTTGAGGTTGTGCCTACTCGTGGCGAATTTCATTGCCTGCTGTAATACTGCTGACAACATTTTCAAAGAGTTTGAACTGATGTCAGGTCCGACAAAATTTTGGGCTTGATCTGAATTTGAATCGTTTGAAACTCAAATTGATGCTGATTTGTTGTTGTTGTTGATGATGATGATGATGATGATGATGATGATGATGATGATAAAAGTCATTTATTGAAATTACAGCAGAAGTAATAAAACATCTGCAACGTGTTCAACATGGATAGCTCTACTGTCTAGTTTGAAGGATCTGTAGAACCTTATTAAATCTGCTAACATTAAACTTTAATTTAGACTTTTCATATTGAATATTGGTACATGTAACACTTCTCAGATTGGTGAATTATTTCATACATATGGGATTTTTCATTCCACACTTAGGGGTTTGGCCTAAATTATGTGTTTTGTCCCTGAAGAAGGCCCTGTCACACTATAACATTTTAGCCAACGTATGCTGACGTATGAAAAATATATCCAGTACGCTGACATACGCTAAAATCGAATTAAGAAATTCCGAGAAAATCTTTCTCTGAACTTATACAAAGCGTATGCTAATCGAACATAGAACGTGTGTCTAACTTATGAGTAACATGTTCATAACTTATTCCTGACATAACATAACATAAACTTGTGCTAGCATATAACAGCATATGCCCAGCGTATCACTAGCGTTCTTCACTTACGAGAAACTTATACATTACGAGCGTCTAACTTGAATTGTACATGTAACATATGTTAATGTATGCAAATCATATAGCGTACATCTAACTTATGTCTAAAATATAAACATGTACACAATTTTGGGACCCATTCGCAGAATGACATTATGTATACCAACGTACTGTAGTGTTTTCGTAACATATCTAAAACCTATCTCTAACATATTCAGCGTACTCCAACGTACTTGCTGAATCTCTCATACGTCCGCGTGTTGCTTACCTCTAACTTATGCCTAACGTATAAGCAATACGTCTGCATACGCTGAACAATTTATATGCAAGCACAAAATTTTGGGTGATAACGTATACCAACGTACTGTAGCTGTTTAAAATTTATCTCTAACATATTCAGTGTACACCAACGTACTAATTGAATTTCTCATACATCTGCATCTGGTGCTAACATGCCTTAACGTATGCATAGCGTACCTGTTGGGTATATCTAACGTATGTCATATAGACGCAATACGTCCGCATACGCTGAAAATTTATATGGATGCACAACGTTTTGAACCTCTTTGCCGTATGGCAATGTATATAGCATGTAAAACTTATCTCTAACTTATTCAGCGTACACTAACATACTAGCTGACTTTCACATACGTGCCCATACGTTGGTGCTATACGTCTTAGTGTGACAGGGCCTTAAAGTAGCAAATAGTGCAGACCCTTGCGAAATGCATTTGGCATATCATCTGCAATTTTACTGTTTGCCAAAGTACCTGAAATAAAAAGGTTAATTAACAAGTCTAGAACCCATCTGATCTGGATCTACACCGTTTAACAGTGATGCTATACTTTATTTGAATATTTGCACACTGCATTTCATAATAGTTTTCGGAGAAAATACAACAAAGAATTCAAGTGAAATATCAAGACTTTGCTCATAAACCCTTTTCATTCTGCATACAGGTAAAAGCAGCATCCAGAGACTGATATGCATCCTTTTATTCCAATTAGGACCGGCTATGCCAAAAAGTACAAAAAGAACTAATCCATAATAATTGCATCAATACGTGATGTATGGGATAGTACATCATAATGAAATGGGTTAAGCCTAAATTTGAAACACCATCTATTGCAAATGTTTGTGTCCCTTGCAGCGTTAACTGAAGATGTGAAAACTTATGCGTATTGATATAATACTACATTTCTTCACTGTCTGCCATTAGCTACCCATTTGAGAACACAGCAAAGCCTCTGATAGGACTGTGCTCATGCCCAAAGGCCAAGAACTATTCAAATAGTGCTTACGTTTTTATTTCTAAATAAACATAATTTTAACATATTATTCCTACTTTTTAGCTAGTCCATATAGGCTGGTGCTAAGTCATACAACTCCACTGAAGGCAAATACATCAATAAACTAGCCATGAACATAACCATTCGGCAAAGAAAAAAAAATAATTACAATTTTTTGCTTGTATTAATGACAACACTTTTATTAGCAGACCAGTAGCTAGTCTAATGCCCAAACTGAGCCGAGTCTTTGCTTGGCATGAAAATATTTTGCGGTATTATTTAATTTTGATGGAATTCAACCTCAGAACTACTTTTAACCAATTTTCACAGAAAACTCATACATAACTGCTGGTTTGGTTGTGATATGGCTGGCTTATCTGTGTACCCACTGGGTAATTTTGCATGTATTTGTCGTCTGCTAATATTTTCTAACACAGTTAAAAAAAAAAACTCAGAAATACCACCAGAGTGTCAAACAGTTTGGACCCAGATCAGGCCCGAAAAATGTCGTGACCAGAGAAATTATTTTGGTGTGGATTGCCAAATAAAACTTAATCAATGAGTATTTCTCAAAGTTACTTCTGTTTTGCCAACAGTGTGATTGAAATAAATGCAGCCCTTATACAATTTTATTACCCTATCTTGTATCTGGTCAGAGTCCAGCAATAAATCACCTGGTGCTAGTGAGATAAGTTAATTGATCTACTCAGCACCATGATGAAGTTATGTAAATTAGGGAGCTGGAACATACTTGTGAAATGCTTTGAAGTCTGTAGTAACCTGAATTCCTCCAACCAGCTTGGTAGAGTTCATAAGTCGTAGATGTTTGAGCTAGCATAAATTAAAATTCTGGACTGGAATACGTCAAAAGATAAGATGTGGAATGGTATTGGTTGGTATGGATTCATAGGTCCTACAACATCTACGACTGATATAGGTCTAGCGAACCCCCTATCATGTTCCATTTTCTCTTCTTTAGTTCCTTGTATTTCATCCCTGTATCCAGAGCCCTATCAGGGATTCAGTTTGGCGTTGGCCATCAGACATAGTCCGAAAATAGTTCCAGATGTCCGAGAGTTTGCTGTCCAGTTTGGACAGTTTGTCCGAGACGATTTTCGGAAACGCATGCTGTACGGTTAAACACAGTGATGCAATAGTATTTTTGCTTTAAAAAACGATCGCTGATTGGCCAAATTTATGTAAGCTTCTGACTGGTTCGCCTTATTTTACTCCGCAATTACTTATTCAATAAAGCAAACCAGTCATAGTGTTTTGTTACGCCGCACCTGATTGGTCTATTGCATCCTAAAGTTTTCTTCCCTTGATTTTATCTCGAAGCGGACAGCATATTTGCATTGGCATTTACCGATAAAATGGCTAAAAAACTTAATTGCCACCAAGAAACAACAGGAACTGAAGTTTTTTATGCACCAAAACAGTTTGCCCGCTCCATCATTACCTGAACAGTCATTTTCCGTGGCTAACGAGTCATGCAGCGGCCGCAAAAAGCAGAAAAAAACAGTACCCCACCCACCGACAACGATGGACAAGCTCCACTCACCTCATGAAATAAAAAGCCAGACAATCAATCGGACCGCACTTACCATCCGAAATGGTAGCAAAACTACCCCTGGTTTTAATTTGAGAAGGGCAGATGGCAATTTCCTTTTATAGTGGTAAAAGTTAGTGTTGAAAAAATGTCCTTAAAAATTTCCAAATGTCCGAACAAAATTGGGGCTGCTTGGACAAAATGTCCGAAGTAAATTTCAGTCCAGCGGAAACCCTGCCTATCCAAACTGCTAACCTCATTTATTCTCTGACATTTCGCCTGACAATCCTGCATGCATTCCATGTTTGAAACATTAGTCATGATGATGCCCACATCATCACGCTCACCACGCACAATGTTTAAAAGCACTGACGATGTATTGTCGATATGCTCCTCTCCCTCACATTCATTGCTGAATTGTTCTGAATAAGTAGCGTTTGATAAACTGTATTCTCCTGTGCAATTATTGTCTAATCCCATCAGAAGCTGATGGTTTTGTTTCAAAATCTGCAACTGCGCTTGAGTCTGTTCAAGCAGCCTATCAAATCTACCTTGTATTGTTGACGTATTATATGCCGCTGAGTTTCCTTCCCTTAGACCTCAAGTTCAATTCGAATATCATAAGCTAAATTGAGGCAGTCAAAATCAATTTCAATTTGATTGAGAATATATTCTTCATTGTCCTTACCAGCTGCTAGCGATAACTTTTCAAGCGTTTCTTCTAAGATTTCAGTACTTCGTTTTAGTTTCTGAATACAAACGCTAAGATTGTTCAAAAAGTCGCTAAGTTTAACATTTTCAAACTGCTCCAATAATAATGTTTTTCCTATTGTAATATCACTCTCCAAATTGTTTTTAAATTTAATTCTATTAGAAACTAAACTTTCAAAAGTCATTGTTATCAGTGTGAACATAAAGAATTATAACTATGCCTATTCAATAACGTCCAACACAATGTTCATACACATTTCATTACACATCAGGTCCCTGTTGTTGTTCCCGAGTTTCGGCGCCATGTGGCGAAATAACATAAAACATCTTCATGATAAAATAGTAGGATTTAATTCACCACAGAAAATAGACTTGACGGTAATTTTATACGTTCCACAAACACCCTGCATATTACAGCTGTGTTGCTTCAATTCTCTTCTACGTGTAGCTCTTCACTACAGTTTTTTTGTCCATAGTAACCGCCGTTTCTACGTTCGCGACGTTACGTTACAATAACGTGACGTTATTACTTGCTGTGTTTGATTCGCCTATACAAACCAATGTACAGAAGCGTTAAAATCGCGGAAATCCGCGACAATAGCGTTATTTTATTGATAAATCAAAAGCTTCATTTATAATGGTTTCTTTTGCTGCAGTCACACTTGTTATTGTGTTGGCATGGTTTCTGTGCATATTAAGTCACTCTTTAAAATGATAGCACAGCAATCAAGTCGGGCTAGAGGCATAAATTTTTGTCGCAATCTCATCTACGTCCCTACTAAATGTTAGCCAACAGTGAGCTTTTGCCATTCTCCAATGCAATAAGTATCAAAATCACAATGTCATGTACTGGCGGCAATTGGAACTGCCTCGGCCAATTCCATGGAATTCCATGGATTCAGACCTCGCATGTACATTTAGGATCTACTTTGATAACGTGATGCTGACGTTACATAACGTGACACTGACATGCTGAAACCATGCCAGCACAATAACAAGTCTGATTGCAGCAAAACATACAGTTATAAATAAAGTTTATGATTTTTCAATAAAAACATTAACTTCATTCATTCTGCTGATAAATGATGGATTTTAATAGGACTGGTACCAGATGCTACAGTACTATTTTTCCTTACGTCAGTTCCAGCTTATAAAGATGGAGCTTTTTCGTACATATATACTACGGATAACACGCCTTATGTACACCGGAGGCTTGATTATCGAATTGTGCCAGACTGGTACTGGTGGGTGCTTATTGGAAGCATCTTCCAAAGAGTAGCTCAACAAATTTGTGACGTTGAATGTCAAAGAAATGTCACCATTTATGATGAAAAAATAAAAATGTTTTGCTATGGTATACATAAGTAAAACAGGGAATGATTTTATACACAGGCAGAAATAGTGACGAAGCAAAGCTGTATTCGTACTGGGGGTAGGTTGTGATCAGAAACACTCTGATTTATATCAAAAATATTTTAGATTGCCTAAAACAATCTTTTCAGGCGTCAGAATGATGACCATGGAATGCAAATACACTTATAACATTATGGATTGCTAAAATGTATATTATTGAATTCAAAAACTTAATTTTTTGCAATCAGAAACACAGTTTTGTTAAAAATATGGGTTCAAGATCACCACCTTCCCAGTGTGGTATTGGTCAAGTTGATTCTAATACACAGAATAGCATCAGTTAGATTTTTAACCTCAGTAGGGCAAGTATTTTTTTTTTTATTTGATTTTTTATATTCAAAGAACTCATAAAGTCTGTCTTTAATGATCATTTTTCCTCCAAGAATGGTGAAAAAAAGGTTTTATATTATTAACCCTTGTCATGTTGAATATTTTTATTTATTATATACGCATCTGATACAGAAAGCTGGATCAACGAATTGAGGTTTCAGTATCCTTTCAAATAAGGCTTACATTGGTTACCTGTTTGGCGGCGACGTTATGTAAAGTAAATTTCAAGTATGGAACCAGAGACGGAAAAAAATGACGTAACGTCAAGAAACGTAATGTAATGGCAAACGTTCCCGCAATTTTTTCTGGATTAAAGACCAAAGCAATTTATAAAATCAGATTAATATCAGAAAAAAGGTATTTAATTAACATATTATTGAAAAAGAAACTTGATCTGGCGTACAGTATCCCGTCTCGTGGATTAGCCCATATCATCAGATCACCCTCGACGCTTTGTGTCTCGTATGATCCGACGATATGAGCTAATTCACGCAACGTGATACAGTATGTTAGATCAAGTTACTATGATAATAATAATAATAATAATAATAATAATAATATATATGTACTACACTCTTCCCCAGTTTTTATCCTGTTAACATCAGCATTCCAGTTGTAAGCATGTATTTTCAATCAAAGTGGAAAACAGCGTAGATCCTGATCAGATGGCTTCATCAGAAGCCATCTGATCAGGATCTACACTGTTTTCAAAAAAGTATAAATCCTGGTTCAGCAGGAAAAGGGTTAATACTCTGTACATCTCTACATCCAGATAAATCTGGCTCCCCAACCTTATTGTTTTGTTTTTGTGTAATGTTGATAGATATGTTTAGTTGAACCTCAAAAAAAAGTTTATGCTATTTATCCGTCCATAGAGATAATACTCTTTATTTGAATATTGAGTGATAGAAAGTTACTGTCGTGCCAACCAAGAGTGACAGTGACATAATCTTTTGTTTACAATTGTTAAGTAAAACATTAACATGCACACCCCACTTGCCCTTGTATTAATCCTATCCTGTGGATAGGATTAATACACAAGTGATCTATCAATCATAAGTCCCTGATAACTTTGTAAACAAAACATGACGTCACTGTCACTCTTGGATGGCAGGACAGTAAAATGATTCTTTGAGTGTATTTAGCTTTATGGTCACACATTATCATCATCTGTATTTATTTAAATAACATCTGTTATACATGTATTTATATCATCTGTAATATTCATATCATCTGGTACATTTTTGTTTTTAATGCAGACTTCAACATTATACCATTATTCATTTAGTCATGCTATGTTTTATATCTTTGAAGTACTCAAAAAAATTTAGGCATAGAGTCTGATTTCCAGTTTCCCATGGGATAATATAGGGATCAAACATTCTTTTCTATGCCTTAACATTTGCTGGAATCCAAGGGTGGTATTCATACCGAGCCGGAAAGGCAAGGGGTTTAAAACCTTGGAGTAGTCTAGCAAATGTTAGTGTATCAGAAAAACATGTTTGATAGCTATTATTGCATAACGTCATTTTGTTACTAGAGAACTTTGGAAAAAAGATTACCTATAATGGTGCGCAAAAGCATTAAGGATTTGTAGGTTTTAAAAACACTTGTTATGGAGCAATGGCTTGCATCATGACGTTACTAAGTTATATTATGCTCACTTCTGTGCTTCTGTTGATGAGTTTAATTTTGTAATCCCTTTATAACATACCTTGTTATAACACAGATTGGGATATAACACAGTAATGTTGTGGCCTCCACAATTTTTTACAGTGGATTTTTTAAAAGGAATTATAGGAAAACGACCATGAAATGGTCATTTTCCTATAATTCCTTTGTAAAATTGGCCTGTTATAACATGATTCACTTATAACATAGTCTTTTTTTTCAGGACTGCACCATATCATTATTTACATGTATTCCGTCCACAAGCGAGACATTACATCATCATTATTTTTAGTATCAATGAAATTAACTTCATTTTGATAGTATTAACTTATGTTTGTGATATTACTTGTTTAAATTCACAGGAACTTGAAAAATGTAGAGCCTTATTCTGCTGCTATTTTTGTCCAGAATATGTTGTCTGCTTTTTGCATCTGCTGCAAATATTCAAATGCACTTCAGACCAGCAAACTCTATGAACCCTGATCTGGGTCCATATTGTTTGCGGTAAAGGCCATTAGATTATTATGCAGAAGAGAGAGCAGATGGCAATTGTGGCGAATAGCGAGAATTTGGTTAAGAAATTGGTTATTTTTGGTTTATATTGTATACCGTATTTACAGTTGATTAGATAAAACTTTATAAACTTAAGATTTGCTCTACTCCAGCATTTCCTCAGGTTGTATTTTTGCATTTAGTGTTTGAGTAGTTGATGCGTAAACACAGACTTCTTCCTGTTTAACACTTGTCCGTCCAGTATATTTTTTGTCCTGAAAATGTTGTCTGCTTATTATGTCTGTTGTATATATTCAGATGCACTTCAGAATACTTTTACAATAGTAGCAAACAAAATGAACTCTGATTGGACTGCTCCAGAGGGAGCAGTGTGATCTAGGTCCAGATTGTTAACAATATAGGCAACCAAATTTCATTAGTAGATGAGATAACTGATAGCAAATGATGAGAATTGTGTACAGGGCCCCGTAGCACTGTCGGTAGCCAGTCAGACTACAGAACTTAGGGTCACCAGTTCGATCCTGGTCCCATACTTTCGTGGATAATTTCTATGGTCATTCTCCTCCTTCCACTGATTCAAGAAAGGTTGTTATCAGTTACAAGGGAAAGTATGTGCAGGAAGTACTGGTTAACCGCTTAGTCAAGCTTGCCCAGGAAAAAAGTGTGGTCAGGTGAACTGACCATCTAGACATCATTGACCATAGCTGTTGATTTGGACGTAAAACCTCAAACCAAACAAAAACAAGTGAACTGTGTAAAAGTGTTAAAAGAGTAGTCTTAATGTCTCTGTGTTACATTTTAGTGAAAAGCATGTTTGACCAAATGGTTCGATAATTGATTTAAGTACTATAAAATTGCTTTTTTCAAGGTACAACGAAATAGTTAAGTTTATGTTTATACCACCAAATTACACACCAGTTTGTGGTTATTAGTGATATTTGAAAAATTTATGGGTTGAGAAACACAATTTACGTACTTTACATTAGCTATTATTGCCGTATTTTTTTGTTTTGACTTTCTGGAGGCTTTGAGTGAGAACCTTCAGGACTTTAGTTAAGAGTGTGTAACCAAAATTTAATTTTCCTATTTTTCAACCAAAACATATGTTGGTGGTACTCAAAAGAACTGTCTCAATGAGATAGTTCTTTTGAGCACCCAAAACATATGTTAAAACTGATGGGTAAGAAAATACTTACAATTTTACACTGAAAAATTTTGTCTATCTAAACTTGTGGCCTTTGAAGAATCCATCAGCGTAAAATTGTATATATTTTCTTACCCATCAGTTTTAACATATGTTTTGGGTTCTACAACCTTTTACATTTGTTGACATGATACTTTTCCATTTAAAGTCTTATTGAAACTGTCGATCCATCAAAACTTTTCAGCTGCGTTTGCTTTCACTTGACCTTATAAAGGCAACCCAGGGCAATAGGGCCCTCATGCTTATCTATCTATTGGTAGATAACAAAGCTTTGCTAGCTCTGAAAGAGAGCATTACTTCTTATTCTGAATAAATTATATTTTTTCAAACTTTGCTTTTTTTCTTGTGTCATGAATGAGCTTATATGGCTCACAAAAAGAAAAAAAAGATCTGGCCCCAAGGTTTTTAAACTTTATTCATGCTCAACTCAACTGAGCATGATATTTTAACTGCTCATTTAAAGTAAAATGCTGAAAATTTGCTTTAGCATAAGCCAAATTAGGATAATATTATATTCCTGGAAAACTTCTTTTACAACTGCAATTTTAAACTAGAGCGTGCAGTCGATGGGGCGCCATCGCAAATCCCCACGCTAAAGTTTTTGACCCCCCCCCCCAGCACCCACAAGTCCCACCCGGGGGTATGACCCTGGCAACAGAATGAAAATTCTGTTCATAATGTTTTCTATCTTTTATTTGTGAGAACACACACAAAGAGTTTGGTATAAAAATCTTTGAAATTCACATGTTAATGACATTTAACCTTTTGACCTCGCCCCAAGGTCACCAGTTTGACCCTAGGATGGAAATGTTACTTGCATTCTGTTCTGCTTGTCATCCCCGTCGATTTGATATGCCACATGACCATGTTTGAATTTTTTTTTTGACCCCCCTGGGCACCCCCCCAGTGCCCCAAAGTCCCACCCCTGGGGCATGACCCAGGCGACAGAATAAAATGAAATTACATGATATTTGACCTTTTGACCCCTCTCCAGGGCCCCAGGGGGCGGGGCCAAAATTTTTTTTTTACGTTGCGCGCCCCATTCATGTGAGTAACACACTCACCAAATTTGGTTGAATTTCATCCAATGGTTTAGGAGGAGATAGCAAAACGGACAGACAGCAGGACGGAATTTGATTTTGGCCCCTAAGTACCCCCAAGTCCCACCCCTAGGGCATGATCCAGGCGACAGAATAAAAAACCCGTCTGATATATTTTGTATCTTTCATTTGTGAGAACACACACAAAGTTTGGAATAAAAAATCTTTGAAATTGACTTTGTAATTGAAATAAGATGATATTTGACCTTTTGACCCCTTCTAGGGCCCCAGGGGGCTGGGCCAAAAAAAAAAGTTCACGTTGCGCGCCCCATTCATGTGAGTAACACACTCACCAAATTTGGTTGAATTTCGTCCAATGGTTTAGGAGATAGCACAACGGACAGACGGACGGAGGCGATAACAATATCCCCTTCGCTTTTTTAAAAAAGCGTGGGGATAACTATACGGAAAATTAATGATTGGTCAAGATGCATATTAAACTGCATATTGTAGATGGATGGACAGCCTTATTAGAAGATTGCATCTTTGTGACTTCACAGAACAAAAATAAAAATCACTGATATGACAGTTGCCATGATAATAAAGATAGTAAGTAACATGAGAAAAAATCTATTTCTAACCCAGAAATTCTGGAGGATGCCACATATCCTTCTTCCTTCCTGCAAAGAGAAAATAGGAGGCATAGACGAAGTAATATATTTTTTAAATGTAGAATGGAAATATGTTTTTGCTATCACTAGTAGAAGATTGTGTTTCAAAATAAAATCATATTTAAATATATATATATTTTAAATTTTAAAAAGACCAACTTCTAATTTTTTTAATTTAGTATGTCGACTTTTGCATTTGAGAAGACAAACAAAGTTTGGTAAAAATCTTTGTAATTGACTTTGCAATTGAAATTTAATGATATTCGACCTTTTGGCCCCTCAAGGTCCCAGTGGGCGGGGGCCAAAACATTGTGACTTTTAATATGCCATTCATGTGAGTAACTCGCAAACCAAATTCGGTTGAATTTTGACCCCCCAAATGTACCTCCAAGTCCCACCCCTGGGGCATGACCCAGGTGACCGAATAAAATCCCATCTGATATGTTATATATCTTTCATTTGTGAGAAGACACACAAAATTTGGTTTAGAAATCTTTGAAATTGACTTTATAAATGACACTTTACCTTTTTTGCCCCTCCCCAGGGGACAGGGACCCAAAAAAGTGTGTCTTTGAACATGCCATTCATGTGAGTAATACACACACAAAATTTGATTGAATTTCGAATAAAAATAAATTTTTGAACCCCCACCTCCGCTCCCAGTACCCCCAAGTCCCACCCTTGGGGCATGAATCAGGCGACCGAATGAAAATCCTGTCAGGTATGTTATATATCTTTCATTTGTGAGAAGACACACAAAAATAGTGAGTATGATAAGGAAATACCACAATCACAAACTGCAGACATACCCATGGCACCAGGAGGAAGAGCCACACAACAATGACACTACCAGGAAGACAAACTAAGCAAAGCAACCAGCTCTCTCTTCCCCATCAAGATGATTGCAAAACTAGAAGGGACATAAAGTAACGTACAACATAACATAGAACAATTACAGATTCCCTCAATGGGAGTAACAATAAACAACAAGCCAACAACAACAGAACCACCGCCTTAGAATGAACAGCAGCCTAAGCCCACAGGGGGGGGGGGGGGGGGTTGAAGTACAAGAAATATTCAGTTGCCGTTGCACGCCCCATTCATGTAAGCAACTCACACACAAAATTTGTTTGGATTTTGTCCAGGAGGAGATACGGTGACAGATGGATGGATGGACAGACAAATTGACAAAACTTTTGGCCCCTTCCCAGGGCCTCAGGGGGTGGGGCAATTTTTTTGCTGATGCACACACCATCCATGTGAGCAACTCACACATCAAATTTGGTTGGATTCCGTCTAATGGTTAAGGAGGAGATAGCGTGACTGTCGGATGGATGGACGGACGGTTGGAGGCCATTGCAATATCCCTATCGCTTTTTTAAAAAAGAGTGGGGATAAAAAAAACCAGCCAACAACAAACCAAAAACAAAAAACAAAAACAAAAAAAAAACAAACGAAAACATTAGTATGACCAGGAAATGCCTCAATCACAATTCAACAACAAACCCAATGACTGAACCGCAAGAAATGTAAATAGACAAATGGAACGCAACATGTTTTACTGTCTCTTGAAGCACAGCAGATAAGAAATTGGAGGACTTGAATATATGTTAACCACATACACAGAGTGCATTGTTGTTCCTATTAAGAGTTATGATTCTTGTATTATGCACTACACTTAAATCCTTAAAGCTCACTCAGCAAAATCAGCAAATTTGAAAATGGGTTTATAATTGATTAAGTTATTCTTGGGGTACTTGGACTAAACTGATTTAATTACTAGTCTATGGCTTATGCTGCTAAAATCGCCTGTTTTATGATATGCTGAAGAAAATAGAATCTTTCACACCAGATACATCACATACCCGTACTAGCCATAGGGAAAGATAAAAAAGCCCAAACAGCCGCATGTCGATCCGTGATGTTGCATCTCAGCGTATTGAGGATTTTCTGGAAGTCTTTTTCATGTTTTTATGCCCCCAAAGGAACTTTGGGAGGCATATAGTAATCGCAATGTCCGTCCGTCCATCTGTCCGTCCGTGTGTCCGTCCCGCTTTCGTGTCCGGTCCATATCTCCTATATTCTTTGAGGTAGGAATTCCAAATTTGGTGTGTGGATACATCTTGGGATGGGGGAGTGTCGCGTACCATTTTTGGGTCACTGTGACCTTGACCTTGACCTCTGACCTAGTTTTTAGAATAATCGTGTCCGGAGCATATCTCTTATATTATTTGAGGTAGGAATCTCAAATTTGGTGTGTGGATGCATCTTGGGATGACGAAGTGTCGCGTACCATTATTGGGTCACTGCGACCTTGAACTTGACCTCTGACCTATGTTTCTAGAAAACTGCATTGAATCTGGTGCTTATCTCCTATAATCTTTGAGATAGGAATTCCAAATTTGTTGTGTAAATGCATCTTGGGATGACGGGGTGTCACATGCCATTTTTGGGTCACTGTGACCTTGACCTCTGACCTAGTTTTAAGAATTATTGTGTCCGGAGCACAACTCTTATATTCTTTGAGTTAGGAATTCCAAATTTGGTGTGTGTGGATGCATCTTGGGATAGCGGAGTGTCATGTACCATTCTCCGGTCACTGTGACCTTGACCTCTGACCTAGTTTTTAGAATAATCATGTCCGGAGCATATCTCTTATATTATTTGAGGTAGGAATCTCAAATTTGGTGTGTGGATGCATCTTGGGATGACGAAGTGTCGCATACCATTATTGGGTCACTGTGACCTTGAACTTGACCTCTGACCTAATTTTTTGAAACTGCATTGAGTCTGGTGCATATCTCCTATATTGTTTGAGATAGGAATTCCAAATTTGGTGTGTAAATGCATCTTGGGATGATGGGGTGTCACATACCATTTTTGGGCCAGTGTGACCTTGACTTCTGACTTAGTTTTAAGAATTATTGTGTCTGGAGCACAACTCTTATATTCTTTGAGTTAGGAATTCCATATTTGGTGTGTGGATGCATCTTGGAACAGCGGAGTGTCATATACCATGTTCAGGTCACTGTGACCTTGACCTCTGACCTAGTTTTTAGAATAATCATGTCCAAAGCATATCTCTTATATTATTTGAGGTAGGAATCTCAAATTTGGTGTGTGGATGCATCCTTGGATGACGAAGTGTCGCATGCCATAATTTAGTCACTGTGACCTTGAACTTGACCTCTGGCCTAGTTTCTAGACACTGGTGCATATCTCCTATATTCTTTGAAATAGGAATTCCAAATTTGGTATGTAAATGCATCTTGGGATGCCTGAGTGTCACAAACCATTTTTGGGTCACTGTGAATATGACCTCTGACCTAGTTTTCAAGAATCATTGTGTCCAGAGCATATCTCCTATAGTATTTGATGTAGGAATCCCAAATTTGGGGTGGTGATTCCTCTTGGGATGGTGGAGTGGTGCATACCATTTTGAGTCACTTTAACCTTGACATTGACTTCTGGCCTCATTTCTAGGTTTTTCGTGCTATATTACAGCTTACTTTCTTCAAATGTGTCTTATGCTAGACCAATTCCTTTGGGGGCATTCGTCACATGTTTGTGACATTTCTTGTTTCCAATATATAATAAGGCATTTAGTGGTGATCAAGAAAAAAGAATCCATTATATGGGACACATTTTTCTATCAAACCCTCACACTCATGATGGATTTTATATTACATACCTGAGAACTTCGGTTTGAAAGCTGTTGCCTTGAATGGCCATTTTCTGAAAGATTTTCTGTGAAATAAGTATCTGTTTGTTGCGTAGTCCCAATTCTAATAAGAGCATTTCTGTCATTACATGTATCAGTGTGAACTTGGCTAGGTTCTGAATGGCTTGCCACTTCTTGTGGATAGTAATGATATAATACTCCTGAATGTGTGTCTTCTGATAGGTTTGTATTCAATGGGTAAATTATAGGCCCAGATGCAATATCTGTGATTGCAGTGAATTGCTTTGAAGGAATAAGACCATCATCTGAAAAACATGTTAAACATTAAGATATACTTTTATTATTTTAATACACTTGCCTATATAGCCAATGCTAAAAACGCTGTGCGTTGTACTTAGCTTGATGAATAATGTTAATATAATTTCAAGTGACGCTATTGAAAAGCATTCCACTAGGGCATCTGGGTGTTGGGAAAGAATGCAGTTAATGTGACAATAAAATCGGACTGATTGTGTACTTGAGTTGCAATTGGGAGGGTTGGAAATGTTTTGTCTCCAAGGTGTTGCATAGAAAGTTTTAAGCTGCATCACATACTTGTTCTAAGCAAAGTCTGCAACCTCCTGAGTTTGCCAAAATCAGCAGCTCTTCATATCAGTTGCCAATTTTAAAGCTAAGCTACAGCTCCACACTTTTACTTATACTTAACTTAAAAGATTATTATCATGTATGGGGACGCTATTGAAAAGCATTCCGCCAGCACATCTGAGTATTGGCAATGAACGCATTAAGCATTATACTCAACTCGCCTCTCAGAAGCATTACTGCTGTTTTCCACTATTCTTGTAAGTAGCTTTATAAGGGCTATTGGCTGAGGTTGTCGTGAACTCGTTGTAGCGCTGCTATGCACGTTACGCAGGAATAACGTACATGTATACATGTTATGGAGAGAAGAGAGAAGTAATTATAACCAGTGAAGACACAAGGCATAGTTTTTATTTCCTTTATCCAATATTACGATATTAATCCAGGTCACAGCACCAATATAGTAATAGAGTTAAAGGACCTCTAACGGTGGTAATGGGAATCACAGTGTACCATGCCTATAATTTTGATAAGATCAAAGTCGATCAAATGCTTCCATCTTCATATATACACTTGCTGTTGGTCTCTATTTTATGATATTGCATGTGATTTCCTATTTCCATGAACATACCGCTTTATTTTTGGCCTAAAATGGTCACTTTTTGTATTAAACATATAGGAAATAGAAAAATGTTGGTTCCCCCCTTTAGTTTTGGCATCGTCCGTCTGTCTGTCCATTCCATCAGTCCGTCTATCTGCTCTTGCCAGAGCAACGTTGTGGGGTATGTGGTATAGAATATGGTACATTGAGGGCTGATTTAGCATGATGGGGTGATGGGGTGCACCCCTCAGTGCAGCAGGTTTAAATGTGTGTGAATAAGCTAAAATGGACATATTTGTACCCCACTTTGTTTTTGGACATGCTCAACAGCTGACATGGACACTTTGGTAAAGGTTGCAGCCCACAATGACTACCCCACCCCCCCCCACCCATGGACAAAAATTGCAAACACCTTACTAGTATTGCCCCTGAAAGTACATCAAAGGGCTTCTTTCTTCTTATCTTAATGTTAACTATGTATGACATGAAATTTATCCAGGAATGGACACAATTAGATTTTAAGCTGGTTGCACCCTAGATTGTTTTTGTGGGACAAACTTTTGCACCATTCCAGGGTGCATCCCATATTGTACCTCTGGTACCGTTCATCCATCCATCCACACTTTTTGTCTGTCTGGAACCATATCTCAGTACGTATTGTACAGATTTGATTCATTCGTGGTACAAATGGTTAGTAACATGGACTCTCAATATCCTATAAGTTTGGTCAAAATCGACCCCTTAACTGGCAATTATAAGGCAAAACCTATATTGGCTTTTTTGTGTGATAATCTTCACATTCCATCAAAGTTATTATATTAAACAACTTTTCACTATAGACCATGATTGCCAAGTGCCTGTAGATAAGCATGACAGTGTCAAAGTTTAACCCACCCCCTTTAACCCCACCTAAATGGTCAAAGGTCAAATATTTAAATTTCGCAATAACTAAGGCAATTGTTAATATTTTTGCTGAAATTTTGCATGCAGGCAGAGCAGCAATAAATATGAAACATATTAAACGAGATATCAGTTTGAAGGCCTGGTTCGGAGCCTGTTGGGTGGACTTAGGGAGTGGGGTCCAAAGGTCAATCTATATCTTTTTCTGAAAGTAGTCATGTTGCATATCAAATTAAAGCTGACGACGCTGGCAGCAACCCCCTGGGGTCAAAAGGTCAAACTATATCTTTTTTTTTCTGAAAGTAGTCATGTTGCATATCAACATAAAAGCTGACGACGCTGGCAGCAACATGGTAGCTAATATTTTGTGCACAGACACACCCTCGACCCAGGGGTGGGGTCAAAAGGTCTAGCTATATCGTTTTCTGAAATAAGTCATGTTGCAGATAAAATTAAAGGGAATTCAGCACAGAGCACCGTGAAAGCTAAAATGCTGTCATTACACACACCTACGACCCCTGTGGTGGTGTCCAAAGTTCATTTTTTCTATTCTAAAAGTGGTCATGTTGCATATCAAATTTAAGTGGAAGAAGTGTAGACCTACATGCAAGGTAACACTTTGAATTTACCCACACCCTTGACCTCTGGGGTTGGGATTATGGCCAGATATTGAAATTGTGCAGATGTAAGTATATCTTTAATTAAACTAAGCACTAAACATACTTGACAGGCGTTTGTTATGAACTGAATGATACTGAAGGTGAACTAAGGGTTAGATAAAGGGGATTTATGTTTTGTGATTTACATGTTTCTCTCAAATAATCCTTTGTCGGGGGATATACATTCGTCGAATTTGTCTTGTTTCTAATACATCAAGCGTCTTATTTAAAAGTATACCAGTGATATATTATGGGTAGGGAAGTTTCGGAAGCATCTGCAAAATAGGCAGATACCCTATCAAAGTGTCAGAGGTCACTGGCACACAAACATAAAGATATGGATATAGTTACACTTGCAAATCAGACGAGAGAAATCTGCAGGGAGTATGTACTGGCCAGTTAGAACCTGCAACCACTCCCTTTTTCTACACCTACAAGATAGAAAGAAGATGAAAAAGCATAGCAGAAGAAACTCAACATTTGGCATCATAAGAGTTCTACTCTACTTTTCTACGTACATTCCTTTGACTTTGTCTCATTTACAGTGTTCTCTTTTTTACATGTTTCTGTTCTCTTTATTTTAAAGTTTACCACCCTTTTCCAAACAGGCATAAACCCCTTACCAGACAGGCATGTTGGATTCCCTTCTAAGATATTTAGTGATGAAACGCATCCTTGTTCCAGACAGACTGGTCCAAGTCTTTAATGAGCACACATGACATTGATGGTATTGTTATGAGGTTGTCCACTATATGATTATGTACAAATGTGATTCACTCATGTATGTATGCCTCATTTACAAATAACGATGCTTAAGGTACAGTTAAACCTGTCTTAAGCAGCCTCTCAAAAAATAGACAACACAAAGATATTAATGACAAATGGTAGCTTAATGAAGGTCGAAAGTATTGCAGAATGCTCCCAATTGGAGCATTCTGCAATCCGTTTGACCTGCATTAAGCGATAATCGGTCTTAAAAACAATTTTGGCCTTCTTTTGGAGTGGCCGCTTAAGACAGGTTTTACTGTATAACAAAGTGAAGTAATTTAAAGCGTACTTACTTTCACCAGCAACTCCTGACGAACGTTGCTCCAGTTCCAAGAGCTGACGTAGTCTCAGATGTTTACACTGATTGGCTAGCTTTTCCCTGCGTATCCTTCTCAACTGTTGTTTGAGTATTATGGACTCTTCATCGTCACTTGAATGTGGACTATCTGGCAATGATATAACATAATTGATCAATACATTACCACCAAGCATACAATTTTGGAGTCACTCTCGGCCCACCAGTAAAACGCCACTCCAATTGCATTTTGCTGGAGAACTGATAGTGGCCCTCTTTTATATGCATTTTTAATGAATAGCAGAAACAATAATGAAAACCAAATACGAAGTTTAAAAGAAAGACTCAAAAATTTGACAGTTGGTGAGCAAGAAGAAAAAACAGCCTTGGTAGCCTGAGATATGAATAAAAGGATAGGAAAACCCCTCGGGTATAATTTTGTCATAAGACGTATGTACATACAATTTTTTAAGAATAATGGATTTCATTGTAATGATGGATTTCATTGTAATTAAAAGCAAAATTTTTATGACAGTGAATAAATGACTAATTTGTTAATGATTAGAGAATACAAGACCAGACCCCATCCAGACCCTCATTAACCCTTAAAGCGCCAAGAAAAAAATGCATTTGAAAATGTCGTCTGCTGAAGTCGTCTGCTGCAAATAATTGCCTAACATTACTGACAAATTAAGTATAGAAGCAAACAGTGTGGACCCAGAACAGACTGCTCCTATAGGAGCAGTCTGATCTGGGTCCACACTGTTTGTCATAGAGGCTTCTTAAACATTTCAGCAGACGAGAAAAGCAGACGACTTTTGTTGGTTTGGCGCATTAAGGGTTAATATGATCAAAAGCACCAGCGATGACACTGTGCGTACTATTATTGTTGCAGTTAACGTTATTATTAAGTTCTAATGTTGCACCAGCGGAATCATTTTTAAAACAAACAAATAAAAAAGGAAAATTGTTATTTACCTGAAATTAATTCTAATTGTGAAGGCGGTTCGTGACAGTCTTTAGAATGCCAACTCTGAAAAAAAAGACATAATGCTTATGTTATTTGGTAAGGTATGTTTTTGGAAGTTTTTTTCTCATATCAATGACCAGGCATCCAAAACGTTTCTGAACTTCAGTTAAACAAGGCGAATTTTTCTCATACTGAAGCACCGTTTTTGGACTTGAACTTGTCAATAACAAATGGCATAGTTTCTTCTAAAATTTATGATAAACGGGATGATTTTAATTTTGAAATAGTAAAGGATCATTGACACTTGCTATGGGTAAATGCATATGGTTTTCAGTAAAATAAAAGTTTGTCAATCGTCCGTTTCTACACCTTGAAGCTACCTTGACCTGACTACTTTATGGCAGTGAAATCCATTTTCGATATTAAATGCTTCAAAGATGTAAAATTTTGGGTAGAACAATCAGTTTTACATTAAAATATATAGAAATCAGAAAACAATTTTTAAAATATCACCCCCATGTGCCAGCAAAACCTTTTGCCTGAATATGTGTTGCCATAGTTTACACATTGTACGGAAGTGGCTTGCTGGCACAAGGGGGGAGGGGGAAGATGTTCAGCAGCCCCAAAACCCAGGGCCTAAGCACATAAAATGCCTTTTCTACCGAATAAGAAATTAATGACAGTAATGAAGTTCTCTAGAACCAACCTCCTAAATTGCTTTGTACTCTGTGCTAGTTTATATAAAGTACATATAAAGAGTCAAAATAGAATTAGCAAGGTTTATGCATTTTTTCATAAGACAAAATCTCACTGTTATTTAATGACACGTTCTTTTGCAAATGTCCTGTACTTATCTATTTGTATGCTAGGGAATTTGTTCATGTTTTTATTTTCGTCTGCTGACTTTCTTCAAAATTAAGTTTTTACAAATAAACCACCCAGGACCACCATCAGAGTGTCAAACAGTCTGGATCCAGATCAAGACCGACATTCTGTTGGTCTTCATCTGGGTTCAAACTGTTTGAAAAAGGCTATTGGCAGACGCCAAATTATCCGTTGGCATACAAAGAGTTATAACAGGTAAATACTTTAGTATTCAATATATTGTCTCATATAGGTAACTTTCAACTTGGATATATACATGTTTATGTATACCATAAATATTCGGGCACTTTATTACATTTGACATGCTATGCCCTTTAAACACAGCAAAAGTAATATTTAAAGTATCTAGTTAGAATCAGTTTTACTTTCCAATGCTACATGGAAAAATAGTAAGTGAGTAAGATCAGGAAATACCACAATCACAAACCGCAGAAAACCCCATGGCACCGCAAGGAAGAGCCGCTCAACCATCACGAGACACCAGGAAGACAAATTAAGCAAAGCAACCAGCTCTCTCTTCTCACACTTTCATTCCTTCAAAAGTATATATTTCTTTTGTTGAGCTTTCAGTTTTGTATAATTTACGGTACATGTAGTCAAAAAATGTACAGGTAACTTCTAAATTATCTCACCAAAATCATTTTATTACAAAACATATTTTGTTTTTAAAACAATTTCATCAATTATCGTGATTCGTTAATACCCTGCATATGATATGTTCAATAGATATCACCATGTTTACCGAATAAAGTAAGAAAACGTACAGAAATCACTTTTTAAAGCACTTTTTATTGTCATGAAATTTCAGACCCCCTCCCCTTTCTACCCACTATATCTCTCGAGTCCGTAGGAATTTTGAAAATATTTTGCTAGCTGACTCTTGCCATTAGATTCACCAATTGCACTGATACTACATGCACAACACTAGAAGCTCAAAAGCAGCGTTCTGGGGATCAGAAAAATAGGCGTATAAGGCCCAAACCGTCAATGATCCTTTCCCATTTCTTGGTGGAGATGTTCCTCGCTCCCCTTCCTATGGTGTATATATTTCTCAGCTTATTCGGTTTGCTAGAGTGTGTTCTAATGTTGATTACTTCAACAACAGAAACTTAATTTTAACTGCTTAGTTATTAAAACAAGGCTATAGATATCATAAAATTCGAAAAGCATTTTCTAAATTCTATCACAGACAATCAGAGTTATTGTTAAATGCAACAATGGGTTAAAATCTCTTCTGCAATAAGGCATATCAGAACCTATATTTTATGGTGATTTAGTTTATAAATTAAAACGAATTGTTGGAAAACCTAATTTTAGTGATCAATTCAAAAAGATTGTTAAACGTTATATAAAGCTTGGATATAACTTGGATGTCATGCGACAGACTGCATGCCTGGTTTTAAACCCAATCACGGGTGTGTCAGGCCTCAGACTCTATGACGGCTCTGGCGTAAAGCTTTAATCGATGGGTTGGTACCTGATGCTTATCTGTAGCTGGACCCACCTTGGCTCAACTTGACGTTTTCTTTAGCTCTGACTATCTGTGAGTCATGAGCCCTTTCTTTGTTTCATCATGGTGTGTTAATTTGATCAGAGTGTTTCTCCATGGTGATATATTGCATCAGTTAGAAGGCTTCCATGCGAGCTGAACATTTCTTGTACTTGAACAACAGCAGAATCTAAACTCATCATACCTTAAAGCCATATTTAACGACCGGTGTAATTTTAAATGTTGACCAACAACAATAGGAACGAGTTATATTTGGCATAAATGTGTTTACTTACAAATGTCGTTTCATCTTGCAATAGAGGGACGGATAGAGAACCTCGCCCTGTATTTCTTGACCATTTTATAACTTCAGCGTAGGAAGGAGGTGGTAGTCCTGCAACATCAAATGAGGTTACACATGATAAATTAGGAATTATCGCATATACGCCAAAGCCTCATTTAAACGCACATGCTGATGTATATATCCGGCCTAGAGATAGGCAATCATCTACACACCGGATAAGTGGCAATCGAAAACGCTTTTACCAATCGACGAACATAATAAAAAATCGCTAGAAACAATATTTTCGATTGCCATTTGTCGCCAGCCGACAATTGAAAACTATGTTTCTAACTATTTTGATCTATGTTTGTCGATTTGTCGATAGTATTAAAGTTTTCGATTGCCGCCTATCCGGTATGATCTTTGCATTTGAGCAGCAAAGGCTCTGGCGAGACTGCACATTTTAGTTAGATTAAATGGATATATAAATTGTGATCTGAATGCATCGTTAACACGATATTCTTCTATAATGACTGTCAACACATTATTTTCTACGCTAAGAACAGACTTTGTAAGTGCAATAATTAAGCTAAAAAATCAATCGTAATTTCAAAAGATTTTCACGACGTCAAATGAGTATTTTTAAAATATGTTTTACATTCACCATCAAATTTCACTGAACGTTTGCTGAAGTTCTCTGACTCAAACTGTCAGGAGAAGTGCACGAAGTCATTTCAAACATTTAACGTAAGAATTCCATTCCGATAGGCCTATAAGAAATTTTAGCGCTTTACTATAGTTGCATTTCTTTGTATATTCACTATGTATTAATAGACTTTTCGCTTACTGTAAAGGCGGTAACTTTAATATTCATATCTGGGCGTTGTTCGGCTATTCCATCTGCTTAACAAGGGAAATCAGGTTCTATTCATACTTTGGTGAAGAATTAATAAGTTGCTTGGGCCGCGCAAACGTGCGTGCATTTCATGAAAATACTAACCGTACACACTGAACTCACATTTATCAACCCTTAAAGCGCATAATCACAAAAGAAATGTATGTTTTTGTCGTCCACTAAAATATATATGTGAAGCCTCAAAGACAAACAGTGTGTACCCAGATCAGACTGCTCCTGTAGGAGCAGTCTGATCTGGGTCCACAATGTTTGCCTCTACGCTTATGTTAAATAGACATTTTCAGATGCAGTTATTTTGCTGGCGTTTTAAGGACTAAGTAATGTGTTTTGTGTCTATACTGAGATAATGGCGAAAGATAATACAGTTACTTTTGAATAAAAACACGCTTCATTTCAGCTTTTACCTACGCCTAAGTTTGACCAGTCCTAATTACGCATTCATGAGGCGCCGCCTTTACAGTAAGCGAAAAGTCAAAGAATATTGGAAATTTCTTTTAACCATTTGCCTGTTTGTGTCGTCTGCACATAGGCAAACAGTTTGGACTCGGGTCAGACCCGACCAACATTGGGCCTGGCCTGGATCAAAGTTGTTTTATGCTCTGGTGGTATTGAAACTGTTTATCTTGAAAAAAGATCAGCAGGTGACAAAAGGGAACCTCTCCATTTTGTGTGCATAATAAGACACCCGTAATAAGACAAAATACGTTTTAATTGACCAGATAAGTCTGGTTATTAAAAATTAAAAATCGCACGATAGTCAACAGGAATTGCTCCACAGCCTCTGTGAAGTAAATTTATCGGTTTAATGTTGGTGCTAGACTTATATCAGTCGTAGATGTTGTTATTACGCCTATGAATCCATACCAACCAATACCATTCCACATCTTATCTTTTGCTGTATTCCAGTCCAGAATTTTAATTTATGCGAGATAGCAGAAGAAGAAAAATTAGTATTTGAGAGGAAGGATAGATTTAGTTAAAAACATCAATATTAATACTATAAAAAAAAACATCTATATGATTAAAATCATATCTCATCAGACTTTATAAGTCTATGTTGGTGCATGCGCTGGTATTAAAAAGAAAATAGTTTGCACACAGGTGGCGAATAACTTATCTGGGTTTACGATCAACCTTGGCGGTAAAATAAAGCATGTAAATAAAAACAGATAAAATATTAACATACCTGAATCATCAGCCATGATCAGTTACCGTCCCCATTGTTTTGAACACAATAGAGCATTTACTAAACTAATTCGAATGAGTGTAAATTTGTTAAGAAAATCAACATTTTAAAGATGTTTGAGTCAAAAAACGGTGACTTGTCCTGGTACCCGAGCAAACTTTAGCTTACCGACGTAATATTGATTTGAAACTTATTTTTATATTTGTGTAAAGTACGAATCACAAGGACGAATTCATACGAATTTATATCCCAGACGAAGGGTTATTTTAGAGAAATGTGTAAATCACAAAACAAAAATTCAACTTCTCCAACCCTTGAGTTCCCCTTCAGTATCATTCAGATCATAACAATACCTGTCAACTATGAGGGTCTGGATGGGGGGGGGGGGTCTGGTATTCACTATTCATTAAAAAATAAGCCCATTATTCACCTCATTAACATTTTGGTTTATTCTTTAAAATAAGACCAATTATTCATTAACAGTAAGAAAGGTGGCAAAGAAATCTGATTATTCACTATTCATTATTTTTTTCTTCAATTCATTAAAAAATAGGATTATTCATTATTTTTAGGCCCTCATTATTCACTATTCATTATTTTTTGGGCTTATTATTCACTATTGATCATAAAAAATGACCGTTATTCACTAATCATTAAACCCCATCCAGACCCTCAACTATGCTTTAGTGCTTAGGACAGAATATTTACTTTCATGGTGATCTATGCTCCATTCCCTTTGATTTGATATGCGACATGACTACTTTAAGAAAAAATGTTTTGACCCAACCTTAGGGGCCAAAGGTTTGTCTGCGAGCAAAATATTTGCTACCATGTTACTGTACGTGTCGTTTCCTTTAATTTGATAAGCAACTTGACCGTATTCCGAAAAAAAATGTTGGCCTTGACCACACCCCCTAAGTCCACCCACGAGATCAGACCCAGGTCTTCAAACTAAAATCCCGTCTGAAATGTTTCATATTTAGTGTTCCTCTGTCTGCATGTAAAATTACGGTAAAAATATTGACAATTGACTTAGCTATTGCCAAATTTAAATATTTGACGTTTGAACCAACCTAAGGGGTCAAGGGGTTGGGGTAAAAGATTTGACACTGTAATGCTTATCTACAAGCACTGGACAATCATAGTCTTTAATGAGAAGTTGTCAGGTATAATAGCTAGCTTTGAGGAAATGTGAAGTTCATTTAACTGAAAAAACAGCCTTTGCCTTATAATTGCCTATACAATGTCAAGGGCAATAACTCAAGTGTTAATGACTTGATTTTGACGAAACTTATAGAATATCTACTTTCCATGGTACTTAAATATACCAGAATGCATTAGATTTGACCAATAAGTACTGAGATAATTATGGCTCCGGACGGACAAAAAATGCGGACGTATTGACGGAGATGGGGGGGGGGGGTAATTAAGTCAGCACTTAAGGTCACCTGATGGGCATCCCTGTTTACCCATGCGTGACTTATTCTGGTTACTCTGCATTCATCATCAGTGTAACGGAATGGGTCACGCATAGGTTACCATTTTTTTGGAAGATGGTCATAATTGGGCCTCGTCGTGAGAAAACCTGTCTTCGGGGTTTCCGAAAAAGCGAGTTTCAAACCAGTCTCCTCAGCTACAGAGACTAGCTAGAACATTGAAAGTGCACCTGTAGCAAGTTTACATATATATCTTTCCTAAAAGCGAATAACAAAGGCGCGGATGAGACTGCGCTGGTCTGCGCCTGTGTTGTTAGGAAACCCCCTAAGACAGGTTTTCTCGCGTGGAGGCCCAATTATGAATGGAGAGTAACCAGAATAGGTCAAGTATGGGCTATCACATACAAGAAGCAATAGTAGCTGATGTGGCAATAATGTTTTACACTAGAGATGATCACAGATTTAAATTGTAGTCTACATGTTTTTGAAAGTTGTGCAGCACCAACACAATGGAAAGCTATGGATGTACTCGTTTTATTATTGAGTCCTATTTTTCAACTTTTACCCACTAGTATATACAGCAAAGCGCAACACAAAAATGCAAATATCTCGTAATGTGTGAGGTTTACACGGAGATCAGACTGGGTCCAGCCCTTAAACTTTTTCTATGCGATGGCTCTGTTTCGACTAGAAGAAGCTAGAGGTTTTTATAAAGAAGAAATTTCATTATAATTGCAAATTCTTCAAAACAAAACAATGTTTTAGGCTGTGGCCAGTATACACGGAGATATGTATTATAAAATAGGTATACCATCATTTCCAACATGTATTGGAGATGATCCATTCACTAAAGCTCTGACAAAAAAAATCAAAGTTCATTATGCTTATGCCTTGTAAATTCTGAGTATGCAAAACGGCAGTGTTATGTTATAAACAACCATTGAATAACAGGACATTCACCTCTTACCAATATTTTTTGAGACTACCCCTTTTCTGTCACACCTATGCCAATAAAAAAATTGAACATTTTGAACGATTTACAATTTATTGCAAATTCTTCATCTGTGTACATAGAAATCTGTGCACTCAACAAGTTTCAGTCATTCTGGAAGATGACGCTAAGTCTCCTCTACAACTTTCATCGCGAACACATTTTGCGTAAATTGAAACTAATAAAGTAATCGCGATAAAATTAGTTATTAAAACAAAACAGTTGGATTTTTTAGTATGAAGTAATTCAGCTTTAAAATATATAAGTATGATACTTATGCCAAGTAGTATTGATAAAATCAACTATCAACTATCCTATGTGGTGGTTTAATCTTAAATTGCACGACGATGGATCAGGTCTCAGTCTCCATGATGACCATGACCTAAAACTTTTATCAGTGATCATAAGTGGGTTGGTGTCTGCTGTTTGTCACTCTCTTTTCTTTTCTGCAGTATTTTCCTCCTGTTGTTTCAGAAGCACCACCCGTTGAGGTGTAAAAGTTGGATAAAAGTTCATAAAACTCAGAATATGTACAGAACCTGGTCTAAAACTCTTCTAAAACTTCAATAAAACTATATACATTTTGGATGGAGGTTAGCAGCCATTATTCCCGATGACTCAGAAGTTTCAGTCTTTTGAGATGTACTTTGTAGAAAAAAGTTCTTGACACCTTTTCAATGTTGTTAAGTGAATCAGACTTCCTGGTACCAGAGGCGTAACACAATCGGGACAAATCAATACTTTCAGGATAGTATCCCAACTCTCAAAAATACTGCACCATACACTGCCGCCTGACTGTTCCACCACTATCTGCTTCAAACGTTCAACACTGGACATGCGGATATCATGGAAGGCTGGACACTGAGTAACCATATCTTCAAGGCAGCATAACTGAAATGTTGAATCAAATGTCTTCTCTATTTGATTGAAGAATGTACACCCCCGTAAGAATTCTAGCCTTGATTACACTCTTTCTGACCTCTGCCTCTAAATCCAAACTGTTACACACGTGATGAGTGTATCCTATCTTCAATGAAGATGGATAAAGATATTTTAAGGTTTTCTTAGATTTTATATCACAAATATATACTCTTGTCCAATATGCCTCAATAGCTTTTTTTATAGGTATGTTCCCACTTCAACTTACTGATACTGGATGTGAGAATTTGACTTATTGTTGGAAGATGATATATGTCCAGTACTTGCGTCACAATAAAGAAAAAACTGTGGGTATTGTCGAAACTGCACGCTAACTGTCTTTGGACTACATCTTGGAGACACCAATTCTCACTAGTGAGAACAGCATACACAAATCCTAACAGCCTTTTATGCAACTCTCTGACTCTTTTGGAAATGCACCAAGCAACATAAAAACTGAAGCGGTGGCTGTGCGTTTGGGAAGAGACTTTATCTGTCGAAGAGTATTCAGGTGATAGCTTTCTAGCTCCTTAATTTGGGTTTTTATTAAGACTTGTAATCTCTAATCCATATAATAACCCAGGCATTACATATGTTCTGTATATAACATAAGAGGTTTTGGGGTTCAATCCGTTGGTTCCATGCAACCCAGTATTAATAAGTGAATAAGATGTCCTTCTAGCTGAAGAAATTCTATCTTTAATGTTCATTTCTGATTCTTTTTTGCGTGCACGAGTTAGTCCCAGGTGTACTGTCTTGTCAGATAATGTTAACACATTTTCACCCAAAGTCCATTTCAGATCTTCATTACTATGATAAGGAGACAACTTCCGTTTTCAAGAGGGTCAATATAAGTTTTATAAAAGTTTGTTGAGAGAATGTCACCCTGTTTGTTTCACTGGAAAATTATCGCCACACTCAACCCGCCACTTAGCCTTTGATGAGATTCCAGTGTAGAGATTCTTTATGACAATCCATATGTCCCTAGAAATATTGGTTTCCAGGAGCTTGTCCAGGAGAATCGTATGGTGAACAACATCAAAAGCTTTCTGACTATAAAGTGTTGCTAGAAACATTGGATGCCAATTCTGGATTGCTTCTGCTTTAGCCTCGCTGACGAGTAAACCAGCCATGACAAGAGAGAGTCCACTGGTGAATCCAAACTGCTGATCTGACTGGTGGAGATTCAGTTTACCGAGAATAGACTACTCGAAGAGCTTCCCAAAAGTTGATGACACAGTGATGCCCCTATAGTTCCCAATAACTGTTGGATCCTTTCCTTTTTCAGTACTGGGGTTATAATACCAGTTTTGAATGAATCGGGTATGTCTTCAGTAGTTAAAATCTCATTAAAAGCCTAGTAAGCACTGGAACTATAATGGGCTTTGCTGCTTTAAAATGCTCAGAGGACAGGCCGTATTAATCCGCCGATTTTCCATTGTTCAGTTTGTCAATTGCAGTGCCAACATCAGCCTCAGAAATAAGTAAATCAGCGTCAAAGTGTTTGTTCTGGGAGAATTCAGCCTTAGCATTAGCACATCGTACATTGCAGAGATCCAGAAACACATTGTCATAGTTCATATCCTTTGGTGTTGCCAGGTCTTCGTAATACTGCGAAAAACAGCTTCTCTGCTGTGATAGGTCAAAATGCCTTTCATCTTAAACTTGTATACACGTGGCACCAGGTTCCATACTGGATCTGCTTTGTCTAATTAACTGGTAAAACTTCTTAGACGTCAGGTTTTCCATTAAGGAGTCATATAATGACCTACGACGCGACACTTCTTGCATAAGTTGCTGTTGGCACAAATACTTTGGTTGGGTCCCGGCTGTGGCTCAGATCGAGGTTTTCTTTAGCTCTGACTGTCTGTGCTCTTCGTTTCGTCATTGTGTTGATCTTAACTGACACTATTTTAGGCACTTTTTAGAATTTGACTTGATTGTTTCTCTGTGATTGAATGAGTCAAAAAGCCTCCGTGCGAGTTTTGTGTTTTAAACAGCAGAATCTAGGTCTTTTGCTTTAATTGCGATGTCATAAAGAAGCGGTCTGATCAGGTTCTATTTTGTTGGCATACGCTTTTCCTGTTTGAGTTATTCGGTTCTAGCACGTTTAACACGATTGGCAACACCTGTATCATTGTGGTGACACGTGATGATATTTGCCTTGCCTCTCGGAGCCCAATATTACCGCACTACAAAATCAAGATTTTAATCGCAAATTAAAGAGCCTCATTGTGAGAAAATCTGCCTTTTAGGTAAAACTCAAACCCACAAACTCAGCTACGGAGACTTGTTTAGCATATACCTTTATGTAGCATGTTTAGACGGTTAATGAGGGTCTGGATGGGGTATAATGATTAGTGAAAAATGGCCCTTTCTTATGATGAATAGTAAATAATGAGCCAAAAAATGAATAGTGAATAATGAGGGCCTAAAAATAATGAATCATCCTATTTTTTTAATGAATTGAAGAAAAAATAATGAATAGTGAAAAATCAGATTTCTTTGCCACCTTTCTTACTTTTAATGAATAATTGGTCTTATTTTAATGAAAACCCCAAAATTTTAATGAGGTGAATAATAGGCTAAATGTTTAATGAATAGTGAATACCAGACCCCCCCCCCCCCCCCCATCCAGACCCTCGTTAATCATGCAGGCAGCGACAAACAACGTGCTGATCAGACTGCGATAATGCCTAGACTGATCCGCGCATTTGTTGTAGGGTTTCTTATGACGTGGCTCTGAAAAATAAGGTCGATTTCATAGGGATTATCTTGCGTCTACGTCCTATCTACTCGTAAGCCCCTTTTGCCATGCTGATCGCGCGCGGAAATAAAACGATCAAATTGTTTAATCGATGTGTGTGCTGTGTACTATATAAATGAGCGCATGTTACGCGATAGTTGTATAAATGTTATTTTATAGTAGGAAGCTTGGGCCAGCTGGTGGGATTACATTCCGGGTTGCCACGTGGTGAGTGTTTCATCATATTTTGAGTAGATCTATATATATCACAGTGAATGAAAGCCTTTGAGGATTGATTTTAATAATAAGGTGAATCGATCAGAGCTTCCTAGGGTTTTTAACAACAAAAAAAGTCGTCTGGTTTTGTTGTCTGCTGAAATCAATAGTAGCCTCTTTGACAAAAATATTAGCCATGTAGGCGCAGTCTGATATCTGGACCCATACTGTTTGCTTCTAAATAATGTTATGCAAAAGACTTGTAATGCAGACGAGAGTTTCAGATACGTTTTTGTCGGACATTTCAATGTTCTATAGTGTCGTCTCAAACAGTTTGGACCCAGATCTGGCCTGACGGAGTCCTGAATACATTGACTGAAGCCAGGCTAGTGGCATTTCCGAAAAAGTTGACTTTGAAAATCAAATCAGCAGACGACAAAAACATGTAAGTTTTCCAGCCTATGATGCAATTTGCACCTGTTTATATCATTTGGACATTTTAAAAGTTTTTAGTATTTTACATTTGAGTAACATGTATTGTCGTGCCAACCAAGAGTGAGTCTTCCTGGGTTGAACCAGTACTAAGTTAGGATAAATGTGTCTTGCTCAAGGACCACAACGCAGTGACGCCGGTGAGGCTCGAATCCGCGGGCCCTCGGTCTCGAGTCGAGCACTGTACCACTGAGCCACTGCGCTCCCAATATGATTTGCAGTTACTGACTTCCTTTGCCGAGTTTGCAAAGTTTAAAACTCTGCTGAGACTGCGCGGATACTATTATTCTTGCTGAAACTTTTTAAATGACCCACATGCTTATGAAATGTGACATAACCTTGCAAGCCACCTCATGTGAAACAGGTCATTAAAATTAGGCTCAGTGAGTATGATCAGGAAATACCACAATCACACACTGCAGACATGTGCGGATCCAGACGGAGGTGGGTGGACAGGGGGTTTTTGACCCCCTGAAAAATCACAAAAATACAAGCTTTCTTAGCAATACTGGTTCGGATCCCCTGAAAAAGCACAAAGCTACCCAGCCAGCATATATGTTTGGCCAAAATGGCGTTTCGTTGGGCCGCTTATATTCCTCCCCTCATCAATTAAAAACAAAACAAAAACAAAAACAAAACATAAACAAAAAACGTCAAAGTTGGAACCCCTCTGGCAAAACTTTCTGGATCCGCGCATGGCAGACCAACCCACGGCACCGTAAGGAAGTCACAGAACAAGACGTCCATGCTTGCTAAGTTTCGTGCTTTTGTTGTCGTCTGGTCACTTTTTCAAAATGAAATTACTTTAAAAAAAAACTTTCAGTAACTCTATCAGAATGTTAAACAGCCTGATTCAAGATCAGGATCGAATTTTGTCGGTCCTGATCTGGGTTCAAACTGTTTGCGACGACTAGCAAGTGAGAGAGTGAGTTAATGCAATGATCAAGGTAGTTTGTGCAACCTCGCGGTCTGGCTCATGTACACATTCCTCACAACTCGACCCCGGCCCATTGGCTTGTTCAGCGTTCGCGTGCATGCATATTTGGAAAATAAAGAAATAGTGCATGATAAGGGCCATTTTCTCTCGTGTTGGCTCGTATAACATTTTGAACTTTACTTGGTCTGCTGATAATAGCCCTTTTAAACAGATTAAACCCAATTCGGACCGACTAAGACAGTTAGTCGGTCCTGATCTGGATTCAAGTCATTTTACACTTTGATGTTATTTTGAGAAAAGTAATGTTGAAAACTTTTGCAGACGACACAATTTTGAAAAAAAATACCAAGCGTGCAAAGAGTTAAAACGGATCAGCAAGCAAATACAATACATGCACATTAATTTGGATCAATTGAGTTTTTTTTTTTAAATAGATAGGTAATATTTTCTAATTTTTATTTCTGTTAAAGTAAGGAAGAAGGCAAAACATTTTATTATTATGCCCATAGGAAGCATTTTGATGACGCTTTCACTAATTATCCCAAAATATACTTTTTCAAAGAAATAAGAAAAAATGTGATCTGGAAATTCTGTTATCCAAGGTTATACTTGCTATAATAGAGCTCGTAAAAATAATTGAAAACTATAAAACAAAAAGAAAAAGAAAAAAAGGACAAAGCCGCCTGCCAAGCCTCCAATCATAATGTACCGGTTTGTTCTGTCATTTTTTGTTCGAACAAGACAACTCGATGGCCTAATAATAATATTCTTTGGTGATACAATAACTTATTTTGTAAGTCTAAAACTTGATCAAGGTTATTTGGGAATTCGGTCACAGTTGTGTGGTATTGGATTTAAACTGTTAACAAGGACAACTATCTAATAAAGAGAAGTATTTAATGCACTTAGTGAGAAACACAGAAAACAATGACTTTGAGCTTTAGTCAGTGTACAGAAATTTTTCCATCCAATTGTGAGTTTCAAGCAAACTATCCAGTGGCGGGTCCAGAGGGGGTTCAGGAGGTTCGCTTGAATCTCCTCCCCGTCCCCCGTTTTTACAAACCCTATGAAAATGAAATAATTTGGTTTCAGTGATACCAAATTATTTCATTTTCATGGGATATTTAAGAAAAAAGAGATGAAATAAGCAAAGCGATTCCCCACACCTATATACACATGGCCCCCTGATCCACCCCTGCTATCTGTTTTATAGGGGGGATAACTCACTCACCTGGAAATGCAGAGACATATAAGTGCAGTCTGGCATTGAGGTCTTACTAAAATGTTTTTGATGCCCAGCTCAACTAAATTAATATAAAGCATGAAACAAAAATGCTTAAAATTGAGATTTGTCTTGCTATCAGATGTGTATTTATCGTGTAAATAAATGTTTAATGCCAGCACTTGCATAAACGACGACAAACCTATACTTGCCATTAGCAGGATAAATTCCATGCTCTGTGCAGGCTCGCTGAAGTCTCCGCAGCTCCCATATATTCGGTAATTATCACTGAAATTTTCCTAAAAGCAGGTCAATTTAATGAAGAGAAGAATATTCAAGGAGGCAACCGACGTGGTATGTAGACATATTAGATAATATTGTTTTCTTTATATTTTGTATCTGTTACACATCAATAAAACGCCTTAACTTGAAGGTCCGAACTGACACTTTTGAGAGAATGGAATCGTCTCCTCCGTAAGTTATTTGTGAATTAGGATGGTATGCCATCAAACGATTTGTTTTTGCAATAACGATGCCATTTTCCGAAAGACAAAATAATCGGCAAGCCTCGCTTTCTATCTCTTTTCCCCAACTCGTTTAATAAATTCAATAAAACATGAGCACTCATGTAAGATCCTCTATATACATTGTATTCTATTATAAACACTATAGATGCTTTTTTTCATCTTTAGATAACCTTTTTCTATTTGTTGATTTAGAAAAGTATGTGCAGCTTCTAAATTGTACAGGAATATCAAAATAAAGGTTCAAAGAGCCTACTTGCTTTAGCGTGTTTGCCAATTCGATTATTCAAAGTCAGTTTTATGACGTTGATGAATTTTCTAAGACCCCAACTTTTGAAAATGCAACGATATATTTTTTTATGACCCCAATTTTAGTTTATCTGGAGGAATGTGGCTGATTTTGTTTTCAAAAAGTGGGTAAATAATTTTGAAAAAAAGCACAGCCTGTGCTTATAAGGTTGAATATGGTATGATGTTACCTAGTCATGTGCATCTCAATGCACATTATTGTGCACGCATTTGATAAAACATCGATATTAGATTTGAGCCAGTTGTGTATTTAAACACATAGGGGAACGGCGAAGGCGTATCAAGCGGGCCTGCGCATATGCATTATCTTGATAGAGCCTTCCCTGCACTCAAAGTGCGGGAGTAGATGAAGACTCAACCCAAAACTTTGACCTCTAGCCACACAGGATAGTTGAGGTTGTGCAACATGATAATGGCTATTCGCTCTCCCGCTGGCATAGACTGGCTCCAGTCCTTAAAACAATTTGTCATCAATGTGTCATATCATATACTTGTAGCCAGTCTTACTCTGATGGCTCTGTTTTAAGACAGAGCCATCAGAGTAAGACTGGCTACAAGTTTATGATATGACACATTGATGAAAAATTGTTTTAAGGGCTGGAGCCAGTCTACCGCTGGCATTATAACATCACGTATCTATAGCAACCAGAATGATCGAACCTAACAATAGGAGTAATTTGAACACATGTGTCAAAACAATTAATAACAAGAAATGTATACTACCTCCCATGATGAGGCCCTGGAAGGGGGAGGGTCCCAGTATCCCATATCCCTTTAATTATTTTAAAAAATATCCAATATCCCTAAAACAAATATAGCAAATATCCCCAAGATTCAAAAAGCATTTTATCCTTACATCCCTAAAATTGATCCAAGTATCCTGCATCCCTTTAAATATTTACAAAAATATCCCGTATCCCTTTACGTTTTTGGCCAATATCCCTGTATCCCTGTAAAATCCTTCCAGGACCTCCATGATTGAGAGTCTGGAGGCCAGGTGTAACTTCGAAGTCATGTTGGTACAGATGAGCGACCAGTATTTAAAAACCCACCCATTCACATCACATCTCAATAAAGCACTTTAATAGATCACTCTTGGAATATAAGTCCTCATTACTGATCTAGAAGTGATCCTTTAACAAGTAGATGAGCTAAGGGATCACTAATTTAAATTACAACTCTGAAGCTAGACATATCCGGCTCAGTAAAGTATCATCACAATATCATGTTCAGATCACATTCGGATCACATTCATTTATGAATATTCATTGTTACATAATGTATACTAATTCTGGATAACAAATAGGCTACATCTAGATCACTCAAACAGATCACTATCAGATAAATAAACAAATCATCACAAGATCACTAGGAAGATAGAGTAAGGCTGATAACTGCTACTTACCTTCCTTACTCCATCTTCCTTGCACAATCCCTCTTATGCGAGTGTCAGCCAAGGAGATGCTAGTACCATTTTTACACCTTTGGAATTGTGTAGCTCGGAATCGAACCCGCAACCTCAGGCTCCGAAAGGAGGATACAGTCGATCAGCATCATCACTGTTTCCAACTTAACAAGTAAATACTTGCTAATAACTGGAATTATTAGTCAGATAAAAAAATGACAGGAGTGTAGTACAGTACCATTGTGCAGCATGGTAGGGGCTAAGATTGACCACACATGAAAACTGATGAGGGAACAGATCCTTACCGAACCCACTCCACCAAAAGGCTTACACATGACTGGTTTATATGTTTCATTTATATAAGTGATTTTCTGAACTACATGAATGTACACGTATGATTTGAACTGGGCATAATTTAGTTGCTAATGAGCTGACAAACTATAGGTATGGTTAAGGCATATCAATCGAACGTGTAACTTATACCAAACAGGTCATTTTGTTGTCTTTGGCGCTCGCATATCCATTTCGACATCTAACGCTTTATAATTGTTATCTGTATGTACCACCAGTCCAACGTCAAGGGGTAGTCTGAATAAAAAAAAATGACATGGCACTCAGGCTAATACGAATCTTCTAGGCTTTTTATCTTCAAAAGGGCCATTTTCAAGATTGAATGCACAATGGTCAACTCGTCCTTTGCCTAAGCTAAACGGTGTGGGTTTAGAACCGAGGAAACGGACTAAACTGAACAGTTAAGTTTATATCATGGAATATTTTACAAAAAAAAAAACAACAACAACATAATAAATTTTGAGCCGTGACATAGGATTTCTAACAATGTGGAATATGCGACCAGCAAAGCCTCAGATCAGCTTGCGCATACGCGCAGTCTGATCAGCGCCTTTGCTAGTCGCTTGTATATTTTATGAGTGCTAAGCTACTGAATGAACATCATTTGGAGTTTCTAAGCTTAAAAAGAGGCTGCACAGGCTCTTCTGAGTCTACTTTGTCAAAATGCCACATTGTTGGAAATCTCATGCACTGACTCAATTATTTTTAAAAGAGCTACGTGCATTAAGAGACTGTTTTTCATCCCCCCCCCCCCCTATGAGTTCAATTTTTACCAATTTCTTCTTATTGCTTTATGGAAACAGTAGCCCAAGTGCAAAAGTCTGGTATTTGATTTGACTTTTACCATTGCTTTAAATTGGCCGCAAACATCGGCTGAAAATAGGAAAGTGACCATTTTTGGAACAAATTTGAGACGTTTGACAGAGAAATTAATCAAGAGCATAAGCAAATACAAAAAAATGATAGTTTAACAGGTGATAAGTATTATCAGGGCACGCAACATATTAAAAGTTTGTTTTTTGTATTTAACTGTGCTGATAGCTAACTTTTAAAAATCGGTCTCCGGAAGCCTCAAATTTGGTCAGTAATGATCTCATTTAAATGTATAGGGAAACACTCACCATAAATGGTAGCCCGAGTTTTCTCTGACGTTTTAGTGGCTTTTCTTTATTTTGATATTTGCCACTACCTAGTAGCAAATATCAGAATATGGAAAAGCCACTTAACCATCAAAGAAGGATCGGATTACATAAATGGATGAGCGTTAAGACAGAATTTAACTATCAAATCGGTCTGCTGCAGATTTTATAAAAAATATCTCAAGAATAAAGAAGTTATATGCATTTAGAATTGCCATTATTTCTTTAATGGATGCGATAAATTTGTGAAATTACGACGTCAAAACCTCTCAATTAAATGTGCAAAAATCAAATAAACAACAAATGAAAAATGATTTTCACTACTTTTTGATGTAAATGTATATGCCTATGATCATTTATATTGTATGCTAACTTAAGTATAGATTTTATGCATGTGACAGGTTGTTATGAAAAATCATTTAACAATAACTTTATTTCTCAGTTGATTTTGATCAAGTTAACAATACAATTGTTGAAGTGAAAATGCTTGTTTTTTCTGGCACATTCACTTTTTGACGTGCGTTTTCCTGAAATAATAAGGGTACAAAGAATAGAAACGCAGACCATGCTTACCGCCAAATATGAGATACTTCTTCAATAAAAATACTTTGTTGAAAAATCAGCATTCTTGTAAATTTCTCAACCCAAGCATATGAAGAACTGTCGCATGCAACAAAGTCAGGTTTTCACACGACGAGACCCATTAATATCATTCATATTATGATTTAACTACCACATCAATATTCAGTTTTTCTTATTTTACAGAAAACAAACACACCATGTGGAGACAGCTGGTGGAAGATTTAATGAACTGATTACGAACACTGTGTGTAAGTTGATTCATTTAAACAAGATGAAACGAAATCGACGTCATGAGAGTGGAGGGGAATATCGTAGTTTGGTAGTATTATCGATCTCATTTACGACAATCTTTACCGCCTACCTCGCCATACAGAACCTACAGAGTAGTCTCAACCAAGAGGCAGGACTTGGCATCATTTCATTGTCATGTTTGTACGCATGTATCATTTTATCCGGTGTTCTGGCGCCAGCCATCTTGAATTCCATTGGAGAAAAGAGATCTCTTATAATCTCGTTCATCTGTCACGTGATTTACACCGGAACTAATTTTTACCCGACATTCGCGACCTTGATACCGTCGTCAGTATTATTAGGCTTGACTGCAGGTCCCATGTGGACCTCACAAAGTGTATATTTAGCTCAGAAAGCGTATTCCTACTCTGAGAGAACAGGCGAGGATGGACATACCATTCTGACTCGCTTTAATGGAATATTCTTTTGCATGTTTGAAACTACACAAATAACAGGGAACCTGATCTCATCCCTAGTTCTTCAGCAGGGTACTTACAACGAAACAGCATTAAATGGAACCAGTGTGAACGTTTGTGGGAGGGATGACTGTCCAGTATCAGTAAACTCAACAGCGGAAATAGCAGAACCTCAACAATACATTGTATACATTCTTCTATCAATCTACATGGTGTGTGATCTGGTAGGCTTAGCTCTAACAACGTTCCTACTACCTCCACTCAAGAAGAGAAAGGAAAACGAAAAACAAGTTCTAAGCTCCATTGCTGTCTGTGGAAAAGGTTTAACTGATCCTAACCTGGCCCTGCTGGTTCCTTTGTTCATGTTTATGGCCATGGAACAAGCAATTCTATGGACGGATTACACAAAGGTATATTGTATTATTTCTTTAGATCTAAATCAATAAGTAGTGACAAATAAAGACCATATATGTAATTCACAAAGCGAGAAAACCAAAAATACGAAATTCTTGATCACCTGATTCATCCATAGATATTGTCATATTGGGGTCTATGTTGTCCACAAAAACAAACCACACACTAACTTACATTTGTAACACAACGTAGGTTATAAATCGCTGAAAATTGTCTGGAAAACGGATTCATCAGCAATAGAGAACCGAGATAATTTGAAAACTATAGACTCGTTAGGAAGCCTCAATGCGAGCGAAACAATTGTTTGTGCTTTAACAACAACATACGTAGTCTAGGGCGAAGGTTTGGTACCAGGTAAATTCATTTAAGCCCCTTCCCCCTCCTCCGGTAGCTTAGGCTGCTGTCCTTTCTAAGGTGGTGGTTCTGTTGTTGTTGGTTCATTGTTTAATCTAGCTCACATTGTTTGTGGGGGTTCTGTGTTTGCTCCTTGTTTTGTTATTCAGTACTTTATGTCTTTCTAGTTTTGCAATCATCTTGATGGGGAAGAGAGAGCTGGTTGCTTAACTTTGATTGTCTTCCTGGTGTTTTGTTACTCTTATGTTCTGTGACTCTTCTTCACGTTGCCCTGGGTTGGTCAGCAGTGTGTGATTGTGGTATTTCTTGATCACATTCACTTACTTGCTTTTTCCGTTTCATTGAGTCTTTCCATGATGCTAATAATTAATGGAAAGTGCAACAACTGTCACGCCCCTAGCACGGGCTTAAGTGTCAGAACCCACTGTCCTTTATGTTGAATTGTGTCTTCATAACTTGCATGTAGCAGCTAGGGCGTTTCCTTTTTTCATAATGTGTTTCCTGTGTACATGTATATGGTAGAAAAGGTGCAGTCTTGCAAAACCAAGAGTTATACCTGCTTTCTTTCTTTAGATATTGATGGTAGGGGTAATTTGGGATTAGTATCACCACTTAATTACCAACATTTAAAAGTGAAATAATGACAGAATGTCATCTGCATAGTGTCATCAGAAGCATATCGATATTCTTACATAGCTCAAATTTTATCTAAGTGTATGAGTATTTAGAAAAGATATACTACGTTTGGGTCCAATATTTATAATTAAAGGTATCGGAACCTAATCAGGTTAAAAATGGCAATCAAAATTATGAAACTATATAGAACGTGCAAAACTGATTTATAACCTACATACTGACTTCATACTTTCTGCTGTTTAAATGTGTTATATCTACATGTCATGAAACATTGTTGCCACGTTCTATTCTTTTATATTTTAGTGAGCGCAGTGGCTCAGTGGTTGAGTGCTTGACTCGAGACTGAGGGGCCGCGGGTTTGAGCCTCACCGGCGTCACTGCGTTGTGGTCCTTGAGCAGGACACATTTAAAAAAGCTTAGAACTGGTCCAACCGAGGAAGACCCATCCCTGTTTAACTGAAAGATTGTTGATGGAACGTAAAGAATCAAATCAAACAAACAAATCTATTTTTTTTTCAGTCATTTATCAGCTGCCCTGTTGGTATACAGACGATTGGGTTCGTGATGGCGGCATACGGTTGCTCTACAACGGTTTTTGCTCTCTTGCTGAGTCGTCTGTCAAAGTACGCTGGTCGGTACTTACTCTTTGCTGTGGCAGGTGCCGTTAATCTAGTGACGTTAATCGTCATGTATATATGGAAACCGACGTCTGATCATATGGCTCTGATCTATGTGGTTCCGATCGTGTGGGGCTTAGCGGAGGGAATTTGGCAGACACAGTCTAATGGTATGTCTCATTGTGTTGACTCTTTGCATACTGGGTATTTCTTCATGTTTTTGTCGTCTGCTGATTTTGTATCAAAATCAACCTTTTTAAAATGTATTTCAGATAAATCTTAGAGTATCAAACAGATTGGATCCAGATATTGCCTAATGTTTTTATCGGGCCTGATCTGGGTCCAAATTGTTTGCAAAAGTTATCAGCAGACGACACTAGTAGATAAAGAGTTAATACCTGACATTTATAAGCGCATATAAAATGGGCCTCGTCGCTAGAAAACTTGTCTTTCGGGTTTCCGAAAAAATGAGTTTCAAAGTAAGGAAGGGTGCAAAGATCAGGCATCGATACAATCAAGTACCACACCTGACCCAGGATACCAATGGGAAAGTGACAAACTCACAGTTAGACACCACAAACGAGAGCCAAGAGTTCAGCCCTTTCCCAGCAGGTGACCACAAGGCACATATAAACAGACGCGCACAATGACATAGCAAACCCAAGACAGATAAAGATAACAGATCCACAAAAGAAGCACCGCCTTGGAATGGTCACAGACCGGCTAGAAAAGTGAAATTTCACCTGTATTAAGTTTACATATGATACTTTCCACAAAGCAAATAACAAAGGCGCTGATCAGACTGCACGGCTGGTCTGTGCCTGTGTTGTTCGCAAACCCCTGAAGACAGATTTTTTCGCGACGAGGCCCAAATGATGAAGGTATCCAGACAATGTATACTGAGCAGAAATTTTGGCACTTTAAGGTTTAAAGAGTTGATATAATAAAATGTATGAGGAATGCTGACTTATTATTTCTTTTCATTTATATATATTTCAACGTAAACAAATCCCAACGGCCACAAAGATATTTAAGACAGTGAAAATATAATCATTAAATGTACATTGACATTACAAAATTTTAAACTAGCATTTTGTTGATCGTTTAACATAATGGTATTGCATGTATGTTGGCCTAGCTGTGTTTGTGCAGGGTTTGCATGTAAAGTATTTGCTAATGTACCTTGTGCTTTCTCCTCGTCAACTGCGCCCATCAATGTCTCTCTTAAGTGATTAATTTCAGCTTCAGATTCCCTTAATGTTTTGTCTTTAACGCTGATCTATTCCTTAAGGCAGCTGATGGCAGACTTTGCTGCTTTCGGTTTGTTTTCTTCACAGTTAGGTTTATGTCTTAGATTGGATAATTCTGCTCCAGCACTTGTAAGCTTTGCTTATCCTTGTCTAGGACTTTCTTCAAATTATCCTTTTTGTGAAATAATGATTTTGTTCAAGTGAGTGTTTTCTAATTGTAGTTTAATATCTTTTGAGAGGTCGTAAATTGTTTGTTTTGTTTTTGAGGTGGAGTTTGCTTTGGTAACATTGCCTGAATTTCTGTGTTGTCCAGTCCATTGAAGGGTAATTGTGAACATAACAATTTTGTCTCTATGAAGTTGTTTATTCTGTTTTGATCCCGTTGTTGCTGTTTCTTTGTTTTAGTCATTTCAACTTGTAGATTGTCATTGTAACGGGTGTACTTAATTGCCACAGAGGGAAGAGTCAAATTGAGAATAATTGGTAACACAGGTTTATTTTGTTTACGATAGTTCTAAGTTATGTTGAAATGACGTTCCATAGATAAATGTAGAAAATAGGTTATTTTGCTTGGCTTGTGATTATGAGGTATCATACCTTAAAATGTCACGTACGCATGTGTTATTCAACTGTGGTGACCACTATCTTGTAGATCGACGTATCAGGAATATGTAGCAAGCTTAAGAGCTGTCACTCGGATTCTCCACCATTTATAATGCACTAAAATGTCTGCACATAAAGAATTAAAGAGTTACTATACTGCAATGTATGAAGAACGCTGACTGCTTATTCTATCTTTTAATTTATAGATATTTTAACTTAAAATAAATCCAAACAGCAACAACAATATTTGAATTCATAATATAACATCTAAAGCGTTCTTAAAGAGATGATAATCAGAGTAGCTGGAAATCTAGTTATTAAAGTAGAATGAACTCCTCTCTATTTTAAGTAAGTAAGGGTGCAAAGATCAGGAATCGATACAATCAAGCACCACAGTCCAGTTTGTACCTTTTCACATACACACGAAATAGTCCAGTTTGAAACAGAAATATATGGTATTCCACAATTGTCCATGCGTGACAAATAGGAGCAGTAGGTATAGTAGGTATTCCACACTAAACTATAAAACAAATCCAATTAAAAGACAGTTATTTCAATTCTGAGATAACTAAACGTATTTGTTGTAAAAGAATGGCTGTCCTTTTGGTTACAAATACAGACTTCATATGCATTTTACTAATCACAACAATCAACGAAATGAAATATCGAATTGATGCCAGAAGACAGACACATCCCACTGTCTCCGATAGGATGTTAAACTATAACAAAGACTGTTACAGATGAAGACAGGATATCGCATTAACAAATCAAAATTGCAGATATCGTGCCCAAACTGTATGATCTAAAATACTAAAATTGACTTACACTCGTTAAGGTGCAGTTACAGTCAATCAGCCATAATAGCAGCCCTGGAGCCCTTATATCAAAATTTACGACAGTAAAAATATTATCAATAAATGTACATTTGAAATTACAAAATTATAAACTAGCAGGACAAGAAATTCTGGGATATTAAAATACATTTCCCTGAATATTTACAGCATAAAAAATGTCACAGTTGTATCGTCTCTATCTAAGAAATGATTCTAACTTTTTTTATCAATGAGAAGACTGCAAGACAGTCTATATATCGGTATACAGAGAGTTATTTGTCAGTCTGTTTATTTTCAGCTTTAGTAGGCCTCCTGTTTCCCAACAAGACGGATGCCGCCTTTGCCAACTACCACACGTGGAAAGCTGTAGGGTTCACCATTACATTTGTTTACAGTAATTTCTTGTGTGTATCCACGAAACTGATCGTTGCTATGGGACTTCTGGTGGCGGCCATGTTTCTCTATTCGGTTGTAGAGATCAGAGTTCGTCGAAAACAAAGTCGAAATAATGAACCAACTTTGGAAGTGAAGGATTGACCCATCAGGCATGCACTCACAGGCCACTACCGCTACATCCGCGAAACGTCATTCTGATGGCTTTTTGCTGCTGGGACGTTAGTGGCTGAATTATTACTGGGTTAAAATGAGCAAAACGCTGATGAACCGACCAGACATTATCATTTGCATAGTTTCTGTGCTATGAATGAGTCCACAGAATTTTCCAAATATGAAACAAGGTAAAAGAAACCTGAATAAGTCGACAGAAATATGAAACAAGGTAACATAAACATTGGCTATACTCACTTTTTTCTCAATGCAAAGGGCTATTTAAGGAAAAAGTGTGACGACGGTAGAAAGCAACTCCTTGTGGCGGGAGTTCAATGTGTTTTTGTTGTTCATTGGTGGTGCCATTCAGTTAATTTAAATGCCTAGGCGCTGCCCCTCAAACAATTGCTTTTCACCACCGATCACACGTTTTCCTGGAAAAGCCTTATAGCTTTAGTCAAAACAAAGAAAGTGCAATTAAATCGCACATATGTGCGAACAAATGATATTATGTAAAGACATTGAAGAAAAAACAAAAACTGTCTCTGACAAATTAGTGCATCAGCTTAGCCTCACATAATTGAGCCACATCGCGAGAAAACCTGTCTTCGGGGGTTTGCGAACACTACAGGCACAGACCAGCCTGCGCATCCGCGCAGTCTGATCAGCGCCTTTGTTATTCGCTTAATGGAAAGTACCATATCTAGACTTGCTACAATCGAAATTTCAATTTTCTAGCTAGTCTCTTTCAGGGAGCGCAGTGGCTCAGTGGTAGAGCGCTTGACTCGAGACCGAAGGGCCGCGGGTTCGAGCCTCGCCTCACCGGCGTCACTGCGTTGTGTCCTTGAGCATGAACGTTAATCCTTGCTTAGTACTGGTTCAACCCAGGAAGATCCGTCCCTTTATAACTGAAAGAGTGTTGATGAGACGTAAAGAATCAAATCAAACAAAATAGCCAGTCTCTTTAGCTTGGGAGACTAGTTTGAGTCACACTTTGTCGGAAACCCCAAAGACAGGTTTTGTCGCAACAAGGCACATATGAGCATTCGCAGCTCACAGACTGGAAGCACGTCGAGACATGACTCTAGACATCTAGTCCAGCTGGGCATACAAGTTTATAAATTCACTACACCCTCATGTGATCAGTACAGTTCTCATAAACTGGTACATATGTGGATTATTGAAATCAAATAAGACTCAGGGATGTGAAAATGTGTATTTCATTGATGCTGACATTGGTATTTAATAACCCATTTAAGCAGAATAGAATTTCCCACTCTCATCAATTACACCAGTCCATTTACGTTTTGAGGGTTGTTGGGTAGCATTTTTCATTTCCATAATAATTTTAACGGATCATTTTGTAAGCAAACAGTGGAGATCCTGATCAGACACGTCATTATGCGGTGTCTGATATGGGTCTGCACGATTTGCATGTGTCCAATAAAAGGACGCTAGTATTCTGGAAACCATTAAACGGGTATTTCGGTAAACAGTGGATATATATTAAATGCAGCATGGTGAGGCATTTAACTGTATTTTGCTAAGACAAACTCAACCTTCAGAGAAAACAATACAATACTGTTTGGAAATAGTCTGCGATGGACCACCACAAGCTCTTATTTGCATATAACCTAGTTGAAGAATCTATTGGTATATAAAGGGTGACGATGATTCTGTTGGTGTTGATTCATTGTTTTGTTGCAAACTCTCCAACAGTGGCGTCCCCTAGCGGGCACGGATGATCGCTAGGGGACGCCATTGCTGGGGAGTTTATGTTTCTTGTTGCTCCCATTATGTGTATGGGTTATATGTTAATGTACTTTATATTTTAGCAGTCATCTTGCTGATGAAGAGAGGGCTGAGCACTTTACTTTAATTGTGTCATTGCTGGTCTTATGCAAGGGCGGATCATCTGGGGTAGGTGTAGAGGGCTGAAAAATCACAAATGGTATAGATTCCATAGGAATAAGTACTAGGACCCCCTGGAAATAAATTAGACCACCCCCTGGAAAATTTTAGTTTCCTCTCTCTGTTGAAATAAACAATTGGACTCTTCTGTGAAATAAGTTGACCACCACCACCACCACCACCACCAACACCACCACCACAACCACCACCACCACCACCACCACAACCACCACCACCACCAACACCACCACCACAACCACCACCAGCACCACCACAACCACCACCACCACCACCACCACAACCACCACCAACAACAACAACAACAACAATAAAATGCAACGTCGGTTGGGTCGGCCATCCCCTGACCAAGATTTCTGGATCCGCCCTTGTTGTGGCTGTCTGAGCTCCCTGTGTCTAACGGTGCCATGGGATGGTTTGTGGTTTGTGGTCTGTGGTTTCTTTTTTTAATCATCGCCATGGTTTGACTAAATCCTATTGCCTACTCAGAAAAGTAAGATACCAAAAGGAAGATAGGGCCTACCCACAAAACCACAACTACAACCTATCGTTAAGCAAACAATCCAATATAATGACCGAAGCTATAAATGATACAACATCACCCCAGAAAACCGGAACTTTCTGAAGACGAAACATTCTATACAGGATAGAGGCGTTTAAAGTCCCTAGCTTGATTAGTTGCTAAACCATCATATTTGTACTAAAGAGTGTTATATTTGTTCCGTAATAAAATTGTTTCCTGTAAGTTGAGTAATAATACAATTTAGATGACATTGATATACTTGAGAGAAATAAAACGATGGGATGTTTGATCAAATACTTTGCCATGAATTAATTGGTCTGCATAAAACACTTCCCTATTGAATTTTTGGGGCTAAAAGAGCAAAATGTGGGTATACAGCAAACATTCATTGCCGTGCAATGATCAAAAAGACCTGAACCTTCCAAATTGTTTTAGAACCTCTACATGGACTTGTATTTATTTTATATACTGAACATACACCTGAATTGTGTGCCATTTATATACAAAATGATGCAAGCCAGTAAAGCAAATGAAAGTGTATCTGAATGTTCAAAGACTGGGTTATGAATAACAGTAAAAATTTTACGGATGTTGTCACGAGGAAACACATGAAAGTCATTTGAATGTGACAGGGGTCCAATTTTTCCGGTTACAAATACGAACAGAAATCTCACACTGTTTAGGATTTCAGAAATCCACTAACAATCAGATCCGACAGCACGCAATTGTAGTTTAGACATTTGACGACCAGAGATGTGAATGACTTTTCACAAGAGTGTTTTGATAGTTAAGAAAAGAAATCTTAAAAAGCGGGTTTTTCATCAAATTGGCAAGATTGAAATTTTAACACTGAAATCTCCATAGGAAAATCAATGTGTTGTTGCATCTTAGTCTGAGGACATTAATAGTCGATAAATGGTAGAAACAATGTGCTGATTGGTCTAGCTGATTTGGCAAAAGAAAATCATCGAAAATCGTGATAAATCTAAGATTACCAAAAATTAAATATTCCCTATTTGTCTTTGTCAAAGGGATACAATTTACAATGCTTTACAAATTTGATAAATTCGAAATTGTTTTCTGAGCTTGTTTCAAGTAATTAGTAAGTTTTCTTGTGTTTTTATGCAACACAATTATGACCAATTCTAATAAGCATAACAATAATTTTTGAGCATGCGCAAATGCAAAATTCAGCGAGTAAAGCTTAAAACACTAAAAGGAACATAACTCAGACATTAAAAGAGACGAATTGTAGGAGTTTCGACGAATCGATTGCTGGATGACTGGGAAACATTAGAAAGCTTTAGTAAATACTTTTTGTCCAATACTTTCTCACACAATATAAAATATTGTAGTGTAGCGTTTTCACTTTTGTTCAGTATATAAACATTTGCGACATTTCCAAAACTGTTTGGTTAAAAACAAGCACCTAAAATCATAAATGTCACAAATGTTTGACATATCAGATTTTTTCGGAACGTATGAAAGACATACCCATAGAAAATATAATTTTGTGATGTCATCGTATATCAAACACGGTACCAAACGCAATAAGATATAACAGGCACTATAGAAAATGCATTTTCCAGTATCAATTCTGTTTCAATAATTTGAACTTCTCTGATGAACTGCGAAAGGACTAGAACTTTCATAACACCCTGTATATATGGGAATGGTGCACGAGTTTTTGCTACTTTTAGCATCGGTGAGCAGCGATGGCTTAGGCGAGTCCTGCGCATATGCACAGACTCGCCAGAGCCTTCGCTGCACGCATACAAAAAGTAAGATGTAGATGAAGGCCCAGAAGAAAATTTAGACCTCAAGCTTCACTGGATACGTCAGCATGGGCATTTATTAGAGGCATTTGAGCATATGCGATAAGTACCAAAATTGCTTGTGCTGGCACATATACTTAATGAATCTTCCAACGCATACAGAAAACAATTTGCTACAAAAACTTATGTTAAAGAAATATTATTTTTTTGTTAATAAACAAGAATCATGTGTGAAAATTTCAGAACAATATCATATACAGCTTATTTAATTTGAAAGGGTCAGAAGTAGAAGATTGGAATTCAGACCCAAATATGTTTTAAGAAAAACGTCATTCACTGCAACAAAGAACTAAAAGTGTAGCGTGTGCAAGTTTTCTGGCCCAGACTAGCTGAGTTTGGCCAATTTGGCCCAATTCGGCCTTATCAGTGATCCCAAAGGACAAGAAAATATAATCTGCACTATACGAGTAAGGACAGGCAGAAGTTTACCGCCGCCACACAGTCTCAGTGAGGCAATATTTAACTTCATTTGTCATGCTAAACAATTAAAACGTTATTTTGTAAAAAGAAATGCATGAAATTCATGTAATTTTGCTCAGATGATTAAAAAAGGATTTAAGGTCTTAAAGTCGGAACAGCCATAGAGTCTGAAGTCCGACCCACTGGCGTGCAATTAAAGAGGAAAGCAAGGTTGCCAACCGTGATTGGGTTGACCACCAAGAATGCAGTCTGTTGTAAAACATTAATGTTACAGTCAATCTTTTCATAATGGAAACTATTTTAATGAACTGGGCAGAAAAATTATTAGAGCCAACAATCTTCTTCAATTTATACACCTAGTCAACATAGAATTCAGCCCCCCCCCCCCCCCCCCAAGTCCTTGGCGCAAGAGAGATTTAAGTCCAACTTGGAATCTAGATATCAAATCATAGTATCGTCTATAAAATTATGAAAATGTTTGCAAGGTTTATGATACCGATAGCCTTGTTTAAGAAATTTCTGAGTTAACAATTTATTGCGAGTGTTGAAGTCAGTAACATAGGTAGATGCCCCAGCAAAACGAAAGAGTTGAGAGATAAAGACTCCATAGGATGTAGAGCGAGGAACATCACCATCTAAAATGGTAAATTGACAATTTCAAAATCAAAGTCGTCACGTTTATCATAAATTTTGGAAGAAACAATATCATTAGAAATTGACAAATTCAAGTCAAAAATGCGGTTTCTTTATCAGAGACATTAGCTTTATTCAGTTGGAGCTCTGAAGGGTATATTTGACTTACCATATTGTCAAAATAAATATTATTAACGTTTAAAATATCGTCCAAATATCTGGATGTAGTGTTAAAAGCATCAATGACATCAGCCTGCTTATCATCAGAAAGAGGCATCATAAAGTCCCTCTCACAACAAAACAGGAATAAAGCGGCAACCAGGAGAGCACAATTAGTGCCCATAGGAATCCCAACTACTTGTCTATACAGTTTGGTGCCAAACCAAATAAAATGTTGTCCAACAAAAAGGTCAGCGCATCACATACATTTTGACATGACCGTGAATGAAATTTTTTTAGGGTTTTCCGAAGAAAAAAATGCATTTCTGTCATTACATGCAAGGTAAGGAGAGCCTTCTCTCTGGAAGGTTCTTTCAAGAAGATCTTTAATTAAATCATGAGGTAAAGTAGTGTAAAGAGTAGAAAAATCATAAGTAGACAAACTGGTCGCATAGAAATCTCTAGCTTTAAGTTTATCTAAAATTTCACCTGAATTTTTAATAGACCAAAATAGGTTTTTACAGGATCTCTTATATACCTTTTCACAGTACCGCTGTAAGATACGAGGTTATCAATTTAGAAAGTTCTGTTCTCGTACAGAAACTAGAATTAGCAATAAATCTTGCTCTATAGGTTTTATGGAGTTTTGGTAACCAGTACAACACAGGAACTTTGTCTTGATTTTCTTTAGCTTTGACACCAAAATGTATTGCTGTATGACAACCATGTCTATCGACAATCTCCATCTCACTCAAAGGAGGCTGCAATTTATATGCATTAGTGTCAATAGCTCATGCTTAAGATTATTAATATAATACAATCGTCAAACAACTACAACATTGTTAGCAGCTTTATCTGCTGGAACCAAAACATAGTTCATATGGAAATCCTGGATACCTCGTTTAAGATGACGAAAATAGGATTTAGGTTTAGGGGGTATAAGATGTGTAATACGAGAGTAAAATGAAATACGAGTATCAATAATTTTAAAAATGTTAATCTTCCATTCCTTCAAGGCATCAGGTTCAATATTTTCCCATTTGTACCAACGATTACTGAAGTCATTTAAAGAAGCAGCGATCTCTCTGCGACATTTATGGAAACCAATGTTAGAGGGAAATTTATATTTAGGACCTTTAGAAATAATATTTCGAACTCTAGCGTCAGGAATGACATTTAGATTACCTGTAGTCACATGCCCTGCAGAGGGATATGAATAATTAGAATTTTGAAAATCTCAGGAGTCAGGAGTAATGGAATCTATATTTATATCAGTCACAATTTTATTAGAATTAAATATATTAGACCTAATTGGTTTGTTATATTTATAACAAATGATAGGAGTTTCAGAATTATTAAAATAATTTGGAATAGATGAATTAATTAAATTATCCTTAAAGATACTATGTAAATCAATAAACTCCATACTTTTGTTAATGAATGGAATTTTGATGAAATGTCGTTTATGGTTGACCTCAGTATCAGTATAAGGACTAAAGAAGTGTTGAACATAACACCTTGTAACAAGTGGTGCTTTATATAATTTGTTTGCTCTATCGTAAAGTTTGTTAGCCTCTTTCTCTAAATTACGTAACACTGAGATAGACAAGAAACTTATAAATGAAAAAAAAGCCATGCCGACCATGATATATTTAAAGCTATAGAAAGAACCTTTAGAGAAGTATTTTTGCGTTTTCAGTACAACTTTTGCACTTATTGTTGCCATTTCTACGTTTACCATGAGATCTACTTTAACGTTTTTTACATTCCAAAGCAGGAAAAACCCATAAAAATGTGGCATTTTAGAAATATTCCCTTCATGGTATATATTATCATTAAAGCCTATAGGAAAAGGTGATTGCAAAAAATTAATCCATTTAGTTCAGTTTCATGTCTAATATTTTTTAATCTAGTCGATATATCTGGATAATATATAATTTTTTCCACCAGCTGAATTACAATTTTACTTGGTGAATGACCATTATTTTTAAAATGGCGATAAAGAAATTTGTCAATGTTTTAGGCCTTTTCATTTTACAAAAGTGCTCACGAAACCTAGTCTTAAGGGATCGGCCAGTTTGTCCAACATATTGCATGCCACAATTAATTTCAGTTCAAGTTGTAACATCAATCAGATCAGATGAAGTTCAGTCCATATCATTATTATTGATTATGCAAAATTGCTTACCATTTACAGATGATGTTATGGTAGTTTTAGTTCATACCATGTGTGCAGCAGACACACCTTTTTGCATTGCACTTAGAAACATTAGGATACATTCCGCGTCTTTTGAATGCATTAAATGGTTTACTTCCTGAAAATAGGTGACCTAAGAGGAGATAACCTAATGGAAGGAAGCATATCCCGAAAATTGTTAACAGAACTAGGAATACGAACATAGGACGCGGAATGTAAACTAATGAGAGAAAGATGTATTTTTGTTAATTTAGTTCTTATCATAAAAGTTGTGTGGGTAAGTACCATCCCAAGACAAGCAATTGACACACCGGTTATTAAGATGACAAACCAGTATTGATATGCGTCCTTAAAAGCAAAGGAAGGCATAACAAATGCAAGCGATAATCCAAATGGCTAATACAAGTCCACAGGGATAGATATAGAAAGCAGAAGTTATACAACAAGGTATGAAAATCGGTCAAACAAAGAGGATATCCAAGGACAGATATAATGGAAGGAGATTAATGTACAAAGAACCCTGAGGATTGGAATAATAAGAGCATTTAATGAAAGTGCGGGGACACTTTTTAGGGTCGCCACGCAGCAGACAAAACAACTCTGATAATCAAAGTAAGTAAGGGTGCACAGATCAGAAATCGATACAATCAAGTACCACAGCTGACCCAGGATACCAATGGGAAAGTGACAAACTCATAAGGCATAACAAACACAAGACAGAAAAGCATAAAAGATCCACAAAAGAAGTACCGCCTCGGAACGGTCAGTAAAATATTTTACTGGAGGGCTTAAACTTGTTTCACGGCGCCAACCTCACCCTTTATTCAGATGCGGATCAAGACACATAAATATTTGGTTTGCATGAACGACCCCTTTCTTATCAATGCATCATCTCATAGAACATATAAATCAAGATGTAAAAGGGAGATAAAGCAAAGATAAGGACTCAACGGTAAATAAAACCGAACTCTTCTTTACTAACGGTAAAAGACTGTCAATTTTCGTGAACCAGACTTATCCAGATCTTCGTCACGCTGTGCATTCAGCCCCAGTTCACTTTTTGTATTGCTATATATCTATGCAGCAAAGCGCATTGAACAATCATGATTAAATCGACTATGCTGTCTAAACTCCACAGACCCAGTGACCCAAGCGTGCACCGATGATAACGTACGAGCGCATGTTACATATGCGTTAGTATACGGGACAAGTTCCGGGTTGCCACGTGGTGAGTGTTACATTATACGTATATTGATTTTTTTTTATTTAGTTGATTATACAGATTAAAAAGTGAAAGGATTAATTTGTAATTTAGCCTTGGGTGAATCAGGAGGCCTTCCACGAGGGTACACGTTCCCTTGTTACCCTGGATCAATGATTGTTCCCCTGTTTTACCAAATAAAACTATATTTTCTAAATATCCCCTGTTCCCTAATATTGTCTTCGCCCAGCCCCCTCCCCTTATTTAAATTTGGCGATCAAAAAGCATGCAAATAGTTATCAATTGGTGCAATTTTTATGTTAAAGCACTTGATAACCCTAGTATGTTTTTTATAAACGAGGGGCATTTGTAAAGTTTATCTATGCTATGTAGTACAGTATTTAACCCAATCTATCATGCCGAATTGAAGATTCCATATCATTGCTGTTTTCTCTATAAGAATGTTCTATTATTAAAAGGGGTTCCTGTTTTTGTTTGTTTGATTCTTTACGTCCCAGTCAGCAACTATGGTCATGTAGGGACGGTCAGGCCACATAACCACACTTTTTTTCCTGGGCAGACATGACTTAAGCGCATAACAAGTACTTCATGCACATACTTTCGCTTGTAACTGACAACAACCCTCCTTGAATCAGCGAAAGGGATGAGAATGGCCGTAGAAATTATTTCATGATCAATCTCAAAGAAAGTATATGGGCCTGGGCCGGGATCAAGCTCCTGACACCTGCATCTGCAGCCAGAGACGTATCTGCAGTCAGACACGTTACCGACTGCACTACGCGGCCCGGTAAGGGGTTGCTGGTGGAAATTATGTCAATAAAGCAGAAGTTACGGGGTGCTGGTAGAAGGCATCCTCTTTAACCAAGGCGTATCCTATTCCGTTACACTATCCTCGTTAAACCAGTCATTACCCATTTCGTTACGCTGTACGTAGCCCATTCCCTTACACTATCCACGTTAACCCATGCGTCACCCGTTTCGTTACACTGCACGTAACACATTCCGTTACACTATGCTCGTTAACCCATGCGTTAACCATTTCGTTACACTGCACGTAACCCATTCCGTTACACTATCCTCGTTAGCCCATGCGTAACCCATTTCGTTACACTGCATGTAACACATTCCGTTACACTATGCTCGTTAACCGAGGCGTAACACATTTACTTACAGAATGGGTTAACAAGGAATGCGGTGTAACGGAATGGGTTACGCATGGGTTAACGAGGAATGCGGTGTAAATGGATGGGTTACGCCTGGGTTTGCGAGGAATGCGGTGTAATGGAATGGGCTATGCCTGGGTTAACGAGGATGGTGGACGACTACTAATTCGGAGATTATAACAGCAACATGCAGCAACATGTAGAAACCATGTTTAACATTTATCGCTGGAGAAATGTTGACCTCAAGCTGTTTACGTAGAAAAGTAAGGGTAAGTTTACACCAAACGCGGTGGCAACTTAGTTGTCACGCCTTTTGGTGTTAACTTACACTTTTACAGAGTACATGTGCGAGCAGGGGAGACTCTGATGAGATTGCTCGGAGGTACAGATTTACCTGGCCAGTCTTCGTTGCTAACTTCGGGCATAACCATTATGGCATGCGCTGGCGCACTGTATTTTTGGCTGAAAACTTTTGAAATGCCCCATATTGTTATGAAATACATGCATGATCACCTTGCAACCACTTCATGAGAAACTGGTCTTTAACTCTTTGCATGACGGGCTTTCGTTGTCGTCTGGTGACTTTTTTCAAAATTGACTTTTTCAAAAAATCTTACAGGAACATTTTCAGAGTGTCAAACGGTCTGGATGTAGATCAGAACCGACGTTTTATCGGTCCTGATTGCAAAGGTTATCAACAGACGACATATATCACAAGCAAGGAAAGGTTTGCCAACATTACGGTCTGGCTTGTGTACACATTCCTCACAACTCAGCCTCGGCCCCTTGGCCTGTTCAGCGTCCGCGTGCATGCGTTTTAGGAAAATAATGAATAAGTGCATGATATGGACCATTTTCTCTCGTGTAGGCTGGTATATAAACATTCTCTGCCGCCTGCTTGCAGCGTATTTCAGTTTAGGGTCTTCTGAAGAATTTTGTTAAAAAAATACCTGAACAATCAATCATCAATTTATTACTGAACCATAACCAGTGATAACTCCGGATTACTGTAATTGCGTTTTGAAATACGATTGGTAATACTTTTTTATATTTTATTTTGGTGCCCATTGGAAGCATTGATGACGCTCCCACCTAGAATATATTTTTCATGGAATAAGAAACATAATAAGAAAAAAAAACAAATCTGGAAATTCTGCTTTCCAAGGCAGAAATATAATGAATCAACTGAGCCGATAGATGCTGTAAACATTTTGCCACGTTCGGGTAAGTTTACACCAAACGTGGTGGTAGCTTAGTGGTAGCTTAGTTGTGTTAACTTAACCCACAAGCCTAGCGCTACACCAGACATCGCCGCTACCAACTGCGCCACTGAGACATCACAAAAAAGGATGTTCAGGAAGCGCTGATATTGACGACGACTGATGCAGTACATGTCGTATATTGGTTCCTTTTGAATGGATGGCATCTATTTAGTTCGCAAGTGAAAGCCTGATAATCCAAGGATACAAGTGAAATTAGATTAGTATATGTGGCTCATATGTGTATATACACTTGCTATATTGGCTGTGCTCGCCATACTTTTGAGACAGGTTGTACATATATATGTAGCCTGGCTTCTAGAATATAAAACTTGTTTCATGCTCAACTCAATAAGCATGAAAATGCAACTCCTAATAAAAACGAAAACGCTTAAAACTTAAGATTGTATTGCTTTAAAACTCTCAGGTGTTGTATCTATTCTGCTAATAAATGTTAAAATGCCACCGATTGTTGGCATTTTAACATTTATGAGCAAGAAAAAAATCATGCTCTGTTGAGGTGAGCATGATAAAGTTTTACAATCTTTGGGCATGGTATATGTTAATCGAAGCTGAAATAGGATTGCCCGTGATAAAGCATAGGCCTGCTCATTGATACTTATCGCATATGCGTAAAGTCAGTTTTTAAACATGCGCACACGGCCTCACAGCTGGGCTGGATGCCTGTTGTTTGGCCTGCGCCTTCATCTAGGTCCATATTTTGTATGTGCGAGCACCGAGGACTCTATCGAGAATGAACGCTTGTGCAGGCTCACATGAGTCTTCAGAAAGTTTTGTCAGAGGGGATCCAAATTTGATAAAGTTTTTTTTATTTTATTTTTTAGTTGATGAGGGGATATAGGATCCAAATACCTATATAAATGGGCCATCATCCGCCCGCCAGCGGGCCGATGATGGCCCAACATGATTGAATGCTGGCTTGGTAGCTTCGTGATTTTTCAGAGGGTCCGGACCAGTATTTCTAAGAAACCCTATATCCCTCTGGATCCGCCCATGAGTCTTCTGCTCGCATAAACGATAAGATACTTAAAATCAAATACATTTATTTTTTTTTTAAAAAAGATATTATATAATATTGTCCTATAAGGAGGTAAATTTAACATTTTTAATGAAGAGAAGGATATGCAAAGAGGCAACCGACGTGGTATGTAGACGTATTAGATAATATAGGCCTCGACGTGAGAAAATCTGTCTTCGGGGGTTTGCGAACGACAAAAGCATAGACCAGCCTAGGCATCCGTGCAGACTGATCAGCATCTTTGTTCTTCGTTTTTTAAAAAGACTGATATCTAAACTTGCTTCGAGCGAAATATCACTTTTCTAGCTAGTCTCTGTAGCTGGGGAGACTGGTTTTGAGTCTCGCTTTGTCGGAAACCCCGATGACAGGTTTTCTCTCGTCGCAGCCAATATTATCTTTATATTTAGTATCGTTTAAACATTATGTAAACGTCTGAACTTGAAGATCCGGATTAACACTTTGTACAAAATGGAATCGTCCCCTCTGTAAGTTACGTACATATATTTGTAAATTGGGATGGTATATTATCAAATGACTTCTTTATGCAATTGCGATGCTATACTCGGCAAGCCTCGCATTGTATCTCTTTTCCCCAATTCGTCTAATAAATTCAATAATACATGAGCACTCCTGCAAGAACGATTGATTCATTGCTCTTCGTGTGGATGGACGGTGTGGATCCAGACTTCAGGCCTCCAGATAAGAGTGCGTATTTGATTTTCTTTTCTTATTTCTCAACCAAAACATAATAATATGTTGTGATTACTCAAAAGAACCGTCTCAATGATACGGTTCTTTTGAGCACCCGAAACACATGTTTAAATTGGTGGATAAGGAAATGAATGCAATTTTATGTGCACAGACTATCCTTATCTGGACCTATGGATCATCCTGTACTGATCAGCTGGCTTCATCTAATTGATCTGAGTCAGTATTGTTTTAGAAGAATTTTGAAGAAAAAAGGTATATACACAGTGTGTGCTTAGTAGGTCGAATACGGTATACTGTCGTCACCTTGTACATCTTTTAATAAGACTCAATACACATTATTCTGCATTCCCATGTTTCTGTATTTTATAAAACATCGATACCTTTATCATCATAGAGCCGCGACATGAGATTTCCAACAATCTGGTATGTGCGACCAGCAAAGCATCAGATCAGCCTGTGCATACGCGCAGTCTGATCAGAGTCTTTGCTAGTCGCTTGGATATTCTTTGAGTGTTAAGTTACTGACTAAACATCATTTGGAGTTTCTAAGCTTAAAGGTTGGCTGCACAGGCTCGTCTGAGTCTACACTTGTCAAAATGTCTCATTGTTGGAAATCTATTATGAGCTGTTTGCTTGCGGCGCTCAGGCCGCAAGCATATGATTTGGAATAGTGATACCCTCAGCCATTTTGGTTTATTTATATAAACTAACCGCGGACTGCGTAGACTTTAACAATATGAATTAACGATGACGTCGAGTGTAGACCTTTAACAGGGGGTGGACTTGATTTAGATTTTTTTGGGGGGTTACTCCACGTATGCCAGAACAGCCACATAAACAAGTAAAACTGGGCACTTTGGAGTACTCCAGAATAAATCAAGCGATGCAAATATTTCCACACATGCTGGCAGTGCTCCGCCATCTTATTTTAGAACAGGTCACATGACAGTTCTGTCTACACCACCTCGGAAGATATTCCGGCACACTTGATTTCTGTTCTGCCAGTCTGGAGTGAAAGGGGTGAAGAAAACAGCTAAATCAAGTGTTCCCCAGGATAAATTAATGTCCCCAAGTCAAAACGTCCTCGATTGACAAAATGTGCAAACGAGCCTCAACTAAGTCAACGTCCTTAACAGTATAAAGAAGCTAACATGAATTGAGGTACTGCCTTATGACGGACATGAAACAATATTTATGCTCCCAAAGGGAGGCATACATAGTGCTTAATCTAGCTGTGCACACTAAGTGTCTGAGAATTCACAGCGTGTCTGGAACATAACTGCTATATTATTTAAGGTATGAATCCCAAATTCGGAATGTAGATGCAACTTGGGGTTGCAAAGTGCTGCGTTCCATTATAGTATCACTGTGAATGTGGCATTGACCTCTGGCCATAGTTCTAGAATAATTGTGCCCTGAGTATATCTTCTATATACATGTAATTTGGGGTGGAAATCAAGATTTTTGTGTGTGGAGGTACTTTGGTGATGTTGATTATAGCGTACTATTTTGTGAGCTTGACTTTGGCCTCGGTTCTATTCAAATCATATCTCCTATACTATGTATGAGATAGAAATACCAAACTTGATTTGAGAATACAGAGTGGGGTCTTGGAATGTTGCATGCTGTTTGAGGGTACAGTGGCCATTGACCTCTAGCCTCAGTTCTTAAAACTTAAAAATTGTATCCACCACATATCTCCTACATGTTTTGAGTAAGCAATCTCAAATTTCGTTTGTGAATGCAACTTGATGTTGGAGATTATAGCGTACTACTTTGGGCGCTATAAATATCGTGTACGCAGCATATATCCTATATTATATGACATAAAACTTTTATTTGGACCCCTATACTAGGATATCTTAAAATTCGTCTCCTAAATTCGAATCCCCTATAATTTCACAGCAAGAATGAAAACTAATACAAATCTCGGCGAAATGTGAAATTACAACTGCATTTTATCACTTATCATGCTCGCCCTTTCTTCAGTCTAGGCGCAGTCAGAGCAGTACGAACCGATTTTAACTTTACAAAAGTTGCTTACATGTATATAAGGGGTGTGAACATTATGGCGAGTTGATTAAGTTGCTAATGAGCTGATAGACTATAAAGGGGGATTTCGTCATATCAATCGAAAGCGTATCTTTTATCAAGCGGCGCCTGCATATCCATTTCGTCATCTCTCGTTTTATACTTGCAAAGCAAAGCGGGGCCGAAGGCCCCGCGTGCGAAGCACGCCTATAGATAACACATACGTAAAAGTTAACAATGAATGTTCTTTACTATGCTAACGATGTTCAAAAAGTTGTCCAAGATGGCGCCTCCCAGTCTCACTCGCGGACCCTGCCTCGATGCCGATTTTTGTCTTTCCCAAACTAGAGCCGGAACACAGCGTCCTGCACAAACATTTTCTCAAAGCTTCGAGAGTGGTTTGTTATTCATTCATTTCTTATTTAAATTCTTAAAAATATTTTTCTTAGATCAAAACATGCAATAAGAAGATAAATGGACGAAAGCTGAATATTTCATTTGCATCGTGTATCAAAAAAGCAAAATAAACTTACACCGGAAGCCTCAGCCATTACTGCAATACATTTCTCAGCTTCGCGAGTGTTAAGAGATGGCTTTGAAATACTTTAATCCGTTTCCAAATTTCTCCAAATTATTTCCGTAGCCCAATAATCGTTATCCAACATTGAACTAAAAGAAAACAAACGGTTTTCAACGTTCCGAAAAGAAAACAGTTTGAGTGACGTCATAACACACGTCACTGCCGCCCGTACAAAGCAAGTACTCCCCAGCAGTGTGTATTTCCCACCGTTGTTCGGCGCACACCCTTCAAGTCACACGAAAGGAAGGATAGCTTCACAGTACGCCCACAGATATCCAAACACAAAGACCACAAACAGGAAATCAAAAACACAATGTAAAATAATCAGCCTTTACTTCCTTAGGGAGAATAGTGATGGACTAGAAAGGAAGCATACAATTTTATCAAAAAAGCAGGACGTAACACAAAAGGGGTCAACAACAAACGGCCACTGGACATTTCGGCCCATAGCAATTTCGGCCCATGTCAATTTCGGCCCATAACCAAGTCGACCTGTACAATTTCACAGGTATAATAAGGCATAATTAGTATGTTTGTCTATAATTGGCATAATAATGTTGGCTTACCTTTCATTATCCACACAAACGGAATTAATAAGAGAATGGTCCGTTTTAATTCCCTTCTGCTCCAGCCAACAGGTGACTTAATGTATTTTACTGACCAACATTTTGCTCCAACCGGTCTTTAAAAATACCCATGATTACTTTTGTTTGGTTTTGATTTGATTCTTTACACCCCAGTCAACAATTTTCCAGTTTTTTTCAGGACGGGTTTACCTGGGTAGAACTAGTACTAAGCAAGGTTTAATGCGTCTTGGTCAAGGACACATCACAGTGATGACGATGAGGCACGAACCTCAGTCCCTTTGTCTCTGGTCAAGCACTCTTGCTACACTGAGCCACTACGCTCCCTATAAACATGAATAACAGAACCCAGTTAAACAAATACATGCACACATAAAAGCAAAATTTAAGTTCAGAAACCAGTTCCCATTTCTAGGTATGATGCTTGCACTGCTAGAAATGGCACAAAGTGCCATGCCCCAAAGAACAACAAAAAACAACAGGGCCAAACTAAAAATAAGGAACACAAAGAGTTTTCATCCAACATTGTATTAACATTAAAAGAAAACAACTCCGAAAGTATGTGGTAAAATTTAGAAAATGCCTTTCCAAGTTAAGGATACCAAGCCGAGTTTTAGTGACTTACCAATCCAGGAGCGTAGCCAGAGGCTTCATCATGCTGAAGCCCATCAAAAATATTTGGAGAAGTAACAGATATCTGACCTTGTTACTTTACTTTTGAGATAGCTAATGATAAAGGCGTTGATCAGACTGCGCGGATGCGCAGGCTAGTCTGCACCTTTGTTGTTCGCAATCAAGAAAAGTCAGGGTTTCTCGTGTCTTTGTCCATATGATGTTGAAGCCCAAGCTTCCTGGCCTCCGCCTGGCTACGCGCCTGCCAGTCAGAAAAAAACATTTATTTATATTGGTGATTCAAGTCATTGAAATTAGAACCGAATCGTGCAAAACTGCTTTTCTGCGGCCATTCTCCTCCCTTCCGCTGATCCATTCAAGAAGGGTTGTTGTCAGTTACAAGCGAAAGTATGTGCACAAATTACTGGTTAACCGCTTGTTCAAGCCCGCCCAGGAAAAAGTGTGGTTAGGTGAACTGACCGTCCCGCAATGACCATAGCTGTTGACTTGGGACGTAAAGCAACAAAACAAACAAAGCTTTGCTGCAAAACATATACACCTAAGAATTGTGAGTCACTCATCAGACACCTGTCCAGACACCATCAGCGGACTGCAGTAGTGTTGATATTTTTTCATATTCTGGTCCTTCATGAATATTGGGTTCTGGAGGAAAGCAGACTACAGCTTAAGCCGGTGCTAGGGGGCGTGAGAATTGTTGCATTTTCCATTAGTTCTCATGAACAGACTCAATAAAACAGAGTCTGTTGTTTTCTTATATTGTAGGTTCTCTCTTTTTCTGATGGATCCGTTTTCCAGATTATTTCTGTACGTTCTCTATTGATAAATCTGAGTTTAAGCATGTGTAGAGTAAATATTCCAAATAGTAACTTCCTGTACACAGTAAGCTTATAAACCAGGCCACTATTGCTCATATCAACAAAAAATAATTTCAGTGGTGTTTTACTGGTTGACGTAAGTGACATTTGGTCACCCACTAACAGAAGCTATCAAATTGAACTTGAGGCTATGGAGGAAGAGAGAGCTGATTGCTTTACTTTTATTGTATTCTGTAGATGTCATGTTTCTGTTGTCGTTCTTTGTCTCTTCCTCACGGTGCCTCTTCAATGATTGTTGCATTTCCTGGTTAAACCCACTTACTGATTCTTACATGATAAGACCAAATAGAGAGTATGATCAGGAACTATCACAATCACAAACTGAAGACACGCCCATTGCAAATTCATATACGTATGAGACTATGAGGTATATGATCTTTTTACAGGACACATTTGTTTGAAAATACAAAGTACTCAGGGCTTAATATTTAAAAAAAATGTGTGTTCCAGGTTTCCTGATCATGCCTAATTTTTTGTCCCAGACCCTAAATTTTTAAGCACTTTTAAAGGATTTCCCAGTTCGGTCATATTGTTTCCCCTTTTCCCCATGTAAAAACATTTAACAATATTAAAGTATTTTCTTACCTTCCATCCCTATTTTAAAAATTCATGTAACCTAAACACACGTATTTGTGAGTTTTGTTTTGCCTAATGTTAAAGCAGGCCACTACCGAATCGTCTGCTGACACCATTTCAATGGTGTTTCTCTGGTGGGTCGATTATGACATCTGGTCAATCAGCCTGCCACTGTCTTAAGCTATATTGTCTTCTGTATGTCATGTTACTCAATACTGTTGTTGTTCTTTGTCACATCCTCATGGTGCCATATGGGTTGGCTTATATGTAATGGGAAAGTGATGTATTTCCTGGTTATACGCTCTTTTTCTTGCATTATGGGACATGATAAGTGTTTGAGAAAAGGCAAACAGAAAACCACACATATCTAGTAAATCATTTATTGAAATAAGGAAGAACAAGCACCATATCTGCTGGTTCAAACCAATTTCGACCATTATGCCAGGTAGTGCTTACTTAGTAAGTTGGACAAAACTCTTTAAGCTGTGTTTCTGACTAAATGACGAGACCATCATCTCTTCTGTAGTCTTGGTATTGATTACTGAAAGAAAAATACTGTTCCGACTTGGAATAAAGTACAGGGTAAAACACAATCTTCATGACACCTTTTTATGTCTGGTATCTACAATGTTGGGCACTGTGTGGTGACATGTTGAGTGTGACTTTCGAAATGCGAGCAGGGGTCAAGTTCTCTTTTTTTCAACAGACACAGTACAGCAATAAATCTTGTGTCAGCCTCAGAAATAGAAGCAAAAAGGGTCCATCTCTAAGGGCCACAAGAGATGGACCATGGTGTCATTCAATCTCATCAAGCATGTCGCTGATACTAGCCCGTGTCTGGGTAGACTACAAAAATAAAGTAAGAAAGATGGCAAAGATCAGGAAAAGATACAATTAAGCACCACACGTGACCCAGGATACCAATGGGAAAGTGACAACTTCACAATTAGACATCACAAACGAGAGCCAAAAGGTCAGCCCTTTCCAAGCAGGTGACCACGAGGCATCAACAAACAGACGTGCATGAAAGCACAACAAAATAAGACAGAAATAACATAAATGATTCACAAAAGAAGCATCGCCTTGGAAAGGTCAGTAAAAATATTTACTGGAGGGCTTAAGCCGGTTTAACGGTGCACAAACCTCTCCCTTAGTTCAGATGTGGATCAAGACACATAGATGTTTGGTTTGCATGAAAGAATCAAGATATAAAAAAGAGATAAAGCAAAGATAAGGACTCAACAGTAAATAAAACTGAGTACCGGAGCAAAAGAAACCCAACAGGTAAACCCCAGTGGGCCAGACAACAGCCAAAGCATCAGGCCCTACCATCTCATCAATAGATAAGTCTTTCAGTCGGAACCGTCATAGAGTCTGAAGGCCGACCCACCTGCGTGCAATTAAAGAGGAAAGCAAAGTTGCCAACCTAGATTGGGTTGACCACCAAGCATGCAGTCCTACTTGTGTTTCACCATCTCCTGCGGGTCCAGTCCAAACATCTCAATGGGGAAGGAAGAGCTGGCTGCTTTGCTTTTTTGTCTTACTGGTGTCTCGTGATTTTTGTGTGGCTCTTCCTCATGATGGCACGGGTTTGTCTGCAGTTTGTTAGTGTGGTATTTCCTGATCATACTCACTATTTTTTAATAAATCAAGTACCACACCAGATCCGCGGGTGCGCACTGAATTACGTGCATAATCAGGTAACTGGACATCTCTGCCCCCAACAAACTAGGCCCCTGACCAACTCGGCTCCTAACCAACTTGGTCCAAAATATCTACATATAATCATGCATATATAAACGATGAACATATATGAGTTAGTATATTTCAGATCTTGTAATTACTGTACGATTTTATTTAGTGCCCTGACTCAAACTAGCTCATTCAGCTTTAAGACTCACAATCACCCAATATGCGACCAGCGAAGGCCGCAACTGCGCATCTAGGGCCTTCACCATTTGCAAATATTTACCGCCAGCCACTACAATTGTCACCTACTAACCCCTTCTATCACTTTTTTTTACAGAAATAAGCCCTTAATGGGGCACCACATAATGGGGCATCGGGAATGGAGTGCACTCCATTCCAGATGCCCCGTAAAGTCATCACCAAAACTAATTGTTTCATACCCATTACACACGCAAAATGAGAATGAAATAATGAAAAAATGAGATTAAGCACATGCAATGAAACAATCCAGCCTCCTGAAAAAATGGCACAATGTTTCTACTGGGGGCCGAGTTTGCTAGGGGTCGAGTTTGTCAGGGGCCGAGATGTCCCGGAATCCATAATCATGATTGTGAATGGATCTGTTTGACTGCTTTGCACGGTTTAGGTAGCGCCTAAGTTCATATTAAATGTTATCTTTGAATAGCCACTCTAACGCTAATGGCTCTATAGTTTGAATCAAATGCCAGGGCGCTAAGGCTGATAAGAATATTATAAGGTTTCTTTTTTAAAGGACAGTTTTGAAGGTTGAATGTACCACAGGAGCTTGAAGTTCTATCCTTATATCGCTTCTAAACCCTAAAACCGAAAATCTCATAATGTCATTACGTAGTAATGACCTGGTCATTACTACGTAATGACATTATGAGATTTTCGGTTTTAGGGTTTAGAAGCGATATAAGGATAGAACTTCAAGCTCCTGTGAATGTACAATGTTCTTATGCTAAACAGTGCAATTTAGATAAGTGGAAGAAGGGAATAAACTAAAGAGTTAACCCTTATTGCGCCAATCGCAACAAAAGTCGTCTGATTTTCTCGTCTGCTGAAAGGATTAAGAAGCCTCTATGTCAAACAGTGTGAACCCAGATCAGACTGCTCTTATAGGAGCAGTCTGTTCTGGGTCCACGCTGTTTGTTTCTATACTTAATTCGTCAGTAATGCTAGGCAATTATTTGCAGTAGACGACTTCAGCAGACGACATTTTCAGTTGCATTTTTTTCTTTGCGCTTTAAGGGTTAAGTTTATATCGTGATTTATTTTATACTTAGCAGTGAAATCAATGCATATCACGAACAAATAAAAGTGACATCAATCACTATTGAAATGATATGATATCAATCACTAGTGAATGGCATCAGACTATATTTTCACTGTACATAGCGTTTTTTTTTAAAATTACCTCTGACTTTTACATTCACTTAAGAACTTCAAACGCCCATAACCATCTTATTTGTGAATGAAAGCATCAAGTGCGGATATGCATTTTCTTAGTTAGAACGTGAAGAATATTTTGCTACCAACATTATTTGGGTTTGCTAAAATTTTTCATTTTGTATTTTCAGCACTCCCTTTTTCAGTAGCATGTAGCCTATAAAAGTATAAAATAATAGGTAAATTTACTTTATTTTCTCTAAATACCAAATATATTTCATCTCGTGTGTTGAAAACATCAGAATTTTCAAGATATGAAATATATTTGATATTCACCCCAAAAGAGTAAACACCCTCTATATATTTCATAAAATAAGCTCTACTTAGGAGAATAATTACTCAGTGGTAGAGTGTTAGACTTGGGATCGAAGGGTCGCTTGTTCGAAGCTCACGGAAAGCTAGACACTGCTTAATTCTGGTAGGGACTCTCTATGAATGTCCTTGATACTGGTTCAATCCTGGCAGAGATGAAAACGTCCCAACATGACTGAAAAAAATGTTGACTGGGACGTAAAGCGTCAACACAAACAAAACGAATACTTACTACACATTAATATCATTACTTGTTTTCAGTCTGGTTTCACTGCTGAGGACTCATCAGTTAATAAACTTCTTGAATTGTATAACACCTTTTGCCAGGCCCTGGACGAAGGCAAAGAAGTTTGTGCTATTTTTGTGATATAGGAAAGCCTTCGACAGGGCCTCGCATAGGGGGTTAATCGCTAAATTGAAGCAGTATAGTATATGTGGTTCGTTTCTGAACTGGTTTATTAGTTACCTAACTAATAAATTTCAAAGAGTTGTTATTACTGTAGGTGTTTCCAGTTGGCTTGAGATTCTGGCTTGTGTACCTCAAGGCTCTATCTTGATTCTCTCATTTTTAGATAAAGTTAAAGAAATCCATTCAAACATACGTCTCTTGCAGATGATACCAGCTTATAAATAGTTGTTGATTTCACTGACTCTGCCGCATAGATACTTAACTTAGACTTAGATAGACTGTATAACTGGGCAGTGCATTGGCTATTCAAATATGACTTCATCAACACGGAATCACTTTTGTTCTCTAGAAGGATTAATCTACAAGTCCATCCAACACTCTTCTTTAGTGATGTTCCAATACAAGAAGCTATATCTGATAAACATTTAGGCGTATATCTATCTCAAAGTTACGATTGGCAAACCCATATTGATTTTATCAAAGAAAAAGCTTGGTCATGATTAAATCTTCTACGAATGCTAAAATTAACAATCAATTGGAAATCTCTCGAAACTATGCACTTTGCCTATATTCGTTCTTTATTAGAATATGCTGATATCCTGTGGGACACTGTACACAGCAACAGTGTAATGAAATTGAAAAAAAAATCCAAATAGAAGCTTGACTTGTTGAAATTGACAAACTGTAAAGAGCGTGGATGGTTAAAACTCTCAGAGAGAAGGGATCTCCACAAACTCTTCTTGTTTTTTAAAATGAATCATGGTCATTCACCTCTTTATCTATCGAGTCTTCTCCCAGCCAATGTTGGCGATGTATCTTCCTATAGGCTGTGTAATGCTGACAACTATATTGGCATTCATGCTAACATTCGCGCATATCCTGAATCATTTCTCCCGTCAACCTTGCAGGCATGGAATAACCTTCCTGAAGCAGTTTGCTCAGCAGATGCACAGGCCTCATTTAAACACCTCCTTACACTTGATACAGAACCCAAATATTATCACTGTGGTGATAGATTTGAGCAAATTTTACATACACGTCTTAGAACAGAATGTAATTCATTGAATCAGCATCTATTTAGATGCAACTTGGTAGATAACCCATATTGTAAATGTGGTGAAGTTGAAAATAACAAACACTTTCTCTTGGCCTGTCCTCGTTATAATCAGATGAGAGGTGAAATGATCTTAGAAATACGACAGATAATGAACGTCGAACTAACAACAGATGTTTCGCTTTTTGGCACTGAGACTGTAACAGATGAGATCAATTCTTCAATATTTAAAGCAGTGTAGACATATATAAAATTCTCCAAGCGATTCTCTCACTAGTTCAATAAAATGATGTTGATACCGTTAGATAATTCTTTCTGGGCATTGAGACCCATGACAAACAAGTATTTTGCTATTTTTGTGTGCTAGGTGTCTGAATTTAATGATAACGCTTCTATGATTCTTCAATCTTCTTAATTGTTACTCTTGCTTTCTTTTTATCTTTCTTGATTCTTTCATCTCATTTCTTCTTTCTGCATTCATCAATTAGTTTCAGAATACTGCATTATACAATTTGTTATAAATTCACATGTGGTTATATAACCTAATTCAATCTCAAAGCTTGACCACACTGTCAACATCGTGGTATTGTTAACGTTTGAGCGTCCTGTACATAGTACCAGGGCGCTGGCACGTTGCCAAAATGACGGTTTGACGTTGTTTCATACAAAACTGGTATTTTTAAATATGTTTTAAATCTACTTTAGAGCAAAATAACTCGTAATGCGCAAGGCCTTTACTGATTTCCATTGTAGGAGGTATAAAATAGATACCATGGTCGTCCGCCTATAAGGGAGAAAATCCCCTGGCTAAAGCTCATTTTGGTACTTATTGCGTAGTCACGAGCCTGTAGCCTCACTAGATGTGCGCGCTAAAACGAGTGGCTTTACGCATTTTACCAACCCATAATCATGTTTTTTTTTTCAATTATGTATGATTGCTTTGGATGAATAACTACGGGAGCTATCAGATCTAACGTTTCTTGCTATATTTATCCGAAACAAATATAATTATTTTTTTCTGATTTTAGTTCTACATCAATATTTTTCTCATTTTACAGAAAACAGAAACACCATGTGGAGCCAGCTGGTGGAAGATCTAATGAACTGATTTCAAACACTGTGTGTAGACTATTTCATTTAAAGAAGATGAAACGAAATCGACGTCATGAGAGTGGAGGGGAATATTGCAGTTTGGTAGTATTATCGATCTCATTTACGACAATCTTTACCGCCTATTTCGGCATACTGAACCTACAAAGTAGTCTCAACCAAGAGGCAGGACTTGGCATCATCTCATTGTCATGTTTGTACGCATGTATCATCTTATCCGGTGTTCTGGCGCCAGCCATCTTGAAATCCATTGGAGAAAAAAGATCTCTTATAATCTCGTTCATCTGTCACGTGATTTACACCGGAGCTAATTTTTATCCGACATTCGCGACCTTAATACTGTCGTCAGTATTACTAGGCTTGACTGCAGGTCCCATGTGGACCTCACAAAGTGTATATTTAGCTAGGAACGCGTATTCTTACTCTGAGAGAACAGGTGAGGATGGGCATACCATTCTGACTCGCTTTAATGGAATATTCTTTTGCATGTTTGGAACAACACAAATAACAGGGAATCTGATCTCATCATTAGTGCTTCAACAGGGCACGTATAATACAACATCATCAAATGAGACCAGCGTTAACGTTTGTGGGAGGGACGATTGTCCAATATCAGTGAACTCTGCAGCGAAAATAGCAGAACCTGAAAAATACATTGTATATATTCTTTTATCAATATACATGGTATGTGGTCTGGTAGGCTTAGCTCTGACAACGTTCCTACTACCTCCACTGTCGAAGAAGAGGGAAAACGAGAAACAAGTTCTAAGCTCCATTGCTGCCTGTGGAAAGCGCTTAACTGATCCTAACCTTGCATTTTTGGTTCCCTTGTTTATGTTTATGGCCATGGAACAAGCAATTCTATGGACGGATTACACAAAGGTATTTTATCTTTTAGATCGAAATTACAAAAAAAGAAAAATCAGTGATATACAAAGGCCATATACGGTATATAATCCACAAAGCTAGAAACCCAGACAACGAAAAACCTTGATCACCAGTCTCATCTACATATGGCCTATCAGAGTCTATGTCGTTCTCCAATATAAACCACATTCTCACTTGCATGTTACATAACTCAAAATAATCTGAAAAACAAAACTGACAGAAATAGAGAACTTACATGATTTGAAGACAGCAGACCCCCCATTTCATTGGGTCAGTCCATGTTGATTATGTAACAACTCTCACATCCCTAGCGCCAGTTTAAGAGTGTTCTGCTTTTTGCCAGAACCCACTGTCTTTACATTACATTGTTTTCTTGACAGCGGCGTAGCCAGAACGCTGAAAAATATGCACATCGAAGGGAGACTACTGGATCAAGCAATGAATTTCTGCAGTTACGTCCCTTTTCTAATTGGGACTTCTCTTAAAGAAAATAAAAAAATCATTATAGTATGGAAAATCACTTTTATCACATTAAGTGACCTCCATTTACAGTAAGTATTTTATTATGCACGTGCGTAACCTGCGTAATGGTCGCTACGCCAATGCTTTATAGTTTTCTCTTTGCAGGAGGTTTCCTTTTTCACAGTGTGTATATGTACGTGGTAGAAAAGGCCCAGTCTTGAAAAACAAGCGTTGCACTCGCTATTAGGGGTGGGGGATACTTTTAGCATGAAAATCATTGTAGCATTTAGTTTGCTGTCCATTTCGTAGACAAAAACATCTAATAGTCCGGTAGAAAACCAGAATGACCTGAAACTTGATTTAAAAGTTTTTATTCTTTGTTGATTCTTGTTGTTCAGGCATTGTACTTGATGAATCCAAGTGATGCCGCATCTGGCATTATTGCGCGTTTTGAAATATCCAAGATGGCCGTCTGTTAGGCTCCTAGAACCTATATGGCCATCATACTCAGTGAAAAGCATTTTAATTTTGATTTTTAAGGATGTTTAGAGGGTAAATGATAAAAACAATTTTTCAAAGTAGAACATTGTTTTGATTTAGTAGGTTGAAATAATAAAGATGGCGTCCAAAATGGTCGTCAGTAAGACTCCTAAGACCTATTTGACAACATTCGTAACAAACTCGATACAAAAACATTTTAATTTTGATTGTTTATGGATGTTAAGAGGCTAATAAATGATACAAACGATAAAATAGAACATTAGTTTGATTCCAAGGGTTGATCTCTCTTGCGCCAAGGACTTTCAGAACCTGAATTCTACGATAACTTGGTGTATAAATTGAAGAAGATTGTTGGCTCTAATAATTTTTTGTGCAGTTCATTAAAATAATTTCCCATTATAAAAAGATTGTCTATAACATTAATGTATTACAACAGACTGCATGCATGGTGGTCAACCCAATCACGGTTGGCAACTTTGCTTTCCTCTTAAATTGCATGCGGGTGGGTCGCACTTCAGACTCTATGACGGTTCCGACTTAAAGACATATCTATTGATGAGATGGTATGGGCCTGATGCTTTGGCTGTTTGTCGGGCCCACAGGGGTTTACCTGTTGGATTCCTTTTGCTCTGGTATTCAGTTTTATTTATCCTTATCACTGCTTTATCTCCTTTTTATATTTTGTTTTATATGTTCTAGGAGATGATGCATTGATAAGTTAGGGGTCTTTCATGCAGACCAAACATCTATGATCTGAACTAAGGGTGAGGTTGGTGCACTGTTAAACCTGTTTAAGTCCTCCAGTATAATATTTTACTGATCGTTCAAAGGGGGTACTTCTTTTGTGGATCTTTTATGTTTTTCTGTCTTGTGTTTGCTATGCCTTTGTGCGCGTCTGTTTATATGTGCCTTGTGGTCACCTGCTGGGAAAGGGCTGACCTCTTGGCTCTCGTTTGTAGTGTCTAACTGTGAGTTTGTCACTTTTCCATTGGTATCCTAGGTCAAGTGTGGTACTTGATTGTATCGATTCCTGATCTTTGCACCCTTACTTACTTGAAATATAAAAGAAGGCATCCAAGATGGTCGTCAGCTAGACTTTTAAGACCTATCTGACCAACAAACTCGATATGAAGTATTTTAGTTTTATCTTTTTATGGATGTTTTGAGGCCTAATGATACAAACAATTAACGTGGGACATCGGTTTGGTTCAGCAGATTGAAATATTTAAGACAATGTCAAAGATGGCCGCCATTTTAAAGCAAAATTCAACCTTAAATCTAATTCTCAGTTAATAAATATTTTCTGATATTTTTCAACAGCGGTTGTATTTGGAGAATTTGACTGGAATGGTGTTGTTTTCAGCATTATAAAAAAATCAGGATGAAGTCCAAGATGGCAGCAATAACAGGGTGGGGAATCACATAGTAAGATACAGTGCCCAGTAAACATAAAAGACTCTTATTTTTCGTAAAGATGATGTTTTTTGTCTTTGTTCTGGTAATCATATCTATCAATTCACTCACCACTTTCCAGACCACGTTTGGCCGGATCTGATAATACCATTATATCATATTATTCTCAAAAGATCCTGTCAAAACAAATGAAGAGATAAATGCCTGGGTATACTGAATGGACAATATCATTGAAAAATTTGTGACAGAATGTTTGCTCAAAGTGCAAACCTTTTTCCAATCAATATGCGGAAAGTGGTATGTGGATGGATAGATAAAATTAGAAGAAAAAAACTGTTTACTTATGAAGTGCAGTGTACCAACACAAAACAACCCTTAGTAAGAAATCTGCATGCTGCAGATTTTCGTTACCACATTGACTGCTGGTTGGATGCAACTACTGGTCCAGTGCCATTGTAACAACTATTACTACTATACTAGTTTGTTACAAGTGCAACAGACAGCACAGATGGTTGGATATTTCTATAACAAATTTATATGCTGATCTGGTGCAAGTGTACCAGACATGCATGCTTGTAGGTGCAAGTTAAAGAGACATGACTGCTGGACTGGAGTGCTGGTTAGGTGCAGCTGTGAAAGACATGGAAAATGGTTGGATGCAATTGTTACAGTCATGGCTGATGGTCGGATGCAGATGCAATATACATGGATGCTGATCAGATGGAACTGTAACAGACATGCATGCAAATTATAAAGACATGGCTGCTTGCCAGGTGCAACTATAACATACATGCCTGATGGTCTGGTGCAATTGTGCTTACCAGCCCGTTGGCTGGGTACGAGCATATGGACATAACTGCAGGTTTAAGGCAAATGTAACAGATATACCTGCTGGTATATACCCACAACTAGAGATGCGCTTGCTAGTCAGTTGCAACTGTATCAAACATACCTGCTGGTGAGATGCATTCTAACAGACATGCATGCTGGTAGAGTGCAATTGTAACCCACATGCCAGGTGTCCGTTTAAAGGCATGGGTGGTGCAACATGCCTGATGTCTCAGGAAGCTGTTACAGAACAAAACTGCTTGGTTTCAGACATGTGTGCTTGTCCAGTGACAAATATCAAACTTACGTAATGATAAATATGTCTGCTGACCTTGTGGCAATGATTGCTGGACTTCTGGTCTGGTGCAGGTAGAACAGACATGCATACTGGTCGGGTGCTATTTGAACAGACATGCCTGCTTATCCAGTGCAACAGTACCCAGCAAGCCTGTTAGTTGGGTGCAATGGTAACATACATTATTGCAAGTGCGATATAACTAACACAAATGACAGCTGTCCCCGAGTCCCGTTAACAGCCATGTGTGCTGGTTACGTACCACTTAATTAAAGATACATGATGGTTAGGATACCTGGTGGCAATACATAGCTGCTGTGGTGAAACTGAAACAGATATGCCTGCGGACTTGGTACCATTCAATCAGACATGCCGCCTGGTCCATTGAATATTCAAAAAGAAAAGCTACTAGATCGATGTCCCTCCATCAGACATGCCATCTAACACTGAAACCTATCAGGCAAGACTGTTGCCTCATTGTCAATGCAACATGCCACTCTGTGTATAGAGTTGCTAAGCCGTGGCAGCATCTCAGCATATATGCCTGCTGGCCTAGTGTATTTACTGCAATAAACACCGCTGCTGTTCAAATATGCCTACTGGTTGAGTGCTGCTGCAAGATGGATGTTTGCTGGACCGTTGCTACTCAATCAGCAAGCCTGTCGATTTTAGTCACTCAATCCTGCATGTCTGCTGGCGTTGTGCTTTTCTATCTGCCATATCAGCTATCAGCAATGCCTGTTTGTGTGAGCCTCACTACAGATCATGCCTGTTGACGTGGAACTTCACTATATGTAATACCTGCTGGTCTATTGCCGCTGCAACCGCCATTTTACTAGTCGAGTGCAGATGGAAGAAGGATGGTTGCAAGTCTGGTGCTACCTATACAAACGTGGCATTACATCAGACATGTCTGTTGTTCCAGTGCCAAGCTCAGATATGTCAGCTTGTATAGTGCATCTCTATCAGACACGCATGATAGGTTCATTTATTCAGATACGTGTGTTTGTAAAGTGCTGCTCTATCAGGAAAGTCACCTGGTCTGTTACAAATCAATCTTACATTCCTACAGGAAGGACGCCGCTCCAATGGGTTTGTTAATCATGTTCCTCTACTATCCAGGATGCCATTTTGAATATATCAAATTTTTAATGATGCATTAAGAGCATTACTGGGATGTTACAACGGTAAGATTTGAAATTCAAGAATCAGTGAAATAAGCATTTTGCATGCAAATCCATGAAATTGGCCAGTCTCAGGGAAGTTTTCTTATAGTTTTTGTAATAAACTGCCATCTTGTCCGCATTCTTATTTTATTTTATTTTTGTTACAAGCTAAGTGTCTTCAATTAGTTTCGAACTTCATAACTAACAATTTTAGAAAGAAAATGGGTTTGAGACATTTTTCCATATCACACACTAAAATTTTCACTTATTGTTATTCTCCATCTTGGACGCCATCTTGGATATATGGAAATGCTCAATAATGTCAGAGTGGCATCACTCGGACTTTTCAAGGACAATCTATGCACTACCAGAATCAACAAAGAAAAAAGTTTAAAATCAAGTTCCAGGTCTTCCTAAAATTCGCCCAAATTCTGCCAGACTTTAATGCCAAAATGTGGAAGAAGCATGCATCCATGCTAATTATGTTCCTATTTGCGTTGTTAAATCGATAAGGGTAGATGCCAATTCTGGAAATGACCATATGTCTCAGAATTAGGCCAAAGGTCGACTGGGTGCAAAATAACTAGATAAAAGACATACACTTTTTTTGGCCACTGATGTATAATTGACCTGCGTCAATGCTGTTCTTATATGCTTTAAATCAGATTTTCTCTGAACGTGGTCCGTTAAGAAGTCCTTGAGAACGTTTTGCTGCTACCTATATTTCCTTCAGTGAAGATATTTACTGCGCTAATACGCTATACTCACTTCTGCTGTTGTTTAATGCATATGTTGGGTATGCTGGATACAAAAACCAAACGTTTTTTTCTATGCACTTTACGTAAGCTGTGCACTTAAATGACTTTTAACATTACAAGGACATACGCTCAGTTCTTGTCTAGGCTATACAATACACGCACTGTGTGTCCTGCACATTGTCAGTGAATTTCATGGATATTATATGGTCAGGAGATAACAGAAAAAGAGTGTTTGTCTATTGTATTGTTATTTTGCACCCAGGGGATCCCCCCTTATTCTGTGACTTAGGGCCGTGTCCAATATTGGCATCCACCCCTGTCGCTTCAACAAGGTGACTCACTTGAGATTTTCTTTAGCTTACATAAGCCATTTGTTTTGTTTCGTGATAGCGTGTTAATTTGATCGGATTGTTTCTCTGTGATGATACACGGCAATAGGTAGGAAGCTTCCATGCGAGCGAAATATTTTTGTTTTTAACAACAACCGTATCTAGGGCGTACCAGTAAAATGCATATCGGAATTATTAGCTCCTCAGTGGCTGAGACTGCTGTCCGTTTTAATGCGACGGTTCTGTTGTTGTTGATTCTTTGTTTTTTGTTGCTCCCGTTGTTTGTTTGGTCCTTGTTTTTCAGTACTTTGTGTCCTTTTTAGTTGTATTTATCTTGAGAGAGAGAGAGAGAGAGAGAGAGAGAGAGAGAGAGAGAGAGAGAGAGAGAGGGAGATGTCTTCCTGTTGTCTTCTGATTTTAGTGTTCTGTGGCTCGTCCTCACGGTGCCATTGTTGGTCTGCAGTGTGTGATTATGGTATTTCCGGAACATACTCACTTATTTTTTATACTACACGTATCAGAACATAATAATCATGGATGCCAGCTTCTACTCAAGTTTGCCATCAAAAGTAAAAATAAGCCTCTTAAATGGACAGTGTCAACTAATTACTTACCACTGTATTTAGAAGTAAAACAATGACAGAATGGCATCCGCGTATAACCTTTCACCAGAAACCCCACTTTCACGTTATAACGTAGCCCAGTTAAATCTAAGTAAGCGTATTTAGAAAAGATAAAATACGTGTTTGTCCAATATCAATTATCAAAGACGATTGTTTGGTTGGGCCAGAATCTAATCAGGTTAAAAGTTGCAAGCAAAATTATGAAATCCTATAAAACACAGTGAAATAGATACAAAACTTACACACTTACTAAAATTCACTCAATTTTTCTGTTGTTTAAATATATATATGAGTCATGAGACATTGCTGTGACCTGTCTTTTCTTTTCCAGTCATTCATCAGCTGTCCTGTTGGTATACAGACGATTGGGTTCGTGATGGCGGCATACGGTTGCTCTTCGACGGTGTTTGCCCTTTTTCTGAGTCGTCTGTCAAAGTACGTTGGTCGATACTTACTCTTTGCCGTAGCAGGGGCTGTAAATCTAGTAACATTGATCGCCATGTATATATGGAAACCCACGTCTGAGCATATGGCTTTGATCTATGTGGTTCCGATTGTATGGGGCTTGGCGGAAGGAATTTGGCAGACTCAGTCTAATTGTAAGTCTAATTTTAACTCATGCCTCTTATTTTGTGCACTAGGATAGCAGGACAATAGCAAGCATATCATAAGCTATCGTTGAGATTGTCCTAAATGGCCAAAATTGTGTTGATTGGGTTGAAACTAAACCACAGCAATAGGTAATCACTGTTAAGGACAGCGCATACAACCAATGGAGGAAAATTCGGTTTTGGAAAACTCCATGATGCAGAAATTGTTTGGTTTATTTCACGACGGCTATGAAGTTCATCCAATTGTATGACCTCATATAAAATACAGAGCCACTTATTAAATTTTGGTGTTAGATTAGCTACGTTACTCCAACATAGAAATAACGAAACCCAATTCATCCTACCCATTTAAGGGCTATTGGATGGCATTTTGTTGATTGTTATTCACCTTTTATTTGGAGAGTCTGTTTGCAAAGGGTGAAAATCCTAATCAGGCATTGCTTTTGGTGGTGTCTGATCTGGTCTGTGCTGTTTTCTTATGTCCCATAAAAGGATGCTAGGCTTGTATGAGTTAATTCAACTGAAGTTGTACCAATGTAATGTCCCTGTGTCCCTGTTATTGTTTTTATCACTGTATATCAAAATATAAAAAAAAACATATCATGGTCCGAGTTATATACATTCAATGCCTACCGTTTGCAAGGCACTTGATTTGGTCACGAAGACCGTATGATGAATAGAAATAGTTTCAGACCTATGGAAAAATGAAGCCTGGTAGAGAAGCAGGTGCAGGAACCACATGCAAAGCTGATATGACCTTATCAATAATTCTGGTCTCCTGTTTACCCTTAGTATGATAGTTTGAACCCGTGTAGAGCCAGGGTATGTACTGTTTGTTAAAGTAAAACCATACCACGGATAGAAATTGAATGTGAAATTGGAATTCTGATTATTCAAATCTTTGATTCCTGAAGATGTTTAATGGATCATCTAAACTTCATTGGATGAGGTCGTTGGTTAGTCTGTGTACTGGCTGTATGTTTCTATTTTTATTGGTTTGCAGCGAGTCTAGAAACCAATACAGGATCTTGAACAAATTAAGTTTATAATTTCCCCACATATGTTATACATTAAACATACAGTGATCAGCAAAGTCATTTTAAAAAATTATTCATTATCAATTATAAGACTTTTAAGAACATATTTGACTTCACTACAGCTGGTGACTGGGACTGTGTGGCGGCGGTAGAACGTCTCCCTGCCCTTCACTATAGTGATGATTTTATTTTCTTGTCCTTTGGTAGTGGAACTTTGAAATTATTAGAGGGTCACTGATGAAGCCTAAATGGCCGAAACTAGCTAGTCTGGCCCAGAAAATATGCTTACTCTGGTTTCAGTTCTTTAATGCATTCTTTGCTTCCAAAGGATACCCTTTTATAAACATATTTTAGTATTTTTCATTTATCAACAATACGTCTAGATAGTCTATATATCGGTATACAAAGGCTAACCTTACTGTTATTTCAGCCTTAGTAGCCCTCCTGTTTCCTAACAAGACGGATGATGCCTTCGCCAACTACCACACGTGGAAAGCTGTCGGGTTTACCATCACATTTGTTTACAGTAATTTCTTGTGTGTCTCCACGAAACTAATCGTTGCCATGGGACTTCTAGTGGCGGCCATGATTCTCTACTCTGTTGTAGAGATCAGAGTTCGTCAAAAACAAGATGGAAACAAAAAACCAACGTTGGAAGGAAATGAATGACCCAACAAGCATCCTGTCACGAAACTGATCGTTGCTATGGGGTTTCTAGTTGTGGTCATAATACTCTAGTCAGGTGTAGAGATCAGAGTTCGTCGAAAACAAGGTGGAAAGAACACACCAACTTTGGAAGTAAAGGAATGACCCAGCAAGACTGGTAGTAGCTATGGGACTTCTGGCCTTGGGTTTATAAAGCTTGAGTTCATTATCAGACTCAAAATAAAGCGCAGTGATTGGCTACTTGCGGACACATGTCCGCAAGCAGCAAATCATTGTGCTTTATTTGGAGTCTCAGACTGTACTAAAGATTTATAACCTCGAGGCCAGGTGGCGGCAATGATACTCTACTGATTTTTAGAGATCAGAGTTCGTCGAAAACAAGGTGAAAAGAACAAACCATCTTTGGAAGTAAATGATTGACCAAGCAAGACTGATAGTAGCTATGGGACTTCTGGTGGCGGCAATGATACTCTATCCAGTTTTAGGGATCAGAGCTGGTCGAAAACAAGGTGAAAACAACAAATCCACTTTGAAAGTAAATAAATGACCCACAATTAATACAGTCACAGGTCACTAACGACCCACTAGTGAAACGCCATTCGATGCCGATAGTGACACTCTTTTATATGCTTACTGGGTAAACCCTGCAAATTACTAGCAACTGGTTGATCATTCAATGGCCAGAATGAGTCCATATAACTCACCAGACATAGAACAAGGAGGTAAAAACAGGGGGAACGCTGACCGATTCAGAAACATGTGTCATTTTCCCCCAAAACTTTGGTAAGACAAAGCAAGGGTAACTTTAATCTTCCATAACAAATTATGTGAGAGCTAATAATAATCTATAATATGAAGACACCTCTGCAAGAAATGACAAAAAATTGTCTCTGGCAAACCAGAACACCTCACAAAAATAAAGTTTGTGGGAATATAATACACTGTAATTTAGTCGAACCACTCTAGACATCGATTAAACTGGGCATGATCCATATGTGAGCTATTGAAATAAGATAAAGACTCATGAATGTTAAAAAAGGTATTACATTAATGTCGTCCTTGGTGTTTAACTCTTCTATACAGGCACTTTGGTAAACAGTGGACAAAGATGAAATGTCGCATGGTAAATTTCACCATGGTCTGCGCTGTTTGATAAAACATAAACAATCTACAGAGAAAAAAATTCAACGTTGTTTGGAAATTATTTCATGTGACCAATCGATGTATACAATAGACCATCCCAATCATATTGTACCTTACATGAAGGAATAATTCATTGGTATACGAAGGGTGACGGCGATTTAATTAGTGTTGATTAATAGTTTAGTGTTGCACACATTGTGTGTGGGGGCTTTATATTCGGTTCTTAATTTGTAATGTAGTTCTTATTGACCTCTCTAGTTTTGCAATAATCTTGCTGAGGAACAGAGAGCCGGTTGTTTTACTTCAATTGTAACTATGTTCTTATTGTCTTGTGACTGCCTGTGCCATGTGTCTTTCACGCAGTGCCATGGGTTGGTCTGTGATTACTGTAAATTCGGAAATTTTCGCGAGAATTTTATTTTCGCGAATGGCGTTAAAAACATATTTGCGACGCTAAAATTCGCAACTAGTACATGACATAACTATATCAGTAAACGACAGAGTGATTTTGTCATTTCGCCAGGGTTTTAATTTCACGAAACTTCGCATATGCGAAGTTTCGCGAAAATAAAATCCTCGCGAAAATTTCCGAATTTACAGTATGGCATTTCTATGGCATTTCCTGGTTACACTCACTTGTTCTAGTGTGTGTGTGTGTGTGTGTGTGTGTGTGTGTGTGTGTGTGTGTGTGTGTGTGTGTGTGTGTGTGTGTTACATAATGTTCATCATCATCATCACACAGGTTAACGGAAACGCCAAGGCTTCTCGCAAAACGCTTAGGCGTGCAGACTCATAGAAAAATGACGGATTAATTGGTGACAGTCAAAAAGGCATGAGTACTTTCTACATGTATTTGTTTTACAGTTATTCACCGATCGTTAAATGTTACATATGCCTTAAAGTACGCCCTCCCATTTGTCCTTGCAACGGTTGTAAGTAAGTCCTTGATTTCAAAATAGAAAATATGACCCAAATCTACATTTTGGCGTTAAGGTGCTTTGTGCTAAATTGCCTATAAATTCCCAATTTCCCTCATATACGCAATTGCAGCTCATGTAATGATCATGCGTTATATCTTTATACATGCACACAGCGTTTCCACTGACACTGGCTAAAACACAGGAACTAGTCATTAAAAAAAGATAAAAATAGAAACGAAAAAAGATGAATTAGGCGTGGACGAGGTAATAACGCTAGCTGTTTGGGTACCCTTTTTGGCCCATCAAAACAGCCCATAAACTGAACTTATATTCTCAAAGCTATAGTGTCATGGCAATAAGAGAAACTAGTCCGTCTCATAATACTAACTTTTTATTCTTACGTTGAATAAGTTCCATGGGTAAGTGCAAACTAACAAGTTACAAGCAGACGCTGATATCTGACTCATGAGTTGTTCTTGATTATTCAACGTAATAACAATAGATTGATATCGTTTGAAAAGGTAAAAGTAAAAATATGCAAAAAAAAAGACTTCACACAAAATAGATGAGACTTTGTTTTTCTCATTCAGATAAATACACTGGAGCGAGGCTTGTCCAACAATTTCTTGGAAAATTTTGACAAAAAGTAAGTGACTATGACCAGGAAATACCACAATCTCACAATACATACCAACGCAAGGCAAGACGAGGAAGAGCCTCAGAGCACCAACAGTCACAAGACCTCAAGAAGACAATTAAAGTAAACAACACTCTCTTCCTCATCTAGTTGATTGCAAAACTAGAAAGGAAACTAAGTGTTGTATAACAAAACAAGGACCAAACACAAGCGAACATAAACAATGAATCAGCAACAACAGGACCATCGCCTTAGAACGGACAGCAGCCTAAGCCACTGTGGGCTAAGAGTATTTTACTGGCACTAAATTGTTAAAACACAACAATTGCTTGGCTTTAACACGAACAACAACACCAAAAATAACAGAATCATGGCCTTAGAATGAAAACCCCAATCACTTGAAAAGATGCATCACTTGAAAAGCAAATGTATCAAAAATGTCTAATCTAGCTATGGATGTGTACAAACAAAAGCCTCATCGGGAGAAATCTGATCATTGTTGCATTTGAACAACAAAGATACAGACCAGTCTGTGTATTCGCCCGGTCTGATCAGCGCCTTTGTTATTAGCTCTCAAAAAGTACATTATCTCAGCTTGCTTCTTGCAACTTTTCAAGACTCTAGCTAATCTCTGTAGCCAGGCAAGCTGGCCCCTAGGTTATAAAACTTGAGTACAGTCGCAAACTCAAAATAAAGCGCAATGATTGGCTGCTTGCTGACACGTGTCCGCAAGTTACCAATCATTGTGCTTTATTTGGGGTTTGAGAATGAACTCAAATTTTATAACCTCGGGCCTGCTGGTTCTGAGTCTTACCTTGACGCAAACCCAGAAGACAAATTTTCTCACGACGAGGTACATATAAGAGTAGCGTAGCTGCAATGTTGATATACATGAAATATAAGCACTACAATCTTGGATTTATCAAATTACGAATGACATCAGTATGAATAATTTTGAATACTCAAAGTTTGAAAATCTGCTAAGAAAATAGCCCTAAACCCTGATTACATTGAGAATATAAGCAAAAGCAATATTCACTATAATTTCAATCGATAAATGCTTGAACATCACTGAAACCTCGCAGGAAAGTATACCTATATACACAAAAGTGAGATTTGAATCTATGAATCTATGCAGATGGGCACATTTGAATTTTGCAAACCAAAAATATTTTAATGGTAAAGCAAATACTCGTTTGGTACAAGAAAGTTCGACCTTATTAAATACTTCAACAATGATTCAGCGGATATGCAAATTCCACCAATTTTAAGCTTTACTTGCTCTGTCTTCTCAGTTCCATGAATAAACTCTGACACTAACTAGAAAGAAGATTCGCAGGGAAAAGACTATACAAACTTTGAAAGCCAAACATGACAGGCAGTTGCAAACCTATATTAAAATTCGAATCCATGAGGGAAGAAATAAAGCAGCAAACAAGTGTGTATGTCTAGGAAATGCCACAATCACAGATCAAAGATCAACCTTCGGCACAATGAGACGAGATATAAAAAATATAAATGCAAGAATATAATAAAATTTAAACAACAAGCTATCTCTCTCTCTCTCTCTCTCTCACAGCTAGATGATGGATATAAAAATACAAAACAAGGACTAAACAAAAATCGAAAACATTATAAATAACACTATAATCGTAACCCTCTCTATGAAGAAAAAAACAACATGAAAACTTGATAATGAACATATCTCCAGACCCAGACATATCACATCCGAGATTGCTAATAAATAAACTCTGTGAAGTAGGCCTACTATCGTAGCAATTAGCATCGATATTCAAAAAGTCTGTTGATACACACAATGTTACATGTAAAGCTCTAGAATATATCATTAGAGAGAACATATTAAAAATATGAGATCAAATAAGTTGTTCAGTGACAATCGATTTGGATTTATATCAAGAAGGTCGACAGTTCTAAAACTAATTCGTGTGATAAACAACTGCAAACTGAGAATCATTGTTAGCATATTGTGATTTTATGAAGGCATTTGATGTTTTTTATAAACTTGAAATATACAATACTTGTGCACTGTATTCAAGATGGCTAGAATCGTTCTTAGACATCCGATAACAGAAAGTCATTGTCAAGGACGTCACCTTTGGCATTCCACAAGGTTCGGTTAGAGGGCCAATTAAGTTCCTTTAGTTTTATACATAAAATATTAATTTTGGAAGTATATTTTATATATTTGCCGACGACACAAAGATATACCACAGTACAAATGTAAAATGTACACAGGATGGCTACCCGGCACTCACCCAGACATGCAAATGTACGAAAATTGTCAATGCTGTTATTGACTTAATAATATATGAGGGCTGGATCTAAAGAATTGCAATCAATGCCAGAAAATAGAAAATATAGTAGTCCATTAAAAATCAATTCTTCGAAATCTACCCCCTTTGCCTCAAATATGTCGCCACAATGCTAGCTTTATGTGATGGGCATTGTTATGTAAGAAATAAATGCCATTGTGACTACCTGTTTTCGGGCGACGTTTTTTTTTTAAATTACGGGTTTAGCTGTCTCATAACTTTTCGTTTTATGTATGTATGTATGTATGTATGTATGTATGTATGTATGTATGTATGTATGTATGTATGTATGTATGTACGCACGTACGCACGCGCGTGCGTGTATATGAACGTACGTACGCGCGCACGCACGTGCGTATGAATGTATGTACGTACGTACGTACGTACGCGTGCGTGCGTATGTGTGTATGCGTGCGTGCGCCCGTGCGTGTGTACGCACACTTGCGTGCGTCTATATGTATAAGGGTGTTTGGTGTTCTAGTTTGCATCCACGGATGCTGGTTTGACGTCGTTAGGGTGGTTTTATTGGAGATTAGAGGGTTTAGGGTGTTTCCACAGATTTAACAAGAGCTTTACTGAATTCGAGGAAACAATACCGTGCCTCCCAGTGACTCTATTAGCTCAAGTCCGACACTCTTGATATATTATGAGGTACTGTCATCTTCGTTTTAGACAATATAGGACATATGTATATAGGTTCATATTGGATTGTGATTACACCTTTGACACCCCGGGCGGCTGGGCGATAAGTCAGGGCGGTTTGATACACGACAGTCAAGCGGCTGTTATACCTGTAGGCCACACCCTTAAGTGCAGCCTAGGGGTTAAACGAGCGAGTCATGGAAACCCCATGTAATTCTTGAAAAATGTCTATCTAGGTTGTTTTTGAATCCGTTCACAGTTGTAGATGATAGGCACTGTCTCCGGGTCCGGTACCGGACCTCTAGACTACGGGGCTACGGGTCCGGTACCGGACCCCTAGACACTGATTCTAGGGGTCCGGTACCGGACACCGAGCCACGCCTATGAGGACTGTCTCGGGGTCCGGTAGTTTGTGAAACAGCTACTGACAAGTCTAGGAATACGGGTCCGTACCTGCACGTATATGTAGTATAACAGTTATTTTACCAGCAAAAACTCATGTTGAAGCTTCACTTTGCTTCGTCCGCCATCTTTGATCCTCAAAGGGAAACCAATCTGTATTTACTGTCATGCGTCACACTATTCAAACAATTAAGCTTATACAAAAGGTATATAAATAATAACGGTAAAGTAAAAAAAGAACTTAACTCATCTGTAACGAATCAATTATCTTCTCATCTTCAATTAAAGGAACCAATTAAACTATTTGTTGGCAGCTGATTAGTGATATGAGTGAGCAGTGTCAAATAAGCTTACATAGTCTGTAGTGTAGATTCATTATTCAACTATAGCTTTCAAAGAGACTCACTACTGGGACAGCGGCAGTAGATCTTGCTGGTATCTTTTGACATTCGGAGCTTTATAAGAAGACTCTGAGTCTTTTTAATGTCTTTTTTTTTAAACAACTGATATGGTCCAAAAAGGAAATGACTTTTTAGCATAAATACAAACAGTGTTGAACAAGATCAGACTGCTCATACGATAACAGTCTGATCTGGATCCACACTGTTTGCTAGAGAGACGTTACAAATGGATATCCTAAGGTTGAAGACTCGATCGCGGAATGCATCTAAAATAATGACAAACGGTGATGAACAAGATCAGACTGCTCCTATGATAACAGTCTGATTTCGGTCCACTCTCTTTGCTACAGAGACGTTACAAATGGTTCTACATAGGTTGAACGACTCAATCGCGGAATTGCATCTAAAATTTACGTCTGCTGGAGTTATCTGCTACATGTAAATGCTTATGCCAACGGCTAATTTCGCCGTGGACCCTGATCAGACTGTTCCTAGGAGAGCAGTCAGATTTGTGTCCAAACTGTTTGCTACAAAGACGTCTTACGGACAGACAAACATTGCGAATCCGTTTCAGGCTACTCCTAGGATAGCAGTTTGATACGGGTCCACACTGTTTGCTACAAAGACGGCTTATGGGTCGTTATGTCAGGGAAATGCAACTTATGCTTACGTCAATGGCCAATATCCGCGTACAGACAAACATTTGGGACCAGGGTCAGACTGCTCCTATGAGATCTGGGTCAATATTGATTGCTTCAAAGACCTCTTTAAATAACGAAATAGTAGACGACGTATGGGTCGTTATGTAAGGAAAATGCAACTTATTCTTACGTCAATGACTAATTTCTCCGTACATACAAACATTGTGGACCTGGATCAGACTGCTCTTAAGAGAGCAGTTTAATCCGGATCCACACTTTTTCTACAAAGACTGGACTTGAATAATCTAGCAGAACATAAATTTGCGTTTCGTTGGCGTGCTAATGATGGCCCAACATTGCTGGCTTAGTAGCTTTTTAATTTTTCAGGGGATCCTGATCGGTATTGCTAAGAAACCCTATATTTCTTATGATTTTTCAGGGGGAGGAGGCTACGGAGCCCCTGCCCCCCCCCCACCCCCCTCTGGATCATCGCATCATGAATACGCCCAACTGATGTTAGATCCCTATCATAAATTTCTGAGCACCACATTTCGTAGAGCTCAATAGTCATATCTGTTTTGTTGTGAATAACGTCCTGTGTCAGCATGCTATTGCCGTGCCACCATCGGCCCATGCGTTTGGCTGGTGTTCGACAGTGGTCTGATTTTGTGTGCTTATTTGGTCTTAAGCTTTTGGGTGCTCAAAAGAACCGTCTCACCGCTGTGAATAACTTCCCGTGCTAGCATGTTATATCGGGCCAAAATCGGCCCTCGTTTTAAGCTGTTTTATTTTGAATAACTTCGGACCACCATCGGCCCATGCGTTTCACTGGTGGTTGTGGTGGATGGACGGGTGGATGGACGGGCGAACAGACAGACAGACAGACAGACAGTTATATGACCAATTAGCCAGTAAGAAAGCACTTAAACAATGCACCTGCAATCACCGTTTGCTTACTTCAATGAAAGTGCAAATTGGTATTTACCTTTAGGTTAATAATCAAGTAGACAGAAACCAACAATAAATTAATAAGATCATTGAGACAAACACCAATTAAAGGACATCAAACCCTGCGCCAATTCACTGATGCGATAGTAAGTTCCCCCTGACATTAATTACCTTTATTCATGAACTTATTGAAAAAATAAGGATAAGAAAAATAAAAGGATAAAGTAAGACAAATTATATCTAGTTATGTTTTTTCACAAACTACCGGACCCCGAGACAGTCCTCATAGGCGTGGCTCGGTGTCCGGTACCGGACCCGTAGCCCCATAGTCTAGGGGTCCGGTACCGGACCCCGAGACAGTGCCTAGATGATATTACTTGCTCTGGAAGTCGATTCCACGGTTGATCACATGTTGACTGAGATTATTATATCTGATGTTCAATCTTGATCTTGGTTTATTCAACTTGAGAGAATTTCCTCTAGTGACATTAGTATATTTAGTTCAAAAAGGCTATTCGAGGGAATGCCTTCTAATCCTTTAAGTATTTTGAATGTTTCAATAAGGTCTCCACGATGTCTTCTAAGCACTAGGGTGGTGAGATTTGAATACTTAAGTCTATCATGATATGGCAAGTGAGATATTTCAGGAATCAACTTGGTTGCTCTGTGTTGAACTTGCTCAAGTAGTTCTATATCTTTGATTAATTACGGATTCCATGCTTGTATACAATATTCTAACCTTGGTCTCACAAGGCTTTTGTAAAGTCTGACAATGGTGTTCAGGGATACAGACTAACATTTTTTTGCCAGGAGCAAGCTGGGCTACTAAAACAAAATGATTAGGGGCCCAGCCCAAAACTAAGGGGCCCAGGATTCGGCGGAAAATTAAACTCATTTCAACATCATTGCCAAGCATTTGCCTTACTCATAATTGAAGTCAGAGACCCTCAAAGTCTGTATTCCTCTAATTATTTACCATATTAACAGTATTTTGAATCAGCTGAATGAACATTTGTAAACTTCCAACAGCTTGTGTCAGATTTGACAAGACTTTTTTCAGGGGCAAGCTGGGCCCCTAAACATTTAGTTTTAAGGGCCCAGCCCAAAATTTAGGGGCACTGGGCTACTGGGCTCCTGTTAGTCTTTTCCCCTGGTGTTTTTATCCCTTGATACTATATGGCATTTAATCATTCCTAATGTCATATTGGCTTTCTTAACTGCGCTAACACATTGTTTTGAAAGCTTCAAGTCATTTGACACAATAATACCCAAGTCAGTCTCTTCTGTAACAGATTGCAAAATTTCACCATTCATACTACACTCACAATATGCATTGTTATGTCCTATATGGAGAACTTTACATTTCTTCACATTAAATAGCATTTGCCAATCATTGGACCATTGACATAAATTGTTTATATCTTGTTGAAGTATACTGAACAGCAAAAGAAACGCATATTTTGCATATTTGGTATAGTGTATAAATTGGGGTTTAAATACTGATCTAATGATTTGCAAGGTATCAATAATGCATGGAACATGTGTATTATTAAATGCATCACAAATGGATAGCTCATTTGAATAATGATAATAAAGGGGGGTAACTCTGGGCTTAACGAAATAGCTAATAATAAAGGTGACTTCTGAGATATTGTATGCCTAAAACCACTGAACGGATTTGATTGAAAATCACTTTGCGTGATAATCTGGACATACAGACTATTTATGAAGATTAAATTGTCCGGAATTCTTCTAGGTTGAACATTGTTACCTAGTTACATTATTGGATAACTGACCGGAAGTGTGCTCAAGACAGGCAAAAAAGTGTCCAGACAATTGTTTTAAACGGTTCTGTTGGACAGTTCCTTATTTGACCTTAATCATACTGTGCCAGATTTTCTTACACCCCAAAGATTCCAGTGGTTTGCAATACCAATGCAAAAAAAGCAAAAATGAAGATTTTTTGGATTAACAGTATAAATCCTACACCAATGAATTTTAAAGTTTTATGCTGTTTTCTTATAAATTACATTATGTTCTCGTGACATGCAATGAAATCAGATTCAAATCATGTCTTTTCCAATGTTCGGCACTGTTTTTGCATTAATTAACAAAAAATAATAATAAACCATGTAATGGCGAAAAAAGATGGTCTGGAACGAACGCATGAGACCGTTCAAACATGTTCATATCATTCAGGGTAAAATTTAATAAGAGTTTCTGGTATAAAATGGATATTGGATAATATGCGTTTCTTTTGCTGTCAAGTATATATCAATATCCTCTGCTGTCGGAACAGATCTGTAAACTTTACAATCATCTGCAAACTTCTGGATGTGGCTGGATACCACTGTATCAATGTCATTTACAAAAATCAGAAAAAGTATCGGTCCAAGGACAGAGCCTTGTGGCTAACCCAATGTTATTGTTTTCATCCGGTCTTATTGACCATGTGATAACAATTTTGACCACGTGACTTTTTATTGTGGTTGGCACAAAACCTTCCGCTCAATGCAATCACCATTGAGCTGAGCCAACATTTACGGGATAAAAAAATCATCTTAAACGATATTTTAGCCCCAGGTTTTGATTTGGAAATGTAGAATAATGATCGGACATTGATTTACAATAATTTTCATGTGAAAAAAATAATTAATTTTATTAGTTTTTATTTGTTTTTGAAGGGCACCCGCTCCTGTGTTTTGGTCCAATGTCGACTGTTTCATTCTCCGATATTTTAGTTAAATGGCGATAAAATATGTGAAAAAACACATCATTTGATAAGTCAATGATCAAACTATGGGAAACAGTCGTTAGAATTATTTTTTATGAATTTAATTTTGCTTTAAATCGCTATAAAACATGTGCTGTTTCCATGTCCGATACACGTAAACAACAGTTTACTGCCAACCAGAGTATTTACCAGCTATCGGATAAATGGCTTGGTATAAAACGCAGCCGAAAAACGCAGCTATATTAAATGTATAGGAAAACGCAGCCACTATAGAAATAGTGTGAAACGCAGCACCTGGACAGAGGGGTATAAAACGCAGCGAAGTGTGCAGCCACTATAGAAATATAGTAAATAAATGCGGCTATATAAAATATAGCCCATATAACGCAGAAGTTAATTGATTTTAATCATGTTAATTGATGTTCAGATATTAAATTTGTTCCGAAGATATTCGTTCTTAGCTCATTGTTTTAAGACCCTTAGAATGAAAACCCATAACGGGTAGTTTGGTAATGACTGAAGACCCATATGAAATACCGCATGACGGGTCATTTTATCAGGGTCTGCATTGTTTGGTTAGATACAATCCAGGTGTTGCATCATGCGGTGCCTTGTCTGAGTCTGTTTTGTTCACAAGATGACCATCATCGGAATAAATTGATAAAATAGTGTGGAAAACTTGAGTTTGCAGACAGTGAAGACCGACGTATAGCGTCGGACCTGTTTTCACTGTTCGCAAAATGCCCTTTACATGAGAATAAAATGCAAAGAGTGCGTACCCTGGCCCAACGTCGTACCTTAATTGAGGCGCCTGGCCTGTGTCTGCACTCTTTGCAACATGTACATGCGTTGATATGCAGATTAAAATGTTAAATTCTCCTTCAATATGCGAGAATGAGTCCTACACAGAACTGGAAAAAATGCTGAATCAATATAAGTGCAGACCGTGTGTACCACAGAAGTTTGATGGGACGTTGCAGTATGCGACGCCCGTTTGCATGCTTATAATTGTTCCATTTGGATGTACTGGCATTGGGTGAAAATGCCTTAATACTATTCTATACATTATGTCTAAACATTGAAATGCATGCGTAGGAGATATCTTATATGTCTAGTATATATATTGTGGCAATGAGCTTGTAATGCTTTTAGCGAAAATAAAATGTTTGTTCTGTTTAGAAATATATGTATAGCCAGGAACTCATTGGCTAAAGGGGCCGGCATATGTACAGCACAGCTTTTGTTTCTAATTGCATATTGCAGAGCGCAGTGGCTCAGTTGGTAGAGCATTTGACTGGGGATCGAAGAATTGCTAGTTCGAGACTCCCACAAGCAGAGTCACTGTGTTGTGTCCTCGAGCAAAACACTTTATCCGCTGCTTAGTACTGGTTTAACCGAGGAAGACAGGAAAACGTTCCGACATGAATGAAAAATTGTTAACTGGAACATAAAACAATCTCATATGCATAAAAGCCTCCTTTTAAACGCTCATGCTGACGCATCGAGCAGGCTCTAGCATGCATAGAAGTCTAAACACTTATTTCTGAGTCTTCATCTACATACTTTGCGTATGCGCACAGAGAAATCTCTGATGAGTCTGTGCAATTGCTCAGGCTCGCATTAATAGGCTTCATTGCTCGAGATAAACCTCATTTACTGTGAATAATCATATTTACGGACGCACATATCGTGACTTAATAGTGCTCTCAAGATTTGACTGCATTTAGGCCAGGTCTGATAAGGGTCATGCGCTTTGTTTGTTGGTTTTCCTTTTTCCATTTTTTTGGATGTATTGACCTACATATGAAATTATCCCAATAACTATATTTGTATGGTGAAATCGCCCTCCTTGACGCAGAACTATTTTCCCCAGTATATCTCGAAGCAATATCTGTGTATTCTCGTTCGAGCCAGTATAGACAGCGAAGAGATGCGCATCAACAATTACTAACTTGGATAATTTTCATTCTGAAGGATTTACCCAACGTATCGGGGAAAATCCATTTAGTGTTTAAGGGATCACAGGTAGAATTTTCTAAATCATGATGTATTTATGTCCCCTGATGGTTCAGACCCTGATGCAATACCGCATTGAGTGGCATTTTATCAGGGTCTTCACTGTCAGCCAAAGTACCTGTTTACCAGTATCCAGATTGAAAAGGGTTGATGGTATAGCGATTTAATTAGACTGTTAAAGCTGCAAAAAGAGAAGGCAATGACATTAATCATCCCAATAAACGACATTGATAATTGGATTATGAACGCCCGTCATCGATTATCAATATTTGGTATCGATTATCAGTAGTCATTAAAGAAAGTGTTAGTGCTTATTTTGGCAGTGACGCGTGCCCGTGTTGGGCCTACTGAAACAGTACCTTTTTAAAAACTAAATTAATTATATACATAAATAAAATTTGCATTTCCATGTTGAAATTGAAAATAGAGCCATAATATGACAAAACCAACAAAACGAGTGTGCAGACTCATATCAGCATTATTAATTGATTTACGAACCCTCCTACTGTAATTGTCCTATGCAGGAAAATTATGAAATATTTAAAGAATTAACACAGACTGTTGGTTTACTTTACTACTTTTACTATTTCTTCTGGAGATATTAAAAAAAAAAAAGCTCTGAAAATGACCAGTTGACTGGTCATTTTCCGAGCCTTTTTTCGCCCGACCCTAAATCTGAAAAAAATCCCGTAAATCAACTAATAAAAATATTCTGGCCTCAGTGGGTTACTAAGGATTTAAACTTCCTTCGTGCTGACAACGAAGACTCCCAGTGATGCCCAGTCTGATCTTCAGGAGTCTTCTCGTGATGCATAGCCACATTGTCGTGTATATGTGCCAGTAATAAATAGGCCTAAACGGTCCGCGCATCCGCACGTGTGAGGGAACTTTAAACCAAATTAGGTGGCATCTGAACCCAACCACATACATGTATATGTGAGGGTATGGACATTGAGCATAACTTCATTTGAGATTATTAATGATAAAGAAGTCTGTGAAAATTTTCTCAATCAACAAAAAAACCAATGCACATCATACAATTAACATTGTATTAAAACGCAAAAATAGGAACTAAAATTAACGGATTGCAATGAGGTGAAACTTTAACTAGAGAATAGATCCCATGGACCCGTTTCTTCCCCTGCTTGTCAGGCTCCCCCTACTCACAATGAGCTGTCCCCGTTTTGATGATTTCTTCTAGCGTACAACGATGACTGGTTAGAGTATTTGTTTTGCGCTCAGTATATAATATAAGTCTCTGATGATTTCTTCCAGTGTATAGCGAAGACTTTGATCTGACTGTGTGGATGTCCGGTCTGAGTAGACTCTTTGGTGTTGGCACATTTGCTTATACCACATTTTGGATGATAGGCTTATATAGGTTAATTAGCAAAATTTATTTTGTTCTTGTTATATATTATGTAAATGAATCGCTATTTGCCTAATAAGAAATAATGTGGAAAAATGACATGTTTTCCTTTTTAAACCTCATGGTCCTGCGCTTTAAAACATGACCTCCCATTCAAGACTCAGATCAGCTTGGCCATCCACCAAGTCTGAACAGTCTTCGCTGTGAGCAATAAAACCATTAACATGTTAGCTTCGTGTATATAATGAACCTGCAGCATATATAAACATAGGGAGCGCAGTGGCTCAGTGGTAGAGTGCTTTTCTCGAGAGCGAGGACCCGCGGGCTTGAGCCAGTCACCGGCGTCACTGCGTTGTGTCCTTGAGCAAGACACATCAATCCTAGCTTGGTACTGGTTCAACCCAGGAAGACCCGTCCCTACATAACTGAAAGATCGTTGATGGGCCGTAAAGAATCAAATCAAACAAAACAAATATAACAACAAAGATAAATAGCAGATGAACGAGGTATACTCTGTGCGCATAGGCCGATTGGTTCATAAGCTTTTTTTCCTCGTTACAAGAAAAAAAACTTTCTTAATTTCCGACCAAATTCTTCTCAGTTCATCTCTAGAGACTACATAGAGGCATGAAATTTAAGATTTGCGAATCTTATATTTTATTTCCGTGTAAGCAGTGACTTTTGTCGTCTGCTGATAATTGCAAACGGTTTAGACCCGAACCAAAAGACAATTTTGAAAAAAGTCAGCAGACGACAACAAAAGCTTGAACAATTACCCAGCGTGCAAAGACTAAGTCTGCAACTATGAACATTTTTCGAAAAAAAAAAAATTCTATTTAAATCATTTGTAAAAGTAGAATTATGTTATGTTTTCACAATAAATCTGTTCACTATAGCTGAAAACTGCATGGAAAAGTGAATTATCTTATAAAAACAGGTGTGTTTTTTTCTCTTGTTGGTAATTATTTGCGTCCCTCCTATAATTAGGCCCTATAGACAGTTACTTTTTAACATAAATGCTGTTGTTCAGATACTGATAATTAGTTAAGATTTACGAAATTGGTAAAATGTATACCTGAATTTTAGTTTTTTACTGTGTTCTTGAAAAACAGAAACATTATTTCTAAAATTAAAATATTAAAAGTTACAGACTATGCAGCTTTAAAGAGGTTTTTCAATTAAGAACCACAACATATACAACCAAGCTATAATTGAAGAAGAAGAACAACAACAACAAAACAAAACAAAAAAAAAAACTTAACAAAAACATACATGCATACATTACATGTACTCCATCGCGAGAAACCTCGTTTGTAAATATTGGTAAATCACACGCAGCCAGCACACAATATGCCTATCGGGCCACTATCGGCCCGCCTACGAAACAAACATTTAATTAGCGTTTCGTTGGCGGGCCGATAGTGGCCCGATTTATATGGGCCTCGTCGCCAGAAAAACTGTTTTGGGTTTTTGACCAGGTCATACACAGACTAGCCTGTTCAGCTACAAAGACTAGCTAAAAACCGAATTTCGCTTATAGTAAGTTTAGATATGATACTCATAATAAAGGAATAGCAAAGGCGCGAATGCACAGGCTGGTCTGCGCCTTTGTTTTTTCGTAACCCCGAACACAGGGCTTCACGCGTCCATGGAGGCCGCAGTTATGCTCACCGAGCCAGCAAGCTATATCTACATGCTTGAAATAATACACGACGTAAGGAGTTAACTGCCAAGGCTCTAACACAACTATTTTGCTGCGCAGGCTGATATGTGACCATCGTTGTTCGCATTTCTTAAAACTATTCCAATAAAAAAACGCAGATAATGTCGGAAGTGATCCGATTCAAACACTTTGATTCTCTGATGGTATGCCTCATGGATTGGGTGAAAAAATTAGGAATGATAATTAATATAATAGTCAAACTCTAATAAAACTTTTTTATATTAACAACCTAAACAATGGTCAGTCAGTTTACTATTAAATTTCACATAGCTGCACACTTCGCTGCGTTTTATACCCCTCTGTCCAGGTGCTGCGTTTCACACTTTATCTATAGTGGCTGCGTTTTCCTATATATTTAATATAGCTGCGTTATTCGGCTGCGTTTTATACCCACCCGGATAAATACTGTAGCGTTCCGGATGATATTGATTTGTGACGTAGTGTTTGGACTCGTCTATAGACCAGTCCTATGTTATTGTTTTCATCCAGGCTTATTGGTCACGTGATAACAAATTTGGCCAAGTGACTTTTTATTGTGGTGGACAAAAGACCTTCCGCTCAATGCAATGGCCATTGAGATGAGCCAACATTTACGTGAGAAAAAATAATCTTAAACAACATTTTAGCCCCAGGTTTTGATTATAATTATCAGCGATTGATTTACAATAATTTTCTTGTGAAATTTTTTTGGCAAAATAAAACATCAATTTTACTAATTTGTTGACTGATCTAAGTATATTTTATACTATAGTATGTGAATTTGAACGTAATTACAGTGCACTTCGGGTGCTGATAATCCTTCAATCATTTGACACTTGATGAGTATGTCCTGAACAGAAGTTATCAGTAATGGTCATGCATATATATAGTTAATCCGTTGATTCTGGCAATTAACCACAAATACATGTACCATCAATCAATTTATCGTTTTAAAAACCCTCCGCTATGTGCGAAGATGACAGTGGGAGTCAAAATTTTGCTTCTCCAAACAGATCTAGAGGTCACCACTATTCCATGCTCGAGGGCATGTTAAGTTTACCTGTCTTGAATTGTGAAAGCAGTAGGCATGGCTTATTGTGCTCTCAGCCAATCAAAACATCACAAAGAGACTGTGACACTCTTGCGGGATATGCAAATTAGGTTTATCACACAATTTGCGACTGTCTTCCTCCATCAAATCTTGAAAAGGGACATTGTTTCTAGCTTTTTTTTTTGACACATTTAAATTGCTTGAGTGACTGGTTGTAAAAAAAAATCGGTACATCTAAAAAATTATAAACAATATCGTCCGAAATGCAACATTCCGAATGAAACTCCCTTCGCAACAAGTACAAAATTATTGTGAGATTTATGAAATATGGCCATTAGCGGAAAAACTATATGAGAAATTCAAAAAATCATTCAGCTTAAACCCATGAGTTTAGATCAAGAAGGCATGTAGATGTTTATTAAACGGCAATAAAGTTAGCTGATATTACGCTAGCAAGTAATGTTAACGTTATGTCAGAAATCAGAAAAACGTTATTGGAGTTGCCGTAGAAACGCCATCGTTGCATAAACGGGTACCCAATTAAAATTTCCCATGTGCCGAACAATAGGAGGTTCATTTTTAGAATCCCCGTTGCCAGTAGCTTGGTGAGTAACAAAAAAAATGTTGCAGTTTCTTTTATCTGCAAGTGTTCAAAGGCTTAAATATCCTTCTGCAAAATATGCACAGATCCTTTTGTCAGTGGGGGAAAGTGGGTTTCCAGGCCCAACTGACAGAAAAAAGTTCTAACAATGTTTTTATTTATCTTTTTAATCCTAACAGGCTAACACCCTATGGGGCTAAGGCTAAGGGGCTTGGTCACATTTATCCATTTTTCACCTGCACATTTGAAAAAAAGAAATAAGAATGCGTAATTAAACATTATTTTTCTTGTTTCTCAGCCAAAACATATGTTGTGGGTACTCAAAAGAACCATCTCAATTTGACAGTTCTTTTGAGCATCCAAAACTCATGTTTTAATAAATAGGTAGAAAAACAATTGCAATTTTACGCTAAAATGTTTTCTTAAGTGGGCCTATGGGCGTATTACATAGCTCCAGATAAGGATTGGAGGCAATTGGGTATTTACCCACCTCTTTTTGACTTAATTGGGTATTTCAAATTTTAAATTGGGTATTTAAAGTTTTTGTATTGGGTATCCATCTGAAAGCAAATAAGCAATGAAACCGAACCTTGTTTCTCCTGATTTTTTTTTGTTTACTTTCGGTTTCACTTTCGGAAAGCACACTGGCAATATTAATATATCTGAGATCGCTATTTCCAACTTACTTCGAAAATCCAACGTACCTATCAAGTCATCTTTGATTCTTCGAACCACCAACGCGGTATTAGAGTTAGTTACGATATGATATCATTCAATTTCTCTGGGGCTTTTTTCGCCCTCGACACGCCATTGTTATTGTAAAGTGAGACGAATGTCGTAATCGTGTAAATAATGGGTATAGCTAAACAGCGATAAGAGTGTTCCTGGACTGGTTTACAATTTAATAAACTAGATTCAGCGCGACGTCGTGTATAAATTTGTACCCAACAACAGCTTGTGATGCGAAAAACGACAATCGCAAACAGAATGCAATAGCGTCATACGCTACGAAAAAGTTCGGAATTGAGTATCAAGGATTTTTATTGCGTTTTTGTACGCACAGAAATTAATTTAATTGGGTTTTCAGGTCCACGAAATTGCGTAAATACGCAATACGCAGCCTTATCTGGAGCTATGTTATAATAATTATTAACTCTTGTCATGCTGTTATTTTTGTTTTTATGTTTATATCCTGATATTAGCTGCAGCATTCCAGTTGTAAGCTTGTATTATCAATCAGAATGGAAAACACTGTGGCTCCTGATCAAGTGGCTTCGTCAGCTGTTCTTGATCTGCAGTTTTTTAAAAAAAAGGTTAGATCTGGGTTCAGCAGGACAAGTGTAAATAGGGATGCACTATGTGGATGGAAAAAGCATGGATCCTGATCATGGATCTACACCATCAGGGGTGTGGAAATAGCAAAAGTTTATACTTGCCCAGGAGCAAGTAAATTGCCATAACAGTAAGGTACTTGTCCATAGAAAGTTTTACTTGTCCCGTATTAAAGAACAGTTAATGCACAAAGATATGATCGAAGCCCTTACTGTGCTTAAACAATATACATGTATAAACTCCTTTAAAACAGAATGAAACCAGACATAAACTATTAAAAACAGTGTTGATCCAGATCAGCTGGCTTCTGAAGAAGCCAGCTGATCAGGATCTACACTGTTTTCTACACAACATGTAAGTTCATAATAATTACCAAATATGAAATACAGAATTGTAAATTTATTTAAGTTGTTCCAGGACTAGTAATCCTTGCTTAGTACCGGTTCAACCCAGGCAGACCCATCCCAACATAACTGAAAAATTGTTGACTGGGACCATAAGAATCAAATCAAACAAACAAGTTAAAGGACAAGTGAAATTAATAGAAATTTCTAACTTGTCCTGAATGAAATGGGAGCAGGTGGAACAAGTCGGGCATGGTATTTCCACACTCCTGGACATTTTCCAAAGGGGATAAAGAATTTTGAAAAAGTCATGTGAACAGTGTAACTGTTGTAAGGTCAAATAATTTTGGTATCTTGTTTTATCAAAGACTTCAAGGTTGTGTCAGAGCCGGGTGCCAGAGCCTAGTGATTCACAATGTCTAGCCCAGTGAAGAGTGGGACCATTAATGTTAGTTTGACCAGCAAGAATGTGTTAACAATTGATGAGATGGAACTCTATGAGCTGTCACAACTGGCAGGAGTAAAAATGGAACCAGCCACATTCAAGTAAGGCAGGAACTGGGCAATGCAGGGCTCAAGCTAGGGGGAGACTGGGGAGAAGTAGTCTCCCTAAACTGACTCACTTCTCCCAATGATGGCCTATCTTCAACTACATGTAAGGGAGAGGTTAAAACCCACTGCATGCTGGAAACTCCTAAACCATTACTTAAGCAAACAGTGAAGACCCAGATGAAATGCAGCATTATGCTGCATTTCATCAGGGTCTGCACTGTCTGCTAAAGATTAAAACAACCTTTAGTGGCAGTAATACATCAAAATTTAGAAAATTCTACCTGACATATGACCACTTAAAGTACACAATGAGCAGTCCATGCTTATATTATTCACGGGTGGTAAACCTAGGAACTACCACGAAATTGTGTTAACGTAATTTTGTTCCCAAGCAACAACGGGACACGTCGTGGTAGTTTCCAGGCCGAAAATTGGATAAAAAAAGGTTGGTGTCACTTTCATTTTTGTTTTATTTTACAACTAAAAACGAACAATTGTGAAATCCGACAATGTGGTTCCGTGTAAATATGTTTCAGCGTCCCCTCTAGCCCAAAATTTTGTTTAAAAAAATATTTTCTTTCTTTAGATTCGTGAACCCCACTGAGCACAGTTGTACGGTTGTTTGCAGATGACACGGCCATTTACTTGGCAGTCTCAAACTTAGAAGATGCTCAGATTCTGCAGCAGGACCTTGATCACCTCCATCTATGGGAGCTGGACTGGGATATGGAGTTCAATCCAAGTAAATGTGTTGTAATACATATTACAAGATCTAGAACTCCAGTCCCAAGCCAGTACCTGCTGCATGGCCAAGTACTGGAATCGGTTGCAGGCTCCAAGTACCTGGGCGTGGAAATCAGTAGCAACCTATCCTTCAACAGCCACATTCACAATATAACTACCTCGGCAAGTCGGTCCCTTGGCTTCCTCAAGAGAAACATAAGGTCCAAAATCCAGAATTGAGGGAAATGGCATACAAAACTCTTGTTCGTCCATTAGTGGAGTATTCATCATCAGTCTGGAGCCCTTACACCAAAAGTAATATTGCCAGGCTTGAAATGGTTCAACGTAGAGCGGCCCGCTGGACTCTTAGTGAATACTCCCCATATGCAAGTGTGACACAGATGCTCCAATCCCTGGGCTGGCGGTCTCTTGAGCAGAGAAGGTCCGACTCCCGACTTTGCCTATTTTACAAGATCATATATGGTCTTGTAGCCATTGACATGCCTCCATATGTTGTACACCCATTGAGAACTCCCAGGAATTCACACACCCTTTGCTTCCGTCAAATTCAATCCACTGTAGATTACTACAAATACTCATTCTATCCCCTCTCAATCGTGCAATGGAACCGGCTGCCAGCACACATAGCACTACTGCCCACCTTTGATGCATTTAAGAGGGCAGTGTGCACAGTCAGTCACCCAATGCCATAAATGTCAGTGTACTGTTTTTAAACTTTTTAGCCTATCACTGTCAGCCTGCTTCTGACTTTTAACATTTTAACCCTATCATCTTTTATTCCACTCCAACTAACAAATCTTATGGGAACTTTTTATTTTTAAAAGCATTTCTTCCACTAACACCGCACTGACGCGCACCTGCACGTAATCTCCGAGAGGGGGTGATGCAGTATAGATAGATAGATAGATAGATAGATAGAGCATTGGACCAACTTTCCCCAAAGTTCGAAGGATTTTAGCCCATATCTGTCAAATTAAATGGAATTTGATATCAATTGACGATGGAAATGATAAAAAGACGTGAATAAACACTCCTACTCAGAAAAAAAATCTGAGCATTTACTCGTAAACGATTCATGCCCCGTTCATCCTGAGTGTTGTTTCCAGCTCATCGTGGTAGTTAAAATGCTATCGTGGTAGTTTCCAAGACTTTGTAGGATACGCTTCTGAAGTGGTACAACACATTATAGTGGTTGTTTGTTTCGCATGATAACTCTCGAACTCGTCAATTATTTACCACGGTAAGCAAATAAATCACATTTCAACACCATGAAGAAGCTAAACTGAGGACTCAATAGATTCAATGTGGTGCTTGACAGGTGGAGATCATGCCCTGGACTGCCAAACAACAACTGGAAATCTAGAGCAAAAGAAGGTCGTCAGTTGAGTCGTGGTGGACCAAGCAACAGACAAAAAAAATGATATAAAAAATGCATCACTCGCCACGTTGTTCACTGTTCAGTCAATTTTAAGATAAAATGGCAGGCTAAGACTACTGGCCCAAAGTATCGTTAGTACTTGTGCTTCAGAAAAAAGGGAAATATCCTCGGGTTGGGACACTTTTTATATACATGTGAGTGCGACGATGAACGGGCATGTTATTTGATAATTAAAAAGCATGTTTATGCAAAAACAAAATATGTGAATATCCCTTATTTTCATTCTTCTCATCATTTCAATAGCGCACTAAAATTAAAATTCAGGTAGTCGACTTTTGTTATCTGATAAAAGGTTGTTTAAAAAGGTCTGTGTATGAATAAGAGGGGTATTCAAGGTTCGGCCCGCACACCCTGTTTTTATAAAAATGAAGTAGCCCCTGAATAGTGAACATCTGCTGATGCGAACTACTACTAAATTCCTACAAAGTCTTGGAAACTACCACGATAGCATTTTAACTTCCACGATGAGCTGGAAACTACCACTCAGGATGAACGGGGCATGAATCGTTTACGAGTATATGCTCAGATTTTTTTTCTGTGTAGGAATGTTTATTCAGGGTCTTTTTATCATTTCCATCGTCAAATGATATCAAATTCCATTTAATTTGACAGATATGGGCTAAAATCCTTCAAACTTTGGGAAAAGATGGTCAGATGCTCAGTGGGGAAACACGAATCTAAAGAAAGAAAATAATTTTTCAAACAAAATTTTGGGCTAGAGGGGATGCTGAAACATATTTACACGGAACCACATTGTCGGATATCACCATTGTTCGTTTTTAGTTGTAAAATAAAACAAAAATGAGAGTGACAACAACCTTTCTTTATCCAATTTTCGGCCTGGAAACTACCACAACGTGTCCCGGATGTGGCTTGGGAACAAAATTACATTAACACAATTATGTGGTAATTCCTAGGTTTACCACCCGTGTTATTGTATCAACATGCATAGGAAAATCAATCAGAATACAAGGGGTTAATATATATAACATATAGGGGAGTTTCCAAATTTGGGGCTCTTGCATGGTATGGGAAATTAACATGGGAGTCTGCCCACGCTTGGATTTTGATAATATTATGTTATTTAATTGTCTGGGGTATAACTTTAATATTTATGGTGCGTTCGAGTTTTTATGCAATTCCATTGTTAATTTATGACGTCATGAATGATATCACTATAATACCTTATGGTACCCAGTTATAATCATTTCTAAAGTAATTGACATATCATGTAACGGGTGGATACATGTTTTGTAAAATAGCTATATCATTGATAAGTTCGTTGTTACTTAAAATGGCTTTGTATGTATTAGGATATTGGGTGGGCCATGGTACCCCAATTTTCGACTGTATATTTTGTTTTCAGTCAAATTTGGAATTAACATTTTTACAGGTTGCAGTCTTTGTCAAGATACCATTTCAACATATAAACTATCCATATATGTTAAGAATATGTAGACCAAATTTCATGAAATTCAAGGACCGGTAACATATTTTTTCAACTTGATGTAAACACATGGCCCTAATTCATCGAAATGTAAAAAATACAATAATTATGTTTCAGTGTAAAACATACTTGAATACTTGCTTAGTTTGAATCATCATGCTAGTACGTTTATTGGTAGAAGTTGATATGTTCAGTGTTTCCCCCTATTATGGATTGGAAAAAGAAAAAGAAAACAATATTCTTTGATATTAAGTGCCACAATTCTTATTTAATGAAGTGCTTACACAATGATATTAGCCAAATGATACAATATGTTGACATCTGTACTTAACACATCTAGTTTCTAACATTAAAACTACATCTAGCCAATGTTACACTTAATATGTAACATTATTAAGAATTTTATTCATACAGAAGAGAAGCCTTATGACATGACAAGTCAGTTCATACAGGAGAAGAACCTTAAATCTATGATTTTATAATTGTAAGACTCATTAATAAACCTGCTTCACAAAAATAACCCCCTGTCAAACCTATTGGTTAAAGTTAACCATTTTGGTCACAGATAACTTTTGGCTTCAAAGGTTTTGCTAATTTAATGCTTAAATCTTCTCTGTTCATTCTGTTTTGTGAAACTGATGCTGATTTCCATCAAATAGCAACATTTATACTTTAGCTGGCTGTATATTCTAGGCATACAGTTTTGTTTCTGGACCTCACTTATTCATGTAGAACACTGTTTTATGATACCTTTGATAAGGCTATGTTACACATTATCCTGGTCACAGCACCAAAATGTGGTTTCTCTAGTTCAGTTTGAATGTAAAGGAAATATTTAGTCTTCTTTTTTTCTCATGTTTATTGTTAGGAATTTAAGTTTTCTAAACAATATCATGCATGACTTGAGGAAGTGATACACATTGTCTTGGTCCCATAGTACCATGACACAGGACCATGACCTTGGGCATTTCTGACCATTGAATCATTGAAAATTGTCTAAACATGTCTTTCTTTAAGAAAAGTGGAAGTAGATTTTAAAAACAACCTCCTTATGTTGAGTTATAGATTCATTTGAACTAAATAATTAATTTTGCTAAAACTGACCTATACCCATAAGAGGTACGAAATGACAAAGTTACGGGTTTTGGATTTCATGATATTTGGCATAGATCAGCAGTAAATATATGGCATGTTTTTGTGATAATATGATATCTTGACAAAGACTAGAACATATCCATCTTTTGAATTGAATGTTGAATGTTTTGTAAATTTTTGAAAAAAAATATTGAAATTTTACAATCACTTCTTCTGAAAACGTAAACCATAATTTATCCAAATGGTTTCGTGGTATTAAAATAATGTCTATGGTATTTTGGATTCAATCTAGATGACAAATCATAGAAATAAACAAAACTATAGATTTAGGCCATGGAAATTTAGAGACAGGTACCACCTCAAAGGTGGAGTACGTCAGGGTTGCTTCCTAAGCCTTATTCTTAACTATCTAATTCGATAAATACATTTTCATAGTTCGTATATAATGAGTTATTAATATGCAAAGTTTGAAGAAAATCCATGCGTGGGCACAGATGAAAGTACCCCTTTCTTCAGAGTCTGCACTGTCTGCTTAATATTAAAACAACCTTTAGTGGCAGAAATACATTAAAATTTAGAAAATTCTACATACCGCATGATACAGGTATCATTTGACCCCTTAAAGTACACAATGAGCAGTTCCATACTTATTGTATCAGTATGTATGGGAAAATCCATCAGAATACAAAGGGTTAATCTATATAACATGTAGGGGAGTTCCAAATTTAGACTAAAACTTCTCTAAAAAGCAGCCAAACTTCTCTCTATCTGAAAGTTCTAGCTTATCCCCCTGCAATGTAGTCCATTTGGTAACAAGTTGGAGGAATGTTAACCCTTTTCATTCTGATGGATTATCCCATACATATTGATACAATAGGCATTGAAAAGTCCATTTTGTATATTAAGGGGTTGCCGTCAAAATTTTTATAAAATGATGTATTTATGTCCCAGAATAATGATTGTATCTTTGCAAACAGTGCAGACCCTTACGGTTGCATTTCATCTGGGTCTTCACTAGTTTGCTGAAAAGTTTCCTTCTGGACCTACAAATGTATGGCAGTTTTCAGTTATTGTAATGATGAAAATCTGAGTGCACTCAATACTGCTCAGTCCCTAAGAAGCCTGCCCAAGAACAGTGTAATGGGACAGCTGACCCTTGTAATCAACATGATACCAAACTAGCATTAGGCCATCCTTAAAACATTTTTGTTTGCTATCACCCGCCTGACTCTCAAAATCCCATCCACCCAAAATATTTTACAGCCGTTAGGAGAATTTTTTAAATTCTAATTTTAGCCATTTTCTCTTTATTTTTGATATCTTTTTAGCAAATCAGTGAAAAAATACCTACCTAGCTACCCACCTGGAAAATTATGAGTAGGGTGACAACAATTTTGCAAACAGATAATTTCTTAAGGATGGCCCAAACAATCAAATAATCTTGGGCTCCAGCTCCAGATGGAGGGACATGATTGTTTTAAGCTCACCTGGGCGGAAACCTCATGGGTGAGCTATTAATATACCAATGACTCTGTCATCCATTGGTCAACATTTTCATAAGTCTTCTCTTAAACCACTGGTCCAGTTGAACTCGTATGGGGACATATTTCATATGGAGACTTCTTGGATGCAAATTTCTCTTTCTCACACAAAAATACCTCTGCAATCTAAACTGAGTGTGTACATGCCATATATATTCAGCCTATGTACTGTATGGATTGTGTACACTATATGAGCATCTGGTTTCCAGTCAATCCAATACTTCAAGTAGATACATCAGATCAGAAGCCAGCTTATCTGGATCTACACTGATTTCAAAAGATGGTCAGGCATTTAGCTAAGAGTGTGTTATCAAAAAATAATTTTCTTGGTTCTCAACCAAAACATGGTGTGGGTACTTGAAAGAACCGTCTCATTAAAGCGCCAAGAAAAGAATGCATCTGATAATGTCGTCTGCTGCAAATTATTGCCTAACATTACTGACCAATTAAGTATAGAAGCAAACAGCGTGGACCCAGAACAGACTGCTCCTATATGAGCAGTCTGATCAAGGACCACACTGTTTGCCATAGAGGCTTCTAAAACGTTTCAGCAGACGAGAAAAGCAGGCGACTTTTGTTGCGATTGGCGCTTTAAGAGTTAAAACTGATGGGTAAGAAAATGTTCACAATTTTACGCTCAACAAATTTGTTTATCTAGGCCTATGGATGGTGTAACAGTTTTAAAATTTATGTGCACAGTACAATTGTTAGGTCTAATACAGTAAGTAAGAATAAGATTTACTTACCTACATGCTGAAGTTATTCAACAGTAGATGAGTTATTAAACATCAAAGAAAGATTTCAAAAATAACATTTTGCAAAATTGTACATTTGTTTCATGATTTTGATTCAGGCCTCCAGGTAAGAGCACATAATTAAAAATTCATTTAATTTTTTTTTCTCAACTTAAACAAGATGTAGTGGGTACTCAAAAGAACCGTCTCAATGAGACTGTTCTTTTGAGCACCCAAAACACATGTTTAAACCAATGGATAAGAAAATAATCACACTTTTATGCTAAAAATCATTTGTAAGTCTGGACCTATGTTGATTGTTTTACCTAACATAAATCTTGCGCAGATCCAGTAGGTTTTTTCAGAGGGTGTCCAACTTCACTACGCTTTTTTTAGTTGATTAGGGGAGAGAGGATCCAAATACCACTTAAAGCGAGTCATCATCGGCCCGCCAGTGAAACGCCATTCAAATGGCGGGCCGATGGTGGCCTAACATTAAATGCTGGCTTGGTAGCTTTGTGGTTTTACAGGAGATCTGGACCACTTTTGCTAAGAAATCCTATATTTTTGCGATTTTTCAGGGGGGTTTGGACCCCCTGTTCCCCCCCCTCTGGATCTGTGCATGTAAATCTTGTCTTTTTTTACAGGATTATTTTGGATCTTCTGAAGTTGAATGTGTCCCCTCAAGCAGTTCTGCAAATGTTAAAGACAATGTGTTTAGGGAGAAAGCGGAGAGCCCTAGCCTCAGAGAGAGGCTCAGAAAAAGGTCACTCTCAGGATGGGGAAAATATGCCTCCGCCAAGACCAAGGACCTCATCAAAAACTAGAAACCCATCTGGCTCAAGGAGGCCATCAGCAGATACTCGCAGATGATAAACATCCGCTTGTAGCTTCTTTCTTAACTCTTTGCATGCTAGGTAGTTTTTAATTATTTTTTGTCATCTGGTGACTTTTTTCAAAATTAACCTTTTGAAAAAATTCTTTCAGGATCATTTTCTGAGTGTCACATGTAATGGATCCAGATCAGGCCCGATGTTCTGTCTGGCCTGATCTAAGTTTAAACGGTTGGCAAAGATCATCAGCAGATGGCAAAATTTGTCGCTGGCAGGCAAAGAGTTAATGCATGTTAGCCAGTTTAAAAGACTTTGGTACTTATTACATTTGGTGAGCTCATTATTTAGCCCTTTACGTTCTGGATACCTGCTGCACAAACAGTTACTTTGGCAAACAGTGAAGGCCCAGATGAAATGCCGCATAATGCGGCATTTCATCAGGGTCTGCACTGTTTGCAATAATAAAAACACATTTTCACGATAGAAATTAATCATGCTAATTAATTAGTTTCTACCTGTAACCGCTTAAAATAAAAAATGGGCAGTTCCATACTTGTTCTATCAACGTGCCTGGGTGAATACATCGGAATGAAAAGGGTTAATCTTGTAAATGCAGCGAAGTAGTGGGGCTAAAGGCAAAAATTTGAACGGAGCCATCATCTATGTCCCTTCTTTATGTATGAGCCCATAAGGCAATTGTGAGACTGTGGGCATTCTTGCATATGTGATATTTACCAAAATATCTTGAACTTGCTCATAAATTGATTAAACCCATATACATTTGCTGGCTTAGCTCGTCTCAGCATAGATTCAGATTAGTGAATGTATTGCTGAAATATCATGTTTACTGTCATAATTGCCTACGTTCTTATAAGCACTCATGTCATTGGTTAAACTTGTTGCGGAAAAGCTATAAGATGCTCTGTGAGCCTCACATTTTATCGCTTTTACTCAACTTGTTTAATTCACCAATGCAATCAGGGGCACTGGTGTAAGATCTGCACTTTATTGCAGACATGTTAAGTGACTCTTTAGCCCTTCAAGTGCCAAGCACGACTGCAGCAGATGATTAATTTTGCAACATTTTTCCTAATTTTCGAAAAAAATAAGGTATGATGTTTCATGAGAATCGTCTGCCAGCAGACGATTCTCATGAAATATCATGCCTTATATTTTGTTTTTGAAAAAGCAGTAAAATTTGAAATTGCCGTCTGTTGCAAATTATAGGTGCCGCTTTATGTGTTAAAAGTGCACATGCACCTACATGTCTTCTTTTTAGTCCATTCCTGCATCTACATCCATACTTTGTGTATGTGAGCAGTGAAGACTGACAATACTGTACAGATCCAAGTTTCCTCTCATGTGTTAAGGCCAAGAAAATAATATGTGTGATCCAGGTTACCCGACCAACCAGTACCTTTTTTTGTATTAATTGTGTATGTTACTCAGTCCTTTTTCATTCATTTGGGCATTTCAATTCAAAATTTCTAAGAAATGCTTATTTGATAATTTTGCTTTTTTCGATTGAGTATTTTCGTAGATGTTAAAACTTTCCATGATTTTACAGTTTGTTTTAGACACATTCACTCCCAAATGGAAGCTACTCTGCAAAGTGATAAAAGACGGAACGCACCACTATTTATGCGCATAAGGAATTTCTCTTGCATTTTGTTACGCTACCAATTCAGTTTTAATTGATGTTTTGGATAATTAATTTGGGTTAATATGCTAACACGCCTACTTATTAAGGTACTGATCAACCCTAGATTTTTTAGCCCCTACTCTAAACTTTTTTTTTCCAAATTTTTAAGCTGGAAGAGAATAGCAAAACAAATTAATTTTGTTCTTCTATTCTCTTTCAACTTAATAATTTAGAGTAAAAATACATATGAAAATGACCATCTGAAAGGGAAATCTAAATTTCTATGCATTCCTTCTTTGATATTAGAAGTAAAAGGATTAAAACAAGGTTATATCTTCAAAAAAGACCCTTTTATATCAGTTTTGTCTTTAATAATTAATACATTTCCAAGCAGGTCTGAATATTCCAAGAAAAAAATATTAAAAAAAATAGTATTCTACCTACCTACCCTGATTTTTTTTCAGGGTGTAACTGAACCGCACATTTATTTTTTTGGCCTTAAACCAAATTCCCATGCCCTCTCATGCTATTGTACTATGAACATGCATAAAACTAAGATGCTGATAAACAAAAGTTTGTCTTACTTTAAAATTTCTCAGATGTAGTATTAAAGTTAGAATACCAACAATTGTTGACATTTTAACATTTATGAACAGGATTCATTTTGATATTTATCCTGCTAATGAATGTTGAAATGCCAACAATTATTACCCTGCTCATAAATGTTAAAATACCAACAATGCTCATAAATATTAAAATGTCAACACTTGTTGACATTTCAACATTTATTAGCTGAATTTCATGCCCAGTTTAGTTGAGCATGAATTTTTTTTTACCTGAGGTGGAGCTTAGTAAACACTATTTGGACTCTATGTTGGTGTGAGGTTGTTTTCTCCATTGATAGACAGATCTGTGAGTTTCTGATTGTATATGTGTATGATAATCTTGAATCATGTCTGTAGATTAAAAGGATCAAAAGAATAAATAACTTATTGTTTATTGTCAATAGGCTTGTTATGGTTTATTTAGAGATTAATACATGGCCACAGCTGCGTTACCAGGCATATCGGTCGATATGCTGGGTCGATATGCCTGGTAACAGGGCGCTGGCCACATTTTAAACTTTTTATTACATGTTTACTCATGGGGCTTCACATCGCTGCGATGTGAATGATGTAATTTATGACTGGGAGGCTGATATGGATGCATGCGAGGGCCAATATGGGTTCACGTGAGCAGGCCGTAATGGGTTTAGAAACACAAGCATTTTCAGCTCGGGCAACTAAGCATTTTGTTACTATTTTTTGTAACACATGTAATGATAAGGTTTCAAATGTATATATCAGGACCAGATATGGAAACTTTTTTTAATGTGAAATTGTAGATAGTTTTCTTGTCTGTCAGTTTAAACATATATTGAAGAAAATAATAATTCCATTGAGATGGTTCTTTTGAGCACCCACAACATATGTTTTGGTTGAGAAATACGACAATATAGGGATCACACATGTTTTTTCATGCATTAACATTTGCAGGGACCCGAGGAAGCTGTTTGAACATGAGGCCGTTAGGCCAATTGTTCAAACATTGTCCGAGGGACCCGGCAAGTGTTAATGCAATGAAACAAACATGTGTGATCTTTATTCTTGCATATTTTACCTAATTTTAGCATAAACTGCGCTTAAAACATCGTTTAAACATTAAATATCCCTTTTCTTACAGTTGATTTCTCAAAACAAAATGGCGTCAGCGTCAAACTTTCGAACGTCATTCTGTCGTCACAACTTAATATATACGCGTGCAACGTGAAAGCATCGGCGAAATGATCAGTCACCGCTGCAACGCTTTCCAGTGTAACGTCATGCATGCAAATCAGGGCCCAGTTTAGGCTTTTTCAAGAAAAAAGCCATGTTCAAACAGCACATAAATCTCATGATTTGAACATGGATTTTGCAGCTTCAAACATCTCTGTGTAAAGAATTCCCATGCAAGAATATTTCTTTATCACACAGTCTTATATGGACCCCTGGCCCCAAGGTTATAAAACCATTATCATACTCAACTCAGCTGAGCACGAAATTTCAACTTCTCATAAAAACTAGTATACAGACAAATGAAGAAGTTTCTTGCTTTCTTGCAGATGTTGTATTTTTCATGCTCATAAATGTTAAAATGCCAACAATTATTGGCATTTTAACATTTATGAGCAGGATAAATTTGCATGAAAAAATTTCTATAACCTCAGGGCCTGGTAGTTAAGCCAATGCATGGCAAAACCAGAAAAATGGCCTGAACACCAATTAACCACTCAGATTAGTGATTTCCCTGATCAGTGATTTCTCTTGGATCAGCCTATGTATCAACGCAGTTAAAATTCAGCTTGTGCTTTTAATGTGTTGATTGTGTTGATGCTTTACATCCAATTCAACAGTTTTCAGTCATGTCGAGACATTTTCCTGTCTTCCTGGATTGATCCAGTACCAAGCAGAAGATAGAGATTGTCTTTTCAAACTTAATGTTTAAACTGTGCTTAAAGAAAAGAAAAATACATGATTAAATGTAGAAATAGTTAGTCCTCCTCACAACAGAAAAGTTTTACGTCATTCAGCCCAGTGTCATCTGTAAGGCCACCCTGTGGTTTCTCGATTTTAACTTGTATACCGCATACGGCGGAGGATTGTGGACAGCTTTCACTCCATGTGCCATAGTGACCCCATTTTCCGTGTCCTGGTGCCTTTGCCATTTCATATTCGGGTCCCGCTGTGTTGAAATCTCGACAGTGAAACTTGATGTAATTTGCAGCTGTGTCGTCACCACCATTCTGAAATAAATGTGAGGCATGATAAATGATACCTTTCTATGCAAGTCAAAACTATGGCCCATCAGGTGCTGTGGATGATCCTATACACTTTAGCCTGGGTTTGGTTTTGGTTTAATTCCTTACGTCCCAGTCAACAGCTATGGTCATATCGGGACGGCCAGTTCATCTAACCACACTTTTTTCCTGGCCAAGCTTGACTAAGCGGGTTACCAGTACTTCGTGCACATACTTTCGCTTGTAGCTGGCAACAACCCTTCTTAAATCCGCGGAAGGGAGAAGAATGGCCTTAGAAATTATTTCATGATCACTCTCCACGAAAGTATGGGACCGGGACGGGAGTCAAACTTGCGATCCCTGGATCTGCAGTCCCGTTGCCTGGGGCCATAACCTTCATACCGTTTGTGATATTTTTGATAATAAGGTTATATGTATCAGGTCTTGTGCCTTGTGCAAGAATATTTGATTTCTTTTGCTTATTTTATTTGGCAGGACCCGGTATCTGCTTGTTAACCTTTCGGTCGACGGATTTGCCTTCTCATATGAATATTTTTTCTCTTTCCCAGAAAACTTTATAGCGTGTATCAATGGATATCGGTGGAAACTTTATATAAAGCATGATATTAATGTATATCCCAGACTTTCAGTCAGTGATTTGAGTCAATTTATCACACAGTCTTGTGCATTATGAAATCATGTGCACCCAGCGAATATTCCGTTCAGCCCTTACATCTTCCTAGTCAATTTAGTCTTCACCGTACTCAGCAGGTGTCCAAGGACTTTGTTAGCTATATAAGTATTTTAACAACATAATCAAGGACGAAGATTTGGTACCAGTAAAATGCATTTCAGCCCCAACCTTCGAGTAGCTTAGATGCTGTCCGTTCTAAGGCAGCTGTTCCGTTGCTTACTGTTATCCCATTGTTTGTAGGGGTTTTGTGTTTGGTCCTTGTTTTGTTATGCTTTGCTTAGTATCTATCGTCTCGATGAGATTGAGAGAGCTTGTTGCCTTACTTTAATTGAGCCACGACATGTGATTCCAACAATGTGGCATTTGACATGTGTGGACTCAAATGAGTCTGTGCAGCCTCCTTTTAAGCTAAGGAACTCCAAATGATGTTTGGTCAGTAGCTTAACAGTCATAGAATACTCAAGCGACTTGCAAAGGCTCTGATCAGACTGCGCATATGCGCAAGCTGGTCTGAGCCTTTGCTGGTTGCACATACCACATTGTTGGAAATCTCATGTCGCGGCTCAATTGTTTTTTTGGTGTTCTGTGGCTCTTCCTTACGGTGCCGTGGGTTTGCCTGCAGTCAGTGATTGTGGTATTTTCTGATCATACGCACTTGCTTTTACGTTTTGGGTCACATGACCAAAATCGTCACCATGCCCTTATATGGTAAAAACCTTAAGACATTTATTCTCTGGAACAAAAAGGCCAATGACAATGAGCCTTGTGGCTATGGACCATACCATGTTTACTCAAATGATGATTCTCAAATTTCATATGGAGCATAACCTAAACATGATTGTTTGGTCCCGGTCACGTGACCAAAATGGATGAATAAGAAAGTGAAAACTCCTTAAATACTCTCTTCTTCAGAACCAAAGCGCCAATGTCCTTTGGTATGTTTTTGCATCATTGTGGATTTGAGTCAAACAAAATATGTTCAAATAATTAAGCTAAGAATGACCAAAGACCTAGTTTTTTGGAGATCTTGCGATTCAGTGTCCAGTGAGTGCCACATGACCTCTGGTCCTCTAGGTTATGCTTACAGTGAAAATTGGGTAAGCTGTACTTGATATCGAAAAATTGTCGCAAAATCACCTGAGCTAGGTTTATATGTGAGCTTCTATTGTCGTGCCAACCAAGAGTGACAGGTACGTAATACTTTGTTTACAATTGCTAAGTAAAAAACTAACGTGTACACTTCACTTGGGCTAAGGCAAATCGATAGCTCACTTGTGTATTAATCTTATCCTGAGGATAGGATTAATACACAAGTGATCCATCGATTATAGTCCCTTATAACTTTGTAAACAAATCATGATGTCACTGACACTCTTGGCTGGCAGGACAGTAATACAGCTAAGATGTCCAAGGTTCATCGTCTGTCCGTCAACGAATGATTTAAATCAAACATTTATAAAGCATTAAGCATCAACTAAATGGAAGGACAAAAATTTAACTATATTGTCAAGATCACATCACAAAGAATGCTCACAATGCGTATATGAATATCTGTGAGGTAACCAGAATTAAAAAGAAACAGTATATAGACTATAAGGTTATATACACATGCATGTGCGGCTCACCAGGTCTAAAACTTAATCTCTTCTAATTTGTGTAGCCAATGCATGGTAGTGTTTTGGCTACTAAATTAGAAAATATATGAATACAACCGAAGCGGATCCAGGATTTCTGATGTGTAAAGTTGGGGGAGGGATCACTTTGCTGAATTTATCTATTTTTCTTAAATATTCCATGAAAATGAAATTATTTAAATTAATTCATTTCATAGGATATTTAAAAACGGGGAGGGAGGGGGTTGCAGAGAGAGAGAGAGAGAGAGAGGGGGGGGGGGGTCAAGCGAACCCTCTCTGGCACTGTATTTATTGTTAACACAAATTATTTGGAGGTTATTTTTTTATTTGGCGCTATTTGCGGTAAAAATAAGAATCGCCAAAATATGAGCAAAATACAGTTTCGAATTCAGTCATACAATCAGCAATAAATGGGCACACGTCCTTACTGAATTGGCAATAATAATAATGGTTATTTCTTTACATACCTATATTCAACCTATATTTAACAATTTACATATCATGGCCCAGCATCTGGCATTCAGCTAAAAGCTTATACGAGTCATTTGTTTAGTATGATTGTATCCGATATGTCAAATAAGGGGGGGGGGGGGCGAAGAAAAAAAACGATAGAGTAGTATATTCAACGCAGAGGAAATCAGTTCTTAAAAGGGGCTACTACATGTATTTAAGGAAAGAATATGCTCCCCACAGGGAGTGGCGGATAGAAAATATTTTCAAAGGGCATTAAATCGAGAAACCGCAAAAATTGAACGACGCCAATTAGTCAGTCTTTAAATATGTTCTTAAAAGGGTATCCTTTGGAAGCAAAAACTGCACAAAAGAACTGAAACTAGAGTGTGCATATTTCCTTGGCCAGACTAGCTAGTTTCTGGCATTTAGGCTTCATCAGTGACCCTTTAATAATATCAAAATTCCACAATGAAACCCATGATCCCAAAGGACAACAAAATAAAATCTACACTATAGTGAAGGGCAGGGAGACGTTCTACCGCCGCCACACAGTCCCAGTCACCAGCTGTAGTGAAGTCAAATATGTTCTTGAAAGGGTATCCTTTGGAAGCAAAGACTGCACCAAAGAACTTGAACTAGAGTGTGCATATTTCCTGGGCCAGACTAGCTAGTTTCTGCCATTTAGGCTTCATCAGTGACCCTCTAATAATTCCAAAGTTCCACAAACCCGCCAAATTTTGATGCCGCTATTATTAAGTGCTTTACGGTAGACCAAACAATCCTTGTTATTTCTTACCTGATATTCTTCTACCTGAAGCTGGAAACCAGTGATGAAATGATGGAGAGATGCTTGGTTGTCACAGGATGTCTGTCCCATCCAGTTACCCCAATTACTCTCACCAGATCCAACATCTCCACCAAACCGTCCGTCTTGGCTTTCACATCTCAGCAGAACCCCGTCTAGAGCGGTATCATCCCCTCCTCGCTGGTACTCCTCGATCTGGGTGAAAAATTAAACAAGAGAAGGTATAACATATTGACGTCGAAAAGGCTGGGAATATGCACAATGCTGTTCTTACATACAGAAGCTGCCAGCTACGTCATGTACGTTAGATCACAATGTCCTTATTCCACTTCCAATGCCACAAAACCAAAAGCTCACAATGTCATTACGAAGTAATGACGATATCTACAATACGTTTTTGTGTTTTCTATCTGAAAGCATTTTGCCGGTTCCAAATGCCTGTGGTTAGACCACGTCATGCCCACAGGAACTAGTCACAAACCCTTAGAATAGAAAAAGTAGGCGTATATTTACTTTTATGTTTACAGATACACACGCCTAATTTTTCATAAAAAAAGTTTGTGACAAGTTCCTGTGGTCATGCCAGCCAATATTAAATGGCGTAATTTAACAGCGACGGGCTTGTCAACAATTTGACGTTACGGAATATAACGTGTTACACTCGCGACTACATAAGAACCTATAGTGCAGCTCTATAGTGATGTTAGACGCTATACTTTGACAAGAACCCCAAACAGCAATGGTCATGTTCAACTGATGGAACAATAAGACAAGTATAAAAAGTTAAACTTCTTTTGCTGACAGAGGACAAAGGATTGTTGTTGATATATTGTTTAATTTTCTTCCCATTGTTTGTGGGAGTTCTGTGCTGTCTTTGTTTTGTTAAGCATTACCTTGTGTCCTTTCTAGTTTTGCAATCATCTTGAATCGGAAGAGAAAGCTCGTTGCTTTGCTATTATTGTCTTACAGATGTACTGTTACTATAAATGTTCTGTGGCTCTTCCTCACGGTGCCGTGGGTTGGTCTGCAGTATGTGATTGTGGTATTTCCTGATCATACTCATTTACTTTTTGATGAAGAAAAATCATAAATAAAGACACAACCCAGGCCTTTATATAGCTATCCCGAATACTTTTCTGTAATGATCAACAAGACAGTAGGATCCTTACCTTCATGTTGTAGCCGACGGCATAGGTTCCTGCTGCGCAAAAATGTGGACCGTGCCAATCACCCCATCTCCCTCCATTATCCACTGTCAAAACCTTGACTACCTTTCTTGGGGCGTCGTGAACTAGTAAATATCCATAACTTACAGAAATAGCTGTTAATGTCAGCACAATTTTCAACAGTTCCATTGTTGGCTTGTTTGTGCAGAATATTTTTTTGTAATTCTTTTAAAAATATTTTTGTCGTCTGCAGATTATTTTCAAAGTAACTTTTTTGAACGTTTTTGTGCAAAACTTTGTTCTAGGAATGCTATTAGAGTGTCAAACAGTTGGACCCGATCTGGGTCCAACCCGTTTGCAAAGGTCATCAGCCAGACGACACGTGTCAGGTTAAGTGTTAGTAAGAATACTTAAACTTTTCTTTGGCATGATAATTATTTGGCTTCATTCAGATTTCACCGCAGTAGTACAAGAAAATTATCCGAACACTCGTCTGCTGATGTCGTCTGCTGAGTGTTTATACTATTTTCAAGTTGCAGACGAACAGTTCGGATCCTAATAAGGCATATGATGCAGTCTGATCTTTGTCCATACTTTTTGCACACCTTTTTTTTTTTTTTTTTTTTTAATTTACGACTTTGTGGTGAAAGCAATAATGTGAGTTCGCGGTGCAATAATTGGCTGTCCTATGACGCAGTGTCCAGCATCCCGGCCCAGCATATGATATTCGTTGGCATGCGTTTCCATCGAAGACCTAGATCAGCCTGTGCATACGCACAGTCTGATCAGAGTCTTTGATGGGTAGCCAATGATCCGTCGCTTCTTTAGGTTGAAAACTAAGACTCTGATCAGCCTGTGCGGATGCGCAAACTGATTTGGATCTTTGCTGTATGCACATACCAACTTGTATCTAATACTGGATACCTGCTCATTTATAAATAGAGGATCTTACATGAGTGCTCATGTTTTATAGAATTTATTAAACGAGTTGAGGAAAAGAGATAAATGTGAGGCTTGTCGAGCATTTTATCTCTTTTTCGCTGCGAGTTTGATAAATTCAATAATAAACGAGCACTCGTGTTAGATTCTATTTATCACATGACATTAAAATACTCAAAAATCGCATTTTTGGAGTGAAAACGTCATGATTTTCCCTCTTTTACGCAATGTTATACTTGACGTCTAAGTGCTTTACCAGGCCGCGTAGCGCGGTCGATAACGTGTCTGGCAACAGATGCAAGTCTGACTGCAGATCCAGGGGTCACGAGTTCGATCCCGGCCCGGTCCCATACTTTCGTGGAGATTGATTATGAAATAATTTCTACGGTAATTCTCCTCCCTTCCGCTAAATCATTCAAGAAGGATTGTTGTCAGTTACAAGCGAAAGTATGTGCACGAAGTACTGGTTAACTGTTAACTTGCCCAGGAAAAAAGTGTGGTTAGGTGAACTGACCGTCTCGCCATGACCATAGCTGTAGACTTGGAACGTAAAGCAACAAAACAAACATACAAAACTAAGTGCTCTATTTATTTTATTGCATGGCGTTATATCACTCCCAGACGCAACGTCATGTGATTATTTACTATAGTATAAATTCACTTAATTTTACAATATGCCAAAAAATGAGTAGCTGAAAGAGTAAATTAATATCAATCCTTCGGCTGCAGCCATATTCAATCTCTGGTCACTATCGGCCCACCAGTGAAGCGCCAACAGTGGCCCGCGTTTAATATGCTTGCTGGAAAAGTATGTCGTGGAAATTCGTTCGCTCTTAGAATTCTGAATGAAACCAAAAATTAAATATTTACCAAAGGTAGATATTCTGATGCAAAAACCACTGATATTATTATCCTATATAGTTATTCAGCTACTTAGTTTGTGTCTTATCTGAAACTAGTCGCGAGAAAATGGTTTTAAGGGACTATACAGACAAGCAGAGTATTGATTATAACCACGATCTCGGAACCTTAATTGTACCCACTTTAGGCCAGATTGTACACCAAAATACTGCCCATTGTCGGGCGGTAACGGCCATGTTCATTTTGGTACATTCTGAAGACAGATCTTGTTTGTGTTTGAAATTTCTTTACCTTTTTTTTTCTCTCACCTTGATTACTTTAGTGCATCTGTTAGATAATAGCTGTACTTTTCATATGGTAACGTTGGAATGATTTGAGATACGCCACGTCAAAACCTATCTTCAGGACTTCGACTGCGTACACTTGAAAACGTGTCTATTCAGCTACAAAGACTAGCTACATTCTTGCTAATCGACGTAAGAACTGAAGTATATAAGGGGCTAGGGCACGAGATTTTGGTACTTAGCGCATTAGCGATCAGAGATGGTTCATGCTAGGCAGTACGTATAAATGCACAGACTCGCAAGAGCCTTCGTTGCTCGCACATATGAGGTATGGATGTAGATGAAGAACTCAGACTTAAATTAAGATCTCTAGCTTTGCTGAACTTACCGGCGTCAACTTGGGTTTTTATTTGTGGCATTTGCGAATATATGCGATAAGTACCAAGGTCTTCGCATATTCGCATATTATACGTTGTTCACATACAAAAAAGCTGTTTTTCTAATATTGTGGCTAATTTGGAATAAAGTATTATTTTGCCACGGGAACCCTGTGCTATTTGCATCGAATTCATCTTCAGTGCTTGGTGTGATTGCGCTTGCTTGGCACCAGAAACGATGAGAAATGGTTGTTTTTTTTAAGTTTGTCTATTACACAATTTGTATCGTTACGAGTATTACCACAGTGCTGATCATCGTTTTTGTTTCCATCTAGGAGGTACAATAGATAAACAGACAGACAGACAGCCGGACGGACGGACCGACCGGGCGACCATGGTGGTGTCTTTATTGCTTTCAAGCGTGACTTGCTCTGTACTGAAACTCCGGAACTGGACACCAACTGTGAAATAGTTTGGTGTAAGATGAACATTATTGGATGCAGGACTTTGTACCTTGGTTCTTTTTATCGGCCCCCCGACAAGATTGATAATGATTACCTTGAGGAGTTTAATTCATCCTTATCTCGGATTATGTCTAACAAAAATGCACATGTTCTGATTGGAGGAGATTTCAATTGCGGTGATATAGAGTGGAGTCACATGAAAGTACCTCAAGGGGTGCAAAAAAGACAGTCTCAGCAACAACTTTTGGACATTATAGGGGAGCACTGTCTTACTCAAGTCGTAGATATACCAACGCGCAATGATAAAACTCTTGACCTGCTATTTACGAATTTCCCATCTCCTGTGAATAGAGTCAAGGGGATGCCCCCGATCGGCAAAGCTGATCACGACATTGTGTACGTAGAATATGACATTAAGGCTAAAAGGTTAAAACAGGCATCAAGAAAGATCTTTCTCTATAAACGTGCAGATATGGTCGGACTTAAAGACCACATGACCCAATTTAAGGACGCGTACCTTTCTGAAGACCACAGTCACATGTCAGTTAATGACATGTGGGTCAAATTCAAAACAGGCTTTGTAGAGGCTGTTGAAAGGTTTATCCCATCAAAAATGACCAAAACAAAATACTCTGTGCCATGGATCGATTTAACGATCAAACGGCTTGTAAAGAAAAGAAATAAGCTTTACCTTCGTGCTCGTAAATCCAAGGACCCTGATGTCAAGATTCATTATAAGCGGTTCAGAGCACATGTACAGAAGGTATTGAGAGATGCCTATTGGAAATACGTTTCCAATATATTTACGTTTGAGAACGACAGCTCAGATCCCGATACTCCTAAGCCTGAAAAGATAAAAAAGTTTTGGTCATTTGTCAAATCTCTTAAAAAAGACGCGTGTGGGATCGCATCACTCAGAGAAAACGGAATTCTTAAGACAGATACAAAGGAAAAAGCCAATATATGTAACCGGCAGTTTCAATCAGCCTTCACACGTGAAGGCGACTCTGACCCGCCCTCTAAAGGGGCTAGTCCGTTCTCCCCCATGGGGGACATAACAGTTGACCCGAAAGGGGTCGCCAAACTGTTGGACGGACTAAATGTGCATAAAGCACCTGGCCCGGATGGACTGAATGCCAGAGTGCTTAAAGAGTGTAGCAATGAGATCTCTCCAATACTGGCACTTATCTTTAATGAGTCCTTAGCTCGGGGCGAAGTACCAGATGAGTGGCGACAAGCTAATGTTTCCCCGGTCTTTAAAAAAGGTGAAAAATATGACGCTGCTAATTACAGACCGGTGTCGCTCACATGCATCTGCTGCAAAACCCTAGAGCATATATTAGTCAGTAACATCAACAAGCACTTAGCCTTAGATAGCATACTTGCTGACTGTCAGCATGGTTTCCGAAGTCAGAGGTCCTGCGAGACCCAGTTGGTCCAGTTTGTGCACGATATCATCAGCAACCTGGATGGCGCTGTGAATCGTGGACACAAGCAGACAGATTTGATCATAATGGATTTCGCAAAGGTCTTTTGATAAGGTACCACACAGGAGGCTATTACACAAATTGGACTATTATGGGATAAGAGGGTCCACCCACAAGTGGATCAACTCATGGCTCTCTGGGCGCACTCAAAAAGTAGTATTAGATGGTCAAGCCTCAGATCCAGTCCCAGTGTTATCCGGTGTACCCCAAGGATCAGTTTTAGGGCCGATCCTGTTCCTTATTTTTATAAACGACCTGCCGGATAACATCAGGTCTTCTGTTCGCCTGTTCGCGGACGACTGTGTCCTGTATAGAAACATTCATTCGATTCAAGACTGTTTTATACTGCAGGAAGACCTCACTAGCTTAGGACAATGGGAAGCCGATTGGCAAATGAAGTTCAATGTAGCCAAATGTCACTCTATGAGAGTGACTCGGCATCAGCATCACAAACAGATTCTCTTTGATTACTCCCTTCACAACCAAACTTTGGAAAACGTTCAGTCAGCAAAATACCTTGGCATAACCATCTCTGATAATATGGATTGGGGTCAACACATTTCAGAAATTTCTTCCAAAGCAACTAAGACACTTGGTTTCCTTCGCAGGAATTTGGCTTTTGCACCTCGGAGTACTAAGGAAGTTGCATACAAAACTTTGGTTTCGGCCTAAACTAGAGTATGCAGCACCCATTTGGAGCCCTTACTCAAAACTTCAGATTAATCAGATAGAGAAAGTTCAGAGGACAGCAGCCCGTTGGACCTGCAGGAGATGGCGTAACACAAGTAGTGTCGGCGAGATGCTTGATGAGCTTGAGTGGCCATCTCTTGAGGCCCGTAGGGATCAGTCCTCCCTGCTTCTCTTTCATAAGATACATTCTGGTGCTGTGTCTATAGAAAAAGACAAGTACCTGACCCCTGCTCGCAGTTTGAAATCTACCAGGTCATCACACAGTGCCCAATATTGTAGATACCAGACATACAGTGATGCCCTGAAGAACTCTTTTTTCCCCCGGACTATACCACAGTGGAATAGTCTTTCTCCTTCGGCGGTCAATTCCCAGACTGCTGAGGAGTTTAGGGCACTCCTCATTTAGTTAAAAACACAGCCGAAAGATTTTTTTTGTTTTTTTGTTTTGTTTTTGTTTTTTTGTTTTGTTTTTGTTTTTTCTTCAAAATTCCAAAATTGCACTCCCTGGCGTAATGATCAAAATTTGATCGTGCCAGTATTAATAGAAAGAAAGAAAGAAAGAAAGAAAGATAATTCGGATGATTTCGGTTTGTAGGCTAACCCGATTGACGGAATCAAACGAACTCTCCCGACTCCAAGGACAGTTCTCTCCCTTGCTACAGTCGGCCTTGACATTTCCCTTGTTTGACAGGACCTTGCAGTCTCTCCGTCTCATTGGTAAGAAAATTGCGTATTTCGTCGCAAAAGATATCTTTATCCATTTATTTTATGTTTATTTTATTTACATGTCATAAGTGCATCCACAAAATCAAGGTAAACGTTCTACGGTATGTAAATAAACTTATTTTCTTTCTTTTGTTCACATGTCTTGCCGGTTTTGCTTTTGGATCGTTAGTGACCTTGACTGAAAGCGAAAGAATCGAGGATGGTCACGAGTGAAGACGCTTATTAGATTGTAAAGAAATCAAGTGTAGCTACAATGGAATCTGCTATCACATTTTTTCACGAATGATTTCGCTAATCCGTATGTGAGTTAGATGCTGTGCTAGAAACAGGTTGGGAACACTTCTATTTTGATCTGTGATAGTTCAATTGGGTCCGTGTATTCACCGGATCGGGCCTAATCACCGGATCTGACCGAATCGGACCGGATCGGGCCCGAAATTGGCCTATTCCTTTGCTTAACTGATTGTTTTTTCTTTACAAGAATGATGTGCATAAAAGATTATGTATTAAGTGCAATTTGTATGCACTTGAATATATTAATATTGATATAAACAGCAAAAAAACAAAACATACTCAACGGACCCTTTTTGCAATGGTCAGCTATCAATTCACACCTGTTGTGTTTTACATAAAATGGCATGCGCAGGTCTATCCTTTGTTCAGTATAAAGAAACCAATTTTCCTCAAATTAAAACAAGCCATTATTGGTACAGACGTCATTAATTTGATCCTAAAAATACTTTACAACATAAGATAATTATATCATTGCGTTATTTGACCATTTTTGGGCCCGATCCGGTCAGATAGTAGCTATCTTATCCGACCTTGATGATCCAGACATCATTGTTATGATCATATACATACTTTATAAACATAATAATAATAAAAAAAAGTTTTAAAATAAGCTAACTAGCCAATTTCGGGCCCGATCCGGTCCGCTTCGGTCAGATCCGGTGATTAGGTCCGATCCGGTGAATACACGGACCGGTTCAATTGATCTAAAATAGACAGATTTGTCTACTTAAAAGCACTGAAATAATGCTTTATCTGCCCTGCGCAGGTGTTGCCAAAAAATTGCAAAATCATTCGCCAGCTTAACTGTAGCCTTTGTTGACGCGATCTTGATGGTGTAACTGATTTTGTTAGGAATTCAATTTACCAGATGATTTTTCAATAAATGCTGTTGAAGCTTCCAGACTTCTTAAGACCAACATGTACATTGCCATTTCTGCGGCCTTTCTTTGACCCGGTCATGATAATTAGGTCGATTGTGCTACTGCAAATCAAATTTCCCACAACAGCAACCAAATGTATGGTGGCCAATAAGAGTCATGCATATTTAGAGAAATGGGTTTACAGTTAATATACAGTGCATAATCCAATTATTTTTGGTATGAAATTGCTTTAGTTTTAGTTTGGTTCCATTTATATATTTAATCCAAAACTCATGAATTTTATTCTCCTTATATATTTTTATCTAGTATTTTGTTTCTGTGTCATAATATAAAAGAATATTCAACTTTTTCATAGACAAAATATTATTTAAATAATCTGTAGTTGCCTCCCTTGACATGGTTACAAGTATTGGCTTTTTAAAACAAAATAAGCAAAACATGTTTTATGCAACTCTTAAAATTTGCACTGGGATATTCAAAACCCACAGGAAGAGAGTCTTATTTACTCCTGTAATACAAACCTGAAGGAAAACACTGAAGTCACACACAATAGAGACTGTTTTCTCAAAAAACTAAAATTTTCCCTGAATATGGATGTCATTTATTTGCCTCCATACTTTTGGATGCTGTTAAGGGGGAAAAATTAGATTTGCAGCGGAACAAGTGACCTTATTATCATCTTTCTGTCCAGAAATGAACGTGTGCATGTTGTTCTCAAGAAGTCTGTAAGGAATAACATTATTTACTAAAAATTCACCTCTTAAATTGAATTTTTAACAAAATCAGCAGACAATTTTATAAAAAAGGGGTTTTCTGCAAAAATTTCCTCGATGAAAAATCTACACTTTTGCACCATCAAGATTGCATCATCAAAGGCTACAGTTTGGCTGGAGAATGATTTTGCAATTTTTCGGCAACAGCTGCGCAGAGCATATAAAGCATTATTTCAGTGCATTTAAGTAGACAAATCGGTCTATTTTAGATCAATTGAACTATAACAGATCAAAATAGAAGTGTTCCCAACCTGAGAAATGACAACCCATGACTCCTCGTCTAATCTGTGTAGTGACAGTAGTATACCATTCCTAACAGCCTCGCTGTTGGGTTAACTCTTGAGCGACATGGTTACAGTGGGTCGTCTGTCACGCAGGAGTTTTGGGTTTAAATCCTGGCGGACCAAAAGATTTTCCCCTTGGAATTACTTTACTGGTGACAGGGGTAATTCTGTAGGGCCTGAGTCGGCCTCTGGGAGCGGTAGCGGGCTATACACAGTTGTGGTTGATGCCAGCGTGGTAGCTCAGTGGTTAGGCACTTGCCTCTGGTGCTAGAGGTCCCAGGTTCGATTCTCACTCGCGGCGAGAAAAATTTCGGTGTCCGAACACGCTTTCTCTAGTGTCTTTGCAGGGATGACGCTAGATAAGTGCATCGTCCTTCAGATCGGGACATTAACTGGATGTCCCCTGTGCAGGGAAAGTCACCCCCTGTGCAGGTTAAAGAACCCTACGGTAATTTCGATATGGTTACTTGTAGGCTTTCATCCTGCAACCCGGAGTGTACAATGTACACCTGCCGATAATGCTCGAAAGCGAGCGCCAGGCAGTATATAGAGAAAGAAAGAAAGGCTCTCAGGAAATATAGGGGGGAAGAGTGTAGTGACAGTGCCATTCCTAACAGCCTCGCTGTTGGGTTAACTCTTTAGCGACATGGTTAGAGTGGTCGACTGTCACACAGGAGTCCTGGGTTGAATTCTGGCAGACCCAAAGATTTCCCCCTTGGAATTACTTTACTGGTAACAGCGGTAATTTGGTTGCACCTGAGTCGGCCTCTGGGAGTGGTTGCGGGCTATACGAAGTTGTGGTTGATGCCCAGTTCTCAGGAAATAAAAGGGGGAAGAGTGTATCCTAACAGCCTCGCTGTAGGGTTAACTCTTTAGCAATATGGTTAGAGTGGTCGACTGTCACACAGGAAACCTGGGTTCAAATCCTGGCGGATCCAAAGATTTTCCCCTTGGAATTACTTCATCTGCAAGAAAATCCATTCATATACAGTGCACCTAGAGGTTGTTACTTGAAGCTATCTGTAATAAGGCTTGTATAGTTTTATATCCACAACCTTGACTTAACAACTCTGTGTGACATAATTTTTTATTTATATTCTACGTTATTCGGTTAAAATTTACTTAAATTGCTCGTACATTCAACTCCACTTACATTTCTTAGATGGAGCGTTTCATATAAATAAATTCGGCTTTATGGTTGCCCCTAGATACCTATAAAGGTTTTGGATCTCCAATATGACTGGAGTCAAATGTACTTAAAATTATGATTGTTTGGCTGGTTGGAGCTCTTAATGTCTTATGGCATTAAAACTTTGAGGGAGGGTGTTCATATTTAGCACAATATTTGCCTATGGTGTGTAGATGAGATCAAAAATATCAAAATGACCTTGGAATCAGAGGTCAAGGTTAAAAATGCATAAAAATATATCAGTCTGTTTCACTTTGTGTCCTAAACTAGGACTCATGATTTATACGTCAGATGGAGATTGGTCTATAATGGAGACTCAAAGTGTTAAAATGGTAAGTAAGTCATCATAAAGTTTTTACCCACTTCCACAGTTTTTTAAAATATAAGATTCAACAGTCAAGTGACCTTCTTACTTAGCATTTAAAGTGCCGATTCCCACAAATGTCCTCTGCATTTGTCGTCTAGCATAATACCCTAGTTAAACAGTAAAGACCCAGATCAGACCGAGTCAAAGGTGTAGTTTTAAAATTGCATTGTTAGTTAGTTACACAGGAGTGAAATGAAAATCGTTTACTTTCAAGGAAATTACCTACATAACATGTAAAGTGGAAATAGTGTTTTTCCATATCATAATAGTGTTTCCCATAAAGAGGAATAGAAGTGGGGAGCACCCTGCTGTCTAAAGCCCCCCCCTGCTGCCCTAAATCTCCCCCTCCTGCCCTTATTTTCATTTTAATTTAAAAATAATCATGTTTCAATTTTTACTGTATAAAATAACTTTTTTGTTATCCCAATGAATCCTATGCTCTACTAGAAGCTATTCTAACCTTTTAACAGATATAAAATCCTTTATCTAACTCACACTTGAAAAGTCTGTTCTAACGAAAGTGCCCTTTTTTGTGAATTTCACGCATCAAAAGTGCCCTTTTTCTGGCCAGAACCCTGCCATTTTTTCAGGTTGTGGGAAACACTACATAAGGGACTGCTTTTAAAGGAAAGAATTCGCTGGAGAGAATTCTTTCCTTTAACAGAAGTCCCCATTTTTAAAAGGAAAGCAGTGGTTAAGAACCATTACTCATTCCAGTAGTCTCCCTTTAATTTGCATAACTATTTCAGCATTCTGGCTTCGCCCATGGTTGTAGATTTTTGTGTTATTTCAGCCGTACAAGAAGAATCATGGCTCAATGCAATGCCAATTATTTGACTCCCGAACAGCAGGAGGAATTACGACAGATTGCCAATGCCATTGTCGCTCCTGGGAAGGGCATCCTTGCCGCTGATGAGTCTACAGGTACAGTATTTAGGCCTATAAAAAGATAGTGTGTTTCAGGTTACCTTATCACTATATCCTCTGCTTAGTACTCGTTCAACTCAGGAAGACAAGAAATCGTCTTGACATGGCTGAAAAATTGTTGACTGCAGTAACGGGGACGTCCTCTGAATTTTTTAGAATATTTAATTAACTTCCTCTTAATTTTTAAAAGCCAATAAAATCCCCATTTTCAATGCAAATTGTACAGATTTTTTTTTTCAAAATCGTCTATTTTCAACAGATGAATCAATAAAACTGCAATGGAAGTTGAAATGAATAGCAAGAAACTAGTTATTTTGTTTATGAATATTTAATTAGGGCCAAATTAGTGACGTCACTCAGCTTAAAAATGGTCACCTTCCATTGTTTTCAATTGTCTACTATTTAAACATCTATAACTTTCTTATTTTTCGATCAATTTTGATAAGGTTTTTGGGCATATTGCATGATTTAATAAGGACTTGCATTTGAGATGCACTTGCCTTCAAGGTTGCCGTCCCCTTTTTAACACAGCAAATTTTTATTGCAAAAAACCTGTAAACCTCATTTATCACTCCTAAATTTTCACTGATCATGATGTAATGATTTTTTGTCACTTTAGGCTCTGTGGGTAAAAGGTTTAGTCCAATTGGTGTTGAAAACATAGAAGAAAATCGTCGGAGGTACAGAGAACTGCTTTTCTCCTCCGATGACTGTGCAGCACAGAACATCAGCGGGGTGATCATGTTTCACGAGACGTTCTATCAGAAGACGAAGGACGGTGTCCCGTTCCCCAAGCTTCTACAGAGCAAGGGCATCATCCCAGGGATCAAAGTTGACAAGGGAGTGGTACCATTGGCTGGCACTGAAGATGAATGCACTACACAAGGTATATAAGCCAGTGCATGAGATTTCCAACAATGTGGCATTTTGACATGTGTAGACTGGGTCAAGCCTGTGCAGGCTCCTTTTAAGCTTAGAAACTCCAAATGGCGTTCAGTCAGTAGCTTAACAATCACAGAATACTCAAGCGACTAGCAAAGGCTCTGATCAGACTGCGCGTGTGTGCAGACTGATCTGAGGCTTTGCTCAGGTTCGCTTTGCTGATTTTTCTCATTTTTCTTAAATATCCCATGAAAATGAAATAGTTTGGTCTCACTGAGGCCAAATTATTTCATTTTCATAGGATATTTAAAAATGGGGGGCGGAGAGGGGGAGGGGGGTTTGAGCGAATGCCCTGAACCCCTTCTGGATCCGCCACTGCCTAGCACAGATTTAGTATTTATTATAGATCCAGATAAAGACTGATAAACACAGTTTTTGTGCATGAAATCGTGATTATTTTTTTTATCCATTTGGATAAACATTTAATTTGTTTTGTGTGCCCATAAAGATTAACCCAATGAGGTGGTACTTTTCAGCACTCAAAGCAAATGTTTATACTGATAGATAAGGGAATATTTGCAATTTTGCACTCAAAATTTTTCTGGACCTATAAGTGTTACATTGCTGGCATATTGCCACAGCCTTATAGACTGCAACTGTTGTATATATCTACAAGACAGGTATTTGCTGTCAGTTGGAAACATATCAAACAAGCTGCAGCAGTTGAATAGTAATCACAATGTTGATTATAAGTACACATGAAAAATACATGCAGAGTTCTCTGGGGTTATTCCTAAATTTGGGATTTTGAGGCTTTCCCATTGGTATCCTGGGTCAGGTATGGTACTTGATTGTATCGATTCCTGATCTTTACCCTCTTTCTTACTTTACTTTCCATAGAAAGAAGGGATAACTGAGTTGGTTACTGAGATTTATAGTAATTACAGGCCCCCTAGTGGAACCTTTAAAACCTTTAATTTGGTTGCAATCCTTTAAAACCTTTAATTTGGCTGAAAAACCTTTAATAACCTTTATTTTGATTAATAAACTTTTAACTTTTTCAAGATCAGTTTGAGCATAAGAAATAAGACCATACATATGTTGATAAGCACTGTCTTTGACATCTTGAGCTGTATTCATCCTCAGACCATTATGCCTATTCATACCTCTTGTGGGAGCGCAGTGGCTCAGTGGTAGAGTGCTTGACTGGAGACCGAAGGGCCGCGGGTTCGAGCTTCACCGGCGTCACTGCGTTGTGGTCCTTGAGCAAGACACATTTATCCTAGCTTAGTACTGGTTCAACCCAGGAAGACACGTCCCTATATAACTGAAAGATTGTTGATGAGACGTAAACAATCAAATCAAACAAAAACATACCTTTTGCACCAGGATGACTCTTATAGTCAATTTTTCTGAGGCTTCAGATAAGGCAGCAATAAAAAAGAGTGAGGTAAGGTAAATATAAATGCTTTTGGGTTGATTTCTTGCTTTACATCCATGCTAAACAGCTGAGGTAATGTAGGAATGCTTAGTTGATCCTAGCCACCCTTTTCCTAGACTGGCTTAACCCAAATCCTTTCACTAGTGCTCAGTGCTCATCTTTTACTAGTAACTGACAACTAGTAAAAGAATGTGATAGATCTGGGAATAGAACCTGCAAACCCCCCAGACAGTAGGTTTGACATGCTACTGCGCCAGCAAAAAATAATGAATAGCATCTTTGTTTTTTTTTTACTTGAATAATGTCCTGATTTTCTAATGTCATTGTTGAAGGTTGCCAAATCTAAACATTGTTATCTACACCCCAAGACTAAGACAATATGCATATCTAAAATTTATGTACAATAAATGGGAGCAATATCCTCTGAAATTGTTCATTTACAGAAGGTAAGATTGTCTTTACAAAATGATCAGAGATGGCTTCTCCTGCTTTCTTGGTTTCAAAATTTTTCGGGGGAAGACCCCCAGACCCCCCTTCTAGACTAGATAATATGTGATTTATTTTTCGATCCAACACTGCTCAACACAAGCCTTTAATAAAAAAGTGAGGCTTTCAACTAGGGACTGAACAACAAAAGTAATTTTCTATTGATTTGTGATAAATTGGCTATAATTTTATTGGCTAAGGATTTGCTGCACCCCTTTCATACCATCATCTATCAGAATATGGATTTAAAGATCAAGATCCGATAAAAATACTAGAAATTTGATGTTAATTTGCTCTTTATTTTTGTTAGAATTTCAATGAAACAATCTTTATTTTACCTAAAATAGCCTTTATAAATAACCTTTAATTTCATGAGAGTCTGCTAGGGGGGCTGTAATTATAGTCTATGTCGAATGGGCATCCCGTGTAAATTTTGTGACGATTTTTGGTGACCTATACCAAAATAAACTTTGGGTCATATGTAACAAAATAAACTAGTTCGCCCATCTGAGTTCCGCGTCTGGTCCGAGTAATGACGTAATCAAAATGGCGGCCATAGTGCTACTTAAGTACACATATAAGACATCGTATTTAAAGCAATAGTTGAGGGAAAATTTATTGCTAGAAATGATTTTTCGTCTTTATTTAACTGATTGGACGTCAAGCAGTATGAAAATGATGCGTTCCATATTTTCAGACGTCTAGAGTCCATTTGGGGCTCCCAAATTGATAAATTTGACCCAGATCCCATTACTTTTGTTGTAAGTCTATAGAAAGTTCGTGCTAAAATTAAGTGATTTTTGTTCTGGTTTAGTTAAATTGGGGTCATTCTATACAAAATATGAAATGAATTAGGTTTTACATCCCTAGAATGGAAAACAAATCTATTTTTGGGGTCCTTATTTCATTGAAATAGGCCTAGAGCCGAATTATGGAGCTGTTATCGTACGCGACATTTGACCTTAAAGTCTATGTCGAATGGGAATCTCGTGTAAATTTTGTGACGATTTTTGGTGACCTATATCAAATTAAAACTTTGGGGCATATGTTACAATTTTAATCAGTTCACACATCTGAGTTCTGCGTCTGGACCGAATGATGACGTCATCAAAATGGCCGCTTAAGTGCTACTTATGCACATATATACATGAGTAATTAGATTCAAAGCATTAGTTATGGGGAATTTCTTGCTGGAATCAATTTTTTGTCTTTATTTGATCAATTTGGTGTCTTCTGATACAACAATGACGTGTTTCTTTTTTCTGATCCCTGGAACCCGTTTTTGGGCTTCTGATTCAATAAAATTGACCCAGAACCTGTTATCGTACTTGTTATCCTGTAGGACATCATGCTGAAATTGAGTGTGTTTTTTGTTTCCTTTTGTTTTTATATGATTGTTTGTTTGTGCTTAACGTCCCTACAACAGCTTAGGTCATATTGAGACGGGGCCACAGCTTAAATTCTCATCTGACAGACTAGTGAAGCCAGAGATCAAGCACACGACCCCTGGTTTACAAGGGGAGGCGTACAGCAATGAATTTGAGACCATACTAAATAAATATAACTGACCCCTGGAGCTATTTTGGGATACTTTTGTTTTGGGGTTAAAGTCCTAGTCAATTGTCATGGCCATGTCGAGATGGTCAGTTAACCTAACCACGCTTTTCCGGGGCAGGCTTAGACTAGGCAGTACTTTGCACACACGCTTTTGCTTGTAACTGACAATATCCCTTCTTGAATCACTGAAAGAAGGAGGATGACGATAGAAAATATTTCATGATCAACCTCCACGAAAGTATTGGGCCCAGATCGAACTCACTACCGATTGCTCTACAGGGCCAAGTCATTTTGGGGTTCCTATTTTATTTAAATTGACCCTGAATCTATAAATTCAGTTCTTGCCCTATTTGATTGCTTTGAAGCCATACTATATGAATTATTGATTGCAGGGCTCATTGACCTGGTTTATCAGCCAGGTGCATATGAGGCATTCGCATGGGTTTTGATGAACAAGGGAAAATTGCATTTATTTCAGGGGAACAGAGGAAGAAAGGGAAAAATGAGGGGAACAGTGGCAATATTAGGGAACAGGGAATATAAGAAAACAAAATTAACAAGCCATTTTATTTCAGAGGAACAAGGAAACATGTACCCCCCTGAGAGGGCTTCGCATATCACGAAGCCAACATAATCCTACCAAAGTAATGGCATACAATATTACTCGAAATTCGCCATTGTAATACAAGCAATGATGTTCAAACAAATGCTAGTGCATTAGTTATTTGTGGTGAGAAGTGACGCAAGCAGATTTACTGCAATCATTTATTACTCCTTATTTGGAGGTAATGTTGTTATAATAGGAACATAAGTGTCACCTTATCAACGCCAACATGATTTTCGTGTTTATGAATGTTTATTGTATTCTTGTTACTTTCTAATGCGGTATCCTGGGTCAGGTGTGGTACTTGATTGTATCGTTTCCTGATCTTTGCCGTCTTTCTTACTTTGAAGCAACTGTATAGTAAGAATTGGCTCCTTTGTGAATTTCCATATGATGCTCTGATACTGAGATCTTTTGACACTCTGGAGAAGAGAGAGTTTAGTTTCCTACGAAACATCCACTATTTTAACCTAGTAAAATTTCCATTGGTTGTTCCTGGCTGACAAGCAGGCATATATATTGTTCGAGAGCATTCTTAGTTCCGTCTTCCAGTGGGACATGACCAAGTTTCCTGAAAGCTTCATGGACAGAAGAATCAGCGTTATTGAAAGCTATCCAACATAATATTTTACTTTGACGGACATTAATCCAGTAAAATCAGCAACTTCTACTGACAAAAGTGAACGTAAAGATCGTTGCATGCTGACTTCGGCTGCTCTAGACCTTAACCTATAACCATCGCATCAGCAAGTTCGCTTGCTGAGTATATCTCATCCTGACCTTTGATAGGCAAACCAAAATCCTTTTTTCAGCTACACAACATAAGCAATTAGTGTGCTAAATATGAACACCTTTCATCAAAAATGAAAGAAGTTCGTGTTACGAGTAGTAAGACAGGTTTCAAGGCCTTTGACTCCGAAATTATATCAGTAATCTGAAAACCTTTGTTGTCATCTAGACACCATAAGCAACCAGTGTGCTGAATACGAACACCTTCAGGAAAAATTCAAGAAGGCAGTTGGAAGGGCAGCTATATCCATAACCGCAGAATGACAGAGTGGTTGGACCTGTAGTTGTGGAAGTGACCGCGTCACCGAGCGATTAGTGCTCCTAAATGTGGATCACAGCGTCCAGGGTTCGATTACATCTTGACCTATACATCACCTCATTGCACTCAGCTTTTTAGCCATCCATCCATTATCATAGCATGACTAAAATACTGTCTTAAAGCACGTAAAATGGCAAGGCAACCATGCATGTCTTTGGATGCTAAGAGCAAAAGTCATTAGCCCCATGACTGGTACCATGAACGGCCATGGACATTTGTTTTGAGCATTTTCCTTAACTTAGGTCAATATGTAGGTCAATATGTAAACAGAGTTAAATGAATATCCTTCAAGGCTTGGCATGAAGTTTGGACACTGACCTTGAGCCCGTATAAAGGAGACGTGTATTCTGTACATCTTCTCACTGAAGAAACCATTTTAGTTTAGCAAATTTAAAAGAAACTTAATGCAAACATGAAATCAAATATTCAAATTATTGACCTTCAACTGTGACCTTTGAGTTGACATGGATGAAACATAATGTTTGCATACAGTCTCAATGAGTTGAATATTTGACTAAGGTTAAAATGAAAATCCTTCTGACATAAAGGAAGGAATTCAAAAGTTCAAACTTGTGACCTTGAATTTGTACATAGAGTTTTAGCCACATTTTGCATATCCTCTCACTGAACTGGACATTTCACCTATATTTTATGAAATAATTTCAGGGTAAAGGCGATAGGGTGCGGACATAGCATTAAAGGCTCAAACTTGTAGTCACCACTGGTAACCACGACCTTGTCGTCATGGTTGAATTACACGCTTCGCAAATCATGTAACTTAGACAAATATTCGACCAAAATTAAATATAGGGTGGGCATGAACTTCAATGTTCAATCCCATTACCTTCAACTGTGACCTTGGCCTTTAGTTTGCATGATTGGGCTATGTGTTTTGCACACCCTCACACTGAGCTGAACATGTTATCAAAGTGAAATGATAATCCTTCAAGGGTTTGAGGAGATATGGAGCATACGCGCAATTGAAGGCTAAATTCCATTAGCTGTAACTGTAACCCTGACTTAGAGTCTGCGTAATTGAGACAGGGGTTCTGCACACCGTCTAACTGAGGTGAACGTTCGATTAAAGCTTAGAGAATTTTTAAAGGTTTAATGAGATACAAGAGATATGGATAAACGGATTCATAGACACTTTGGGTTGGTGGATTTATGAATGTGGAGTTTGCTTTAAGAGCTGTTAGGCAACTTTTAAATATATTTGACCTTGACCTTTGACTCCAAAGTCATATCGGTGATCTTAAATTTTGTTGTAATCTACACACCACAGGCAACCATTGTGCTAAATATATACACCCTTAGTCAAAACATAAAAGAAGAGTTCGTGTTATGAGCCATTGGTCAGATAGATTCTAAGTATATTTGACTTTTATCTTCGATTCCAAGGTCACAACGATGATCAGATCTGAGACCATTGTTATAGTCTACGCTCAATAGCCAATTACTGTGCCAAATATGAACACCCTCGGGCATGTAAAATATTTTGTTAATGTAGTTTCTATTAACAATATGGAGCGGCACAAGCACTAAACTATAAAAGACTGTCTGGCTAACATCCTTTAATACATATACTATGATTATTCGAATCAATAGCGCGATGACCGCCATTTTGATGACGTCACTATTTACCCCAGAAGCGGACCTCAGATATGTGAACTTGATTAGATCGTTGCTAATGCCTCAAAGTTAAATTTGATATAGTTCGCCGAAAATCATCACGAAATTTACACGGGGCCAAATTTTGTCCTTTTCGACATATGCTACAATGTGACTCATGCCCTTTGCTCATGGGCAAGATGGCCTATTGCATTTCAAAGTAGAATTCTGTGTAAATATTGTTTCTGTTTAAAATCTGGAGCAGTACTGGCATTAAATCTATTAACAAAAACGTTTATTTTGCCAACATACTTTGATTTTTTTCTTAAATACATATGCATTATAATTGTGCGATGGCCGCCATTTTGATTACGTCATTACTCGGACCAGACGCCGAACTCAGATGGGCGAACTGGTTGAAATTGTTGCAAATACCCCAAAGCTTAATTTTATAATGGTCGCCATAAATCGTCACGAAATTTACACGGGACCATTTTTTTGGCCCATTCGACATATACTATTATGTAAAGCGTTGCAGTGGAGCTATAGTCAGATTCTCTGACAATTCTAGGTAATTAAATCATGTGAATGTATCGCAGAAAATAAGGTGCGTGTTAGAAACATCCATAAAATATGATATATAGATGCAGGACTTTAGTTAATAAGAGTGCATACCCAAAAAATAATTTTCTTATTTCTCGACCAAAACATATGTTGTGGGTACTGAAAAGAACCGTCTCAATGAGACGGTTCTTTTGAGCACCCAAAACATATGTTAAAACTGATTAGTTAGAAAATATTTACAATTTTACGCTCAAATTTTTTGTTTATCTAAACCTATGTTGATGTCATCTGAAACACTATACAATAACCTTTTGCTTATCTGGTTAGCCCTTTCAAGTTTGCCTGCTACAAAAAAATATATCTGAAAACATTGCAGACTGCTGAAGTTGTCTGCTGCATGTAAATATGTACACCAGTGACTAATTTTGGCATACAGGCAAACAATTTCCACCCTTATCACACTTTTTCTAAGAGGAACTCTGTTCCTAGCGGAACAGTCTGATGTAGGTCCACACTGTTTGCTATGGAGACATTTTAAATGGACTAGCAGGCGATATTTAGTTGCGGTTAGCAGTTGAAAAGTTAAATCTTTGCCTACTACTGCTGATGCTCTTTGCAAACAGTTTGGACACAGATCAGGCCAGACAGAATGTTGGGCCTGATCTGGATCCTAATTGTTTGATACTCTGATGGTATTGCTTAAAGAATTTTCGGAAAAGTTGATTATGAAAAAAAAGCAGACGACAAAAAATCTACCCAGTAGGCAAAGAGTTATCAGTTGTTCCTTGAGTGCAGTAAATAATGCGTCTGACTGCAGATCCAGGGGTCATGAGTTCGATCCCGGCCCAGTCCCATACTTTCATGGAGATTGATTATATAATAGTTTCTAGGGTCATTCTCCTCCTTCCCCTGATTCAAGAAGGGTTGTTGTCAGTTACAACTTACAAGCAAAAGTATGTGCACAATGTACTGTTTAACTGCTTTGTCTAGCTTGCCCAGGAAAAAGTGTGGTTAGGTAAACTGACTGTCTGAACATGACCATAGCTGTTGACTGGGACGTTAAGCATAAAAACCAAACCAAAGTCATTCCTTGTTTCAGGCTTGGATGGTCTTGCTGAAAGATGTGCTCAGTATAAGAAAGATGGTGCACAGTTTGCTAAATGGAGATGTGTTTTAAAGATTGCCAAGCACAATCCTACATATCTGGGCATGTTAGAAAATGCTAATGTGTTGGCAAGATATGCTAGCATTTGTCAACAGGTAAGATATTTTAAAAATTCCTAAGATAACCAAGTGTAAGCTTTCACAAAAAGCTTGGGTCTATGCCAAGCATATATAAAATTGTTAGGCCTAGTTAAGAATGCATACCAAAACATTAATTTTCTAAATTCTTATTTCTCAACCATTTAGCATATTTTGTGGATACTCAAAAGAACTGTCCTAATGAGACGGTTCTTTTGAGCACCAAAAACATATGCTTAAACAAATGGGTGAGAAATTATTTATAGTTTTATGATCAAACAAATTGTTTATCTAAACCTATTTTCTGATTATTATTTTTCCTTATTTCATATTGAAAGTATTACTTACCCACAACATTTATTTGGATGGGAAATGGCAATTACTTTTATTTTTATGCCCCCGCTATTCGTAGAATGCGGAAGGGCATTAAGCGTTGCCCCCGTCCGTCCGTGCGTGCGTCCGTCCTTCCGTTCGTCCATCATTTAGGTAGGTACTTTGTGAGCGCAACTCCTCCTACAATTTTTTCCCAATCCTTTTGAAACTTTACAGGTGTTTTTGTCAAGGACTGAAGATGTGCATGACATTTGGATATAACCCTCAGATTAATTTTTGTCACTTTTTTCACAGTTTGAACTTAGTCAATTTTGGGCTCATCTACTACTGAAGCTTATGGCCATTAGGTACCTTGTGAGCGCAACTCCTCCTACAATTTTATCCCAATCCTTTTGAAACTTTACTGTTGTTTTTGTCAAGGACTGAAGATGTGCATGACATTTGGATATAACCCTCAGATCAATTTTTGTCACTTTTTTCACAGTTTGAACTTAGTCATTTTTGGGCTAAATTACTACAGAAGCTTATGGACATTAGGTACCTTGTGAGCGCAACTCCTCCTACACTTTTATCCCAATCCTTTTGAAACTTTACTGGTGTTTTTGTCAAGGACTGAAGATGTGCATGACATTTGGATATAACCCTCAGATCATTTTTTGTCACTTTTTTCACAGTTTGAACTTAGTCATTTTTGGGTTTAATTACTACAGAAGCTTATGGACATTAGATACCTTGTGAGCACAAATCCTCCTACAATTTTACTAAATCCTTTTTAAACTTTACAGTTGTTTTGTCAAGAACGGAATATATGCTTTACATTTGCATATAATCTTCAGATTAATGTTGCTATAAATTCAGTTTGTAGTATGTAAATGGTATCCTGTTCACTTATTGTATACCCAATGTTTAATTGCAGGTGAAATAAAAACAATAGGCGGGGGCATCCGTGTCCCATGGACACTTTTTCTAGTTAAAACCAACTCCTATTAGCTTTGACTACTTGATGGTTCAAAGTGAATTCTCTGGTACATGTATCATTGACTTTAGTTAACCATTTACTCCATATAGGCTATTTTTAGATCATGACATCATTTTCTATTTTTAGATAACATTGAAAAAAAATCAAGAAAAAATTAAGTAAAGTTTTGATGTTATGGAAAATGGAGTGTTTGTTCAAAAGGACCAAACACTCCATTTTCCATAAGATTTTCAAATAAAAATTGTATTTCAAAGGTGTGAAAAGGTGTTACATGTATTATGGAGTAAAGGGTTAAGAAAAGTTGAATATAATTAACAAAAACAGCTAGAAAATTCTCAACCCTACATAATCTCTATTGACAGGACTTTAGTTAAGAGTGTGTAAGGAAAATTTAATTTTCTTATTTCTCGACCAAAACATATGTTGTGGGTACTCAAAAGAACCGTCTCATTGAGACGGTTCTTATGAGCACCCAAAACATATGTTAAAATTGATGGGTAAGAAAATATTTACAATTTTACGCTGAAAATTTTTGTTTATCTAAACCTGTGCTATTGACCTCTGTTTCTTTTATCTAGAATGGTTTGGTACCCATTGTGGAACCTGAAGTATTACCAGATGGTGACCATGATCTGGCACAAGCCCAAAGAATCACAGAAAAGGTGTTGGCATTTACCTACAAGGCCCTCTCAGATCACCACATATTCCTGGAGGGAACCCTTCTCAAGCCCAACATGGTAACTGCCGGTCAGAGCTGTCCAATAAAATACACAGCGGAGGATATCGCCAAGGCAACTGTCACCACTCTCTCCAGGACTGTTCCACCTGCGGTACCAGGTAACTTACTTTATCCCCCGGGGAAGACCGATATTACGTCGACTATGCGGCAATCGAAAACACTCTCAACAATCGACAAAAGTGGATCAAAAACCGCTAGAAACAGTATTTTCAATTGCCATTTGTCGCTCGTTGGCATCAAATGGCAGTTAAAAACTCTGTTTCTAGCTATTTTTTCGATCTACGTTCGTTGATAGTATTAATGTTTCGATTGTGGCCTATCCGGTGTGCCGCCTATCCTTCCGGTGAGGGTTTTGAGTCTCACTAGCATCACTGTGTTGTGTCCTTGAGCAAGAACATTAATCCTAGCTTAGTACTGGTTCAACCCAGGAAGACCCGTCCCTTTATAATTGAAAGGTAAAGAATCAAATCAAAATGTCCAGTGTGGATATTGTAATGGCAATGACTGTTCATCTGTCTTTTTTTCATGGTAATGTTATCACTTGTATGTAGGAGTTTTTGTCCTTTGCCAAAATTTCAGTGAATAGCTCTATCCAAAGCCATGCCCCTGTGCTTTTGTAATCAATCTGGACTCCTCCTGACAAAAATTTCTGGATGTTACTCATCAGTTCCATATTGCTTGTTATTTCCCCCACAAAAGGTAAAGGGGGCATTCTTTTTGGTGTGGCTGGCAACTGTATACAATATCTCAGAAAATGGTGGAATTTAACCAAATTTTTATGAATTTAATTTATACAAGTCAATTGGCCCCATTCACATTGTTATCTCTTTTAGCAATTGCTCTGACATAGGGTTATATCACAAAAGAATATAACTTAATATTTTGATATTTTTCAGGTGTAACCTTCCTCTCTGGAGGTCAATCAGAGGAGGATGCCACACGTAATCTCAACGCCATCAACCAGTTCCCTGGTCGTAAACCATGGGCTCTGACCTTCTCCTACGGACGAGCACTACAAGCCAGTGTATTGAAAATCTGGCAGGGCAAAGACGAGAATGTTAAGACCGCCCAGAATGAACTTATAATGAGAGCAAAGGTAAGGATTACTCATTTAATCCTTTACTCCATATGCTATTTTTAGATCATGACTGGATTTTCTATTTTTAGACAACATTGAAAAAATTCACGAAAATTTAAGTTAAGTTTTGAATAAGTTTGAAAATATTATGGAAAATGGAGCATTTGCTCCAAAAGAGCAAATGCTCCATTTTCCATAATATTTTCAAATACATATTTCAAGGGCTTCAAAGGGCGCTATTATGGGGTAAAGGGTGAAGAAATTTATTCAGTTTTGGTCCGTACACATCCGGTCTCTTGCAAAATGTAGTGTGAAGCCCTTCCTGTTCATGGAATCATGAACAGATGAATCCTGAACACATCAGGTCTCTTGCAAAGATAACATGAATTCCTTCCATGAACAGACCAAAAATGAATTAGTTAATTATATACTATTGCCATAAAGTTAAGTATATTTTTATACAATTCCGAATTTCAAAGTAATGAGAAATAATTTGAGTTTTGGGTTTTATTCAACATGTACACATGTATTTTGGCTACCAAATTTGGATAAGTTCGATTAGTTTCATTCACTACTGTCCATGAACGGGAAGCTTACGACACAGTTCTGTCCAGGAATTGATATGCAAGTGAATGAATTTCTGTTGCTGTTGAGTCATGAAATAGCCTTAAATGCGTATGTTGGATAAATCTACAATGAAGAAAGAGGACAGAATATGTAAAATTGCCATAAGGAACACTGGTATGAAACAAGATGACATTGCAAGGGTATTAAACGTGTCTCAGAGTTTTGTAAGCAGACCTTTGAAAGAACAAAGAGAGAGTGGCAGTATTACAAAAAATGAAACGGTCTTCATTGATTCTTGAGTGCAAGGAATTGTCACTGAAGCATTATGGTACGTGGTGCATTATCTGATGACCACATGATACATTTAAAGGTGGTTACAAGGACTTTGAAAACTCAAAAGTACCAGGACGAAATCCTGGAATCTGGTGGTAGGTCACCCTTGGACTCGCTAGATGGCCAGAACATGGTGCTCCAAGATGACATTGCAAGACCTCACTGTACTCGCATCATAAAGGAAGACAAAAATCAACAGAACATCGCTAGTCTTAAACGGCCGAGCTTTTTGCTGGACTTGAGCCCTATGGAACACGTGTGGGACAAACTCGGCTGACGTGTTTAAAATTGGGAACCAGCCGTATCAAAACCATTGTGAATTTGCTAGACTCTACTGCATGAGTGGGACAGGATTTCATGTCTTGAATGCATGTTCCCAGTGAATTTAATGATGGAAATGTGCCAAGTTGTTATTCGACGGTGTGAAGGCTATACACAACATAAACCGGAAGTAGTGGATTATTATGAGCCATTTCGTGACTTTTTGCACCAGATCCTGAAAGTGTATTCTCCAAAGAGAGAGTTTTAAAGAAATTACAACTATCCCGGCCTTATTTTAAAAGTTTTGCTGACTCTTGGCCTACATGCTGTTTTCATGAAATTTTGTAAAATTTACGGGTAATTTTTGTAAGGTGTTTGCAGCCTATACACAAGTCAAAGATCCCACGGCTTTCTTTATCAAATCGCTGGTATTCTGCTTTTGTTGTCTGCCACAATAAATTTTTGGTATTTCTCAAAAGTTTCCGTTCTTACCGTTTCTAAAACCAAAGTGGTGTTATCAAATGGAATATGCTTAACTTTATGGCAATAGTATATTTACATTTTATACTTAATATCATTCAAGTATCAATTGTCACCTTACTTGGCTGGTTTTCTGGATATTTTGAATTAAATCAGATATAACAGAGGTTTTTGAATAGCCAAAACGCCATATTTTGGCGCTTTATTACTAGGTGACCATGTACAAAAATAGCTGTTCTTAGATCTTTTATAGTTATTTGTGTGAATAAAGCAGTGGGAATTGAAATTTAATACTAAGGAAAATCTAGTAAGATTGATCTTAGACTGTACAAGCCTTGCATGTCAAAAAGTTAAAAAGAGTTCTTAACAATTATGGTGTCATAGACTCCACCTTGGCTTTCTCAGCTACATAAGTTGAAGCGGTGACGGGATTATTCGAGAAAAGTCACAACAGTGAGCCACAAAATCACTATAGATCAGAAAGCTCTGTCCTGTGAGTTAACCCGAGTTTTTATTTTTTTTCTTGCAGGCTAATGGACTCGCATGTTTGGGACAGTATAAAGGAGATATGAAGAGTGCCGCTGCTGATGACTCACTGTTCGTCAAAAGTCACGCTTATTAACTGTTCAAACTGTTTAAGAACTGTACACTATTGTATTTATAAAAAAGATATCTGTTAGAATGAAAATGGGCATTTTCCCATGTTTTCGATGTGTTTTAATAAATTTTTAATAGATCTGTAATTGCCATTATACGCTTATCAAGACTCCAGGCCAAGTTATTTTTAACTCTTAAGTGCCATATATAACATTTTGAAGATTTTTTTTTCCAAAAATTTTGGATTCTTTTTTCACTTTTAATACTCATATTGTTGATCAGTAGCAGTTTGTTTGATATTGGAATGATTTGGTGATCTACCCGTTTGAAATATCTTCTAATAACCTTTTAAGCAAAAAAAAATTAAAATTGCAATAAAAGAATTGGTTATATAAAAATATTGAGAAAAAAAATCTGGTCGGGAGTCTTGACATTTTATTTCTCATGGAGGAATGAAGATTCTCTAGTAAATGAACAAGTAGTTTTTTTAGCTGATATGTTTCATATCATTTGCCCAGTAAAAAAGGCTTGGTATTTATAAATAAGTACAATGCTAGACAGGACTTTGGGTAACAGAAAAATATGTTTCTTATTTCTCGACAAAAACATATGTTGTGGGTACTCAAAAGAAACGTCTCAATGAGACAGTTCTTTGGAGCATCCAAAACATATGCTGAAAATTATGGGTGAGAAAATATCCACAATTTTACGCTGAAATTTTTTGTTTGTCTAGAAAAGAACTTGGTGTTGCAAACTTTAAGGACAGATTCTTGTGTCACAACTGGTATGAGAGCTCTTTCTTGCATTGTGCCCAAGTTAATTTAAGTGGGCAAGCCTTTTTTTCTGGGTTATAAAGACAAATTGTCTCCCATTACTGTGTGCTAAATTTTAAATATTATTGCAAAATAGATCAAAGACTGATAGATCACGCTTAAATGGAATGCTATTTGATATTTAAACCAAGATTCCACCATATTATAAAGTATTGATTAGTTACATTTCAATTTTCATCAGTGTTTAGATAAGAAAAATAGAGATTGTGTAAACTAAATGTCTTTTGATAACATATATCCTACATGTTATTAAGACTTTACAGTTTGTTTTTCTAGGATTATACCAGTGCAGTAAAACCTGTTTTGATGAATTTTGAAATGTTTACATGATCTGTCAGACTTGCAGTAATATATCGCATGAACAATAAATTGTTCACTGTTAACAGTGCAATAAATACTACTGTTGATTTGTCTTTAACGTTCCTTTTGTCATCTGATCTGATGGATATCAACAAGATTTTGGATAAACTACCCATAATGTGTTTGGTCTCAAATGGTAGATGTTGGTTTTATTCAGTTGATAATTCCACAGGGAAAACATCATTGAGTGGATTTTTGTCGCATGGACACAAAACATGATTTTAATTTGCATAATAATTTAATAAAGGACAAAAGACAGACTGTCCCAACATTGTTTTATGAAGCAAGGAAATGCTGAATGTGATTCCTGAAAGAAGCATGATTTCTGATCATTTATATAGAATACATTTTGACTCAATAAGTAGCTAGCCCAGTTTCTTACAAAGCAGTTTGGGTAACTGCGGTGTTTGTTTTAGTCTCATGTCTAAACGGTGCTTTCTTGTTTCAATACTGTTACATTGAACTCTCTCAAATATTGTATTCCTTTTATACAGTTTCATTTCTGTATTTAAGACTTTTGTTTGGCGTTATAGAGGTGAGAGGTGATGTCAACATTTGTTCTCAATGTCCGGTTTCAAATATGTTGCGTTATCCAAGTTATTAACAGTTTCTATGCATGTAATCAATACAACATAAGTTAGTTAATATCCTGTGTGTTGTAAATCTGTTAAGGATATCACTAGGAGTAGCTGGTTCTTATTGGTATTGCTGCTTAACCCTTCATGGATATTCTGCTAGGCTCCACCCACTATGAATAATTATAAACTTCATGTTCATACATAAAACAAAGAAATTACTTGTCAGGTCTACTAGTGTAGGATCATATCTAATCATATTTCCATAGGCAAACAGAGTAGACCCTGATCAGGCAGCTCTTTCCAAGAGCTGCCTGATCTGGGTCTGCCCAGTTTGCAAAACTGTTAAAAGGGGCCTCTTTGAGTTAGAGGGTTAAAAACTTTTACTATATTTTATCCTGCACTGACTGACATATGAATTTATTATTTCATTTTTAAAAGGTATGGCTTAAACTGTTGACAACTCAAATGAAACGCAATGTCCAACTGTTCTTTTTGCTATTACTGCTTAACCCTTCATGAATATTCATGCTAGGCTCCACCCACTATGAATAATTATATAAATAAGCTTTCATGTTCGTACATAAAACTGTTCAACAGATAATTCAGAAGAACTACCAAGCGCTATGTTAACACCAAGAAATATATTGTCAGTTCAAGCATAACACTGTAATCATGTGTCAGAGGAATATGAACTATTTGCAAAGTAAATATTTCATACGAACTTTAATACATGAAACTGACCTCTTGAGCCTCTTCTCCTAAAATTTCAGATACTTTTGTAGTCCTCATTTTTTTCATGTCTCCAGCTTTATCCTATGTGATAGTGATGATCAATAAAAAACTAAAAAATTGAATTGTTGTTTGTACTCTGTCTGATCCACATTAAAATGGGCTGCAATGTGAGATAACCTGTCTTCGGGTTTTCTGACAAAGCGAGACTCAAACCAGTCTTCATGGCTACAGAGACAAGCTAGAAAATAAGAAATTTTGCTTTTAGCAAATCTAGAAATGAAATTTTCCAATAAGTGCATAACAAAGGTAGATGTGCAGGCTGGTCTACGCCTGTGTTGTTCGCAAACCTCCAAAGACGAGGCCCAAATGATAAATTCAATGTGAATATTAGTAGCACCATTGCTCAGTGGTAGAGTGTGATAGTTCAGATCAAGGGGTTGCTAGTTCGAGACTTACTGGAGGCACTGTGTTATGTCCTTGAGCAAGACACTTATATCATCTGCTTATTACAGGTTCAACCCAGAAAGACACGAAATCATCCCAATATGACTGAAACATTGTTGACTGACATAATGCATTAACACGAACACACAAATTGATGTGAAATACAGTCACATCTGTTTAAAGTAAACACTCAGGGGAAGTGCTTGCATAATAAAGTTTGATTTGTTTTTAAACTGCTACTTTGGAAAATGGTCTCTTACAACAAGTGGTTGCTTAATAATTATTCAGCTGGCCTCTTCGACAAATTGACTGTAGTTTCTTTTATTATATATAAAGTAATGAAATACAGTAAAAAATATTGATTAAATATATTGCATGTTTAAAATAAGAAGGTGTATTTCACAGCCGTGAAAATATAAAAAGTTGTATTTCACTGCACTGAAAATATAAGTTGTATTTCACGGGTGAAATTGGATGTCCTCTGCTTTCTCCTTTGACTTCCTTGAGCCCACTTCAGAATTTCAAACACCTGTAACTTTCTTATTAGTGGACAAAAACACTAATAATCCCGATATGTAGCTTTGGGGATATAGGACTTACAAACAGTATTTAAATGATGATCTAAGGTTCATCCTTATATCAACAGGCTTCACACAGGCTTGAAAAAGTACTTGAATTTGGAGGGCTTGCTTGAAGTCCTTGAAAATTAAATCTGCCTAGAAAAGTACTGGAAAATCACTCAGAGGCTTTGAAAAGCCCTTGAATTCTACTATTTTCTGTAGGACTCAACACTGATGATAGGGATCTAAATCAGTATAAAATTGTTATGCCTTTATTTGGTGCAGCACATGCACCAAATAGAAGCACAACAATTTTATACTAATTTTCTAGTACTAATTATCTCAGTCTAGCATTTCTGAAGTAGAATTTTAACACTTAAATCAGGATTTTTCATAAACGTTTAGTCCTTGCAAACTGTAGGATAGTCTTTAGAACAGTCCTTGAAACGTCCTTGAATTTTACTCAAATTTGCCTGTGTGACCCCTGATCAATCCATCTTGTGGCTCGGTTTCTAGTGAACTCTTCAGTACCTTATGGTCCCCTTGTTTCGAATTTTATGACAATTTGCTACAAACTTATTTCCCCAAACTCCTAAGAGAGGCTCAATATTGAGCAATAGTTCATCCAGCTCATGAGGCCTATCTTGGCGACCAGCAAGGGTTCGAACAAGCCTATTAATCACAGTATCGATTCACTGTGCGCCTGAAATGAGTGAAATCGACTGTATCGGTAGAATCGAGAGTTTTTGGCCTAAATTTGTGAGGGGTGGTAAGTATTTTGGCATGTTTTCTTATAGTTAGATTTGTCCTTCCGCCGTGGATCTCATTATGTTTCTTTGATATATGCATACATGTCATAATATCGTGCAAAAACAACGACAATGTATCGTGGGAGCGCAAAAACGCATTCTTTTAGAAGGATAGTTGTCAAAAAAGCGAAAATCCACAGCTTTTTATCTTCCTGTTTCGAATTTAAACAACTTAGCTAAAAATGATTTTCACCAGAAGTTTGAGAGGCTTATGATCCTACAATACCAGAAATCTCAGACTGATCCGTTTTTTCGATTTTGAGATATTCAGCTATATATGACTGAACCCCTAATAGCGGTGAATTAGAAACTGTATCGGTAGAATCGACGTACTGAACGAAGTGATATCGATACTCATAAGAGGTACTGTGCCCAGTGAAAGGGAACAATGAAGACAGTTTCGTCTATTCTGGGCCAATTTCAAGCGCAAGTAGGACTAAAATATACGTAAACTTTGCGCATCAAACCAACAACCTTTGTGCGATAAAAAATATAATAAAAGCTTGTCAAAAACTTCAGTTTGTAAACAAATACACGCTTTGCACATTCTTAAAATGTTTTGGATGAAAATACTTGTTTGTTTGCTTGATTTGATTCTTTACGTCCCAGTCAACACGTTTTCAGTTATGTCGGGATGGTTCTTCATGGGTTGAACCAGTAGTAAGCAAGTATTAATGTGTCTTGGTCAAACACATAACGCAGTGATGCAGATGGGGTATACCAGGGAGCTCCTTGGTATCGAGTCAAGCATTGTACCGCAAAGCCACTGTGCACACTCCATGAAAAGCTTCTGGCCGTTCTTCTCATTCAGTTGATTTGAAAAGGTTGGCTGTCAGTAACTGGCAAAATATTAACAATTATGTACATGTAGCACGAAAGTGCCTTCGATCAGCTTGAATAGTAACAGTTTGGTAAGGATAATGAGCGGGCTCAATATGTGCTGCGTCTCATTTCTTCAGGGTTTGCAACCAGATCTTGCTAAAATCAGCCTTGTTATTAACAGAGACTAGATATAAGCTTAAAGCTTTTAGTGGGCCAAGTTCAGCTGCTTAGCTATATACTTTCCAGGGAGCAAGTTACAAAGGCATGCATCAGACTGGCCGGATGCGCAGACTGGTCTGCACCTTTGTTGTCCACATATGACAAAGTCAGGTTCTTTCACGACAGAGGCCCAAGTTTGATGTGAGATATACGAAAGGGCTTTAACCCCTAACACGGTATAATGACAATAGATAATTCTTTATAGTGGCGAAGACCCCATATATATATATATTTGTTGCATTGTTGCCCCTTCCTCAAATAAACGTACCCGCTTTTTGAGTCGCATAATCAACACATAAGAATCATGTGTCCATCGGCGTCTGCGGCGACGTTTGTCACACTTTTGGTTTGCAATCGATAACTTTTGAAGGGATTCATCAATTTAATCATCCATCAAACTTTGCAGAAGGGTAAAGCTTCATTTATACAGGTTAAGTTCGAAAGTGGATGTTATCCACAAACTTATTAAGAGTTATTGCCCTTTTTAGACTTAGATTTTGGCTAAATTGTGGTTTACGATCAATTACTTTTGGAGGGATGCAACACTGTCATTCAAATTTAACACTGATAAAGCATTATAAAATACAGGCCAAGTTCGAATTTGGAGGTAATTCGCCAATTTTTTACTGAGTTTTGGCCCTTTTTTTACTTAGGGTTAGGCTAATGCAAAAGCTATATTGACTTTTTGTAGAACAAACATCACATTTCTCCAAAACTTACATCTTACAGCTTCTCACTATAGGCAATGATTACCCAGTGCCTGTAGATAAGCATAACCATGATTACAAATTTACCGCCCCTCCCCCAAGTGGGATCAAAGGTCAAATATGTAAATTTCGCAATAACTCAGTCAGTTGTCATTATTTTTTACAGAAATTTCGCTTGCAGACAGAGTAACAAAAAATAAGAAACATATCAAACGCGAGTTTTGATCGAAGGCCTGTGCCAGACCCCCTGGGTGGACTTAGTGGGTGGGGTCAAAACGTCAAAATTCACCTTTTTCGGATCATGATCATGTTGCATATCACATTAAAGGGAAACATGAATGCAGCAACATGGTAGCAAATATTTTGCCCGCGGAGCCCCGCTCACCCCCATCCCCTGACCCTGGGGTCAAAAGGTAAAAATTCAGCTTTTCCAGAACATGGTCGGATTGCATACTCAAATTAAATAGAATCACGAATGCGGAAACGTGGTAGCATATATTTTGCCCGCAGACCCCCTCCTACCCCCACCTGACCCTGGGGGTGGGGTCAAAATGTCAAAATTAACTTTTTACAAACATGGTCATGTTGCATATCAACTTAAATGGAATCACAAATGCGGCCACATGGTACCAAATATTTTCCCCGCAGACCCCCCCGCCCCAAGGGCCCTGGGGGTCAAAAGGTTAAAATTCAACTTTTTCAGAACATGGTAATATTGCATATAAAATTAAAGGCATTCACGAATGCATTAACATGGTAGCAAATATTTTGCCCGCAGCCCCCCACCCTCCCCCCCGACCCTAGGGTCAAAAGGTCAACTTTTAACTTTTGCAGAACATGATCATGTTGCATATCAAATTAAAGGGAATGGCGAATGCAGCAACATGGTAGCAAATATTTTGCCTGCAGCCCCCTCTCCCCTCACAAGGTCAAAATTCAACTTTTTCAGAACATGGTCATGCTGCATATCAAAGGATTCGCGAATGCAGCAACATGGTAGCAACTGCAGACAGAGGTACAATAAATATGAAACATATCAAACGTGATTTTAGATCTAAGACCTGTGCCGGACCCCCTGAGTGGACTTAGGTGATGGTATCAAAATGTCAAAAGGACCTCTGACACTTTGATAGGGTATCTGCCTATTTTTCAGATGCTTCCAAAAACTTCCCTATGCATAAGATATCACTGGTGTCCTTTTTGATAGGACGCTTGATGTATTAGGAATGAATTAAGGTTATAATTAGACAGGCAGATGCCTACGACGAAACAGGAGACATTACCAAAGGGGGTAGGGGTTGCAAAAATTGACTTGTCCAAAACATTTAGAAATCAATTATTATCACCTGTAAGGTTATTATATCATCAATACTCGATTACAAATCACAGTGAAAGTATTTTAAAGTCCAAAATCATGAGCATTTTAATGATTATTTTTGTTGTTGTGTTTTCTATCTGATTTGTTAAGAAATATTTTGAAGTGCAACTGTAGTCCATATTCAACCCTGACGACAATGTATTTACCTGGTGCAATATTATGCAGCAATGTATCATAGCCATTCATCCATGCGTAAAGTACACCTAGTCAGTGGCCATGTAGTTTATGTGTATTGGATAGATACAGTATATGTGCAAAATAATCTACCAACTGAATTAAGTAAAAGGATAATTTTCATAATCTAAAGAAAAATATGATTAAACGTTGTAATATTCCATAACTAATGGGTTATGAAAAGGAACCTTACTTGTACTAATTATTTCCTTATACTGCAAAAAAAAGTTTTTCAAGAGAGCACACCAAAAATCCAAATGCTAATGTTCGGCCTCGCCCAGACGTCACATTTTGGGCAGTGGGATATCATTCCCCCCCGAGTCCCAGCTAGCTTTTCACATATCTTATGTAAAATATGAGAACACACTTACGTGCAAAAGGATTAGTTGGGACTCGGGGGGGGGGGAATGATGCTTTAAAAATATTTTTCTATTTCCTATATGTATAATACAAAAAGTGACTATTTTAGCCCCAAAATAAAGCTGTACATTTATGAAAATAGGAAATCAAATGCAAAATCATAAAATAAAGACCAACAGTGAGCTTATATATGAAAATGGAAGCATTTGATGGACTTAAATTTTTATCAAAATTATAGGCAGCGATACACTGTGATTCCCATTACCACCGTCAGAGGTCCTTCAATTTTTTTAGAACATGGTCATGTTGCATATCAAATTAAAGGGAATCATGGATGCAGCAACATGGTAGAAAATATTTTGGCCAGGAACGCCCTCCCACCCCCTCTAACCCTGGGGGTCAAAAGGTCAAAATTTAATTTTTACAGAATATCATCATATCAAATTAAATAGATTCTCGAATTCAGAAACATGGCAGCAAATATTCTGCCTACATACCTTCTCCCTACCCCACTCGACCTTGGGTGAGGGGTTAAAGGTCAAAATTCAACTTATTTAGAACATGGTTATGTTGCATATGAAATTAAATAGAATCACGAAAGCAGCAACATGCAAATATTTTGACCGCAAATCCCCTCTCCCCACCCCTCTGACCCTGTGGTCAAAAGTCAACCTGTTAAGAACATAGTCGTGTTGCATATCAAATCAAAGGGAATCACAAATGCAGCAGCGTTGTAGCAAATATTTTACCCGCAGACCCTGCCCCCATGGTCATGTTGCATATCAAATTAAAGGGAATGGGGCATAGGGCACCATGCAAACACATATTCTCTCCTTACAATCACACTCAACTGTAGGTTGGATTATAACATAAAATAAATTCTGAATGTGATCGTGTTGTATATAAAATTAAGGAGAAAGAAGTATAGACTTACATAGAAGCAAACACTTTGACCTTACACACACCCCTGACCTCTAGGATAGGTCGAAGTCAGACAGATAAGTTTATTTTGTATTGAACTAACCACTGAAAACTAGTTGATAGGCTTTTAACCCCCCCCCCCCACCCCCAATATTGAAAAGCTTCCTACGCATATGAGCCAACCAGCAATTCTTGGGTCACCGTTTGAAACACAAAATTATTTTACTTTCATTCCTTTAAGTAAGAAAGCATGCAAAGATCAGCAACCGATACACTCAAGTACCACATTTGACCCAGGACACCCCATCGGGAAGTGATAAAACACAATAAATCACCACATAAAAGAGAGCCAAGAGGTCAGCCCTTTCCAAGCAGGTGACCACAAGACTGCAATAAACAGACCACAAGATAGCATGACAAACAGGAAACATAAGTAACAAAAAAGATCCACAAAAGAAGCACCGCCAAGGAATGGTCAGTAAAAATACATATACTTTTCAGTCAAGTCTCCTTTTCCACATACTCGTAGCACTCGCCATCAAGATTAATCCAAACCTAGAAAAGACACAAAGCAATGCATAGCAAACCATAGAACAAACACAGAACCTACATCAGGAGCAACAGTCAACAACGAATCAACAACAGAATCACTGCCTTAGAATGTACAGAAGCATAAGCCACATGTCATCATTGTTTGTTCAATATAGTCACACTTCTGAAACATTTTCGTTTCAGTAAACCAACACTCGTGAGTTTCTATAGCACAATGGAAAATCCAGGATACAAATGCTACAACTGCCCTCTCTATTCTGCATTTGATACAGTCATAAAACACTCCATTGTCACTCATTCAGGAAACACTTTAAAATATCGAAGACCACTCATACATCTAAGTAGTGCCCATAAGTGTAAACTGACAGGTGGCGGCCATTTGGCGGCCATCTTGGTTATTGGACAAAGCCCATATTCAAACTCAGGCGAGAGATTGATAAAAGTAATATATATGTGAAATTTGGCAGCAATCGGGCAATAAATGACTAAGGTAGAGTGTCTATAAGTGCAAACTAATAGGTGGCCGCCATTTCGTTGGCCATCTTGGTTAACTTTTGTCGGACAAAACTCGTATTCAAACTTTAACAAGAGTTTTACGGAAGCAATCCATATATGAAATTTGGAAAAACTCTGATAAAAAAATGAAGTAGTGGACACTGATAGGCGTTGGCCATTTTTTGGCCATCTTGCTTATCGTTCAACAGATAAAAAAAACGTATTCAAACTTTTATGCAATATCCTTTCACAAGTATGTTTATGAAGTTGAGTCTAATGCCTTAAATAGTTGGAAACTAAATATTTTTAAAATTATTGATGGTAGAATTCCATTTTATTGCAACAATTTAGATCTTCTACCACCTAAACATAAATTCACTTTTATACACTTGAAGAAAGGGATCCAGGAATTCCATAGGAAGTTTGTTTTGGCCCCCACAGATAAGGCTGCTAACAATGTTGTGGTCGTTTGAAAAAGATACTATATTAACACCCTAAAGCAAGAACTTAGCACTGCCAAAACATATGAGCATAACAGACTTGATGAGACGTCTATCGTTGATAGGCATCGATGCCATATGGCAGCTAAGTTTGCGGTGTTTGTTGATGAGGACCATAGCAAGCTTCCTACGTTATACTGGTTACCTAAACTTCATAAACGGCCCTATTAGTCGCGTTTTATTGCTAATTCTAGTGCATGTACAATTACTGAGTTGTCTATTCTTTTGACTTCTTGCCTCACTTCAATTAAAAACCATGTCATTAAATATTGAACAACAGTTTATGAAAGAAATGGTAAAAATTTATTTTGGTCTATTAAAAATTCAGGTGAAATTCTTAATAAATTGAAGTCTAGAGGTTTTCTAGCATCTGGTTTGTCTACATATGATTTCTCTACTCTCTATACTACATTGCCTCATAACCTAATTAGAGAAAAACTAACAGAATTAATTGAACAAGCATTTAACAGAGAGGGCTCACTTTATTTGGCGTGTAATGATAAAAATGCCTTTTTTACTTCTGAACAACCTAAACGATATAAATTGTGGTCATGTCAGAAAATGTGTGATGCGCTCCATTATCTTTTGGACAATATATTTATAAGATTTGGCTCAAAATTATATAGACAAATTGTCGGTATTCCAATGGGTACTAATTGTGCTCCTCTTGTTGCAGATTTGTTTTTGTTTTGTTATGAGAGAGACTTTATGTTGTCTCTGTCAGACAATAATCAAGCTGATATTATTGAAGCTTTTAACTCTACCTCCAGATATTTAGATGACTAACTTAATATTGATAATCCTTATTTTGAACAAATGGTAGGTCAGATATATCCCACTGAACTTCAGTTAAATAAGGCGAATTCTTCTGATACTGAAGCTCCGTTTTTGGACTTGAACTTGTCAATAACAAATGGCATAGTTTCTTCTAAAATTTATGATAAACGGGATGATTTTAATTTTGAAATAGTAAATTTCCCATTTCTTGATGGAGATGTTCCTCGCTCTCCTTCCTATGGTGTATATATTTCTCAGCTTATTCGTTTTGCTAGAGTTTGCTCTAATGTTGATGACTTCAACAACAGAAACTTATTTTTAACTGCTAAATTGTTAAAACAAGGTTATAGATATCATAAAATTCGAAAAGCATTTTCTGAATTCTACTACAGACACTCAGAGTTAATTGTTAAATACAACATTGGGTTAAAAACTCTTCTGCAACAGGGCATATCAGAACCTATATTTTATGGTGATTTAGTCTATAAATTTAAACGAATTGTTGGAAAACCTAATTTTAGTCATCAATTCAAAAAGATAGTAAAATGTTATATAAGGGTTGTATATAATTTGGATATCATGCGACAGTCTGCATGCCTAGTTTTAAACCCAATCACGGTTTATAGCTATGGTTTCCTCTTTAATTGCACGACGGTGGGTCAGGCCTCAGACTCTATGACGGCTCTGACGTAAAGCTTTAATCGGTGGGTTGGTGCCTGATGCTTATCTGTAGCTGGACCCACCGTGGCTCAACTTGAGTTTTTCTTTAGCTCTGACTATCTGTGAGTCGTGAGCCCTTTTCTTTGTTTCATCATGGAGTGTTAATTTGATTAGAGTGTTTTCCATGATGATACATTGCATTAGTTAGATGGCCTCCATGCGAGCTGAACATTTCTTGTACTTCAACAACAGCAGAATCAAGGGTGAAGATTTGGTACCAGTAAAATGCATTTAAGCCCCCCCCCACCCCCCCCCCCCCCCCGGTGGCTTAGGCTGCTGTCCGTTCTAAGGCGGTGGTTCTGTTATTGTTGACTTTTTGTTTATTGTTACTCCCATTGTGGGAGTCTGTAATTGTTCTATGTTTTGTTGTACGTTACTTTATGTCCATTCTAGTATTGCAATCATCTTGATGGGGAAGAGAGGGCTGATTGCTTTGCTTAATTTGTCTTCCTGGTGTCTCGTGATGGTTGAGCAGCTCTTCCTCGCGGTGCCGTGGGGTTGTCTGCAGTTTGTGATTGTGGTATTTCCTGATCATACTCACTTACTATTTTTTTATTTTCTTGTCCTTTGGAATCGTGGGTTTTATTGTGGAACTTTGAAACTATAAGATGGTAACTGATGAGGCCCAGAAAATTTTCACACTCTTGTTTCAGTTCTTTGGTGCATTCTTTGCTTACAAAGGATAACCTTTTTAAGAACGCATTTGACTTCACTACAGCTGGTGATTGGGACTATGTGGCGGTGGTAGAACGTCTCCCTGCCCTTCATTATAGTGTAGATTTTATTTTCTTGTCCTTTGGGATCATGGGTTTCATTGTGGAACTTAAAAACTATTAAAGGGTCACTGATGAGGCCTAAATGGCCGAAACTAGCTAGTCAGGTTAAGATAATTTGCACATTCTAATTTCATTTCTTTAGTGCATTCTTTGCTTCAAAAGGATAACTTTTAAGAACATATTTGACTTCACTACAGCTGGTGATTGGGACTTTGTGGCGGTGGTAGAACGTCTCCATGCCCTTCACTATAGTGTAGATTTTATTTTCTTGTCCTTTGGGATCATGTGTTTCATTGTGGAACTTTGAAACTATTAGAGGTTCACTGATGTGGCCTAAATGGCCGAAACTAGCTAGTCTTGCCCAGAAAATTTGCACACTCTAGTGTCAGTTCTTTGGTGCATTCTTTGCTTCCAAAGGATAACATTTTTAAGAACGTATTGAACGAGAGTTTGATGGAAGCAATCCATATTATAATTTGGAAGAAAACCGATTTTAATGACTAAGTTAGAGAGACCTGTCGTGGCGGCCATTTTTACAGCCTTCTTGCTTATCATTTGACAGAAAAAAAACTGTATTCAAACTTGAACGAGAGTTTGCACACTGGTCAATGTAAACGCACCGCAGGTTGTTACAACGAGCTGGTGGTAGCATTTTAAAGCACCGGTGGTGGCGTAAAAGGTAAAAAAATCTATACCTGTTGACTTTATTATTTATTTATAAACTTGCATTTATTTTATTTGCGACGACACCTGGCGCACAGACCACCGGTAACGGCTCTGCCAAGCAATTGGTGATTTAATTCATGGTTTGGACTGCAAATCCAACAAAGTTCACGAGTTTTGCCGTGACAGGTGCTTTTTTCTAGTGTAACTGCCTAAATTCAGTGAAATCTGCATGTCTAAGCGCAACAGCTGTCATATTCCCATGAAATAACATCCAAAAAAAAAACGATTACTACTTTGTTTTTTTTTCTTGGTAAAGTAGCAAATGTTTTATTGAGGAATTTTTATTACAACGCACTGGGAGCATTTTTTGACACATTGATACAACGCACTGATGGTTGCACAGAATTCCTGTGGCTGCTGGTGCAGACTCACCACATCATTCGCTGATCACATAAACGTTGCAAAAATCGCCATTTCAACCAGCACATGATATTTCGATACTGTATAGAAGGCTCAGGCGAGCCTGTGCAAACGTGCATACTCCCAAGAGCCTTTGCTGCCAGCACAAGAGATCTTGATACTTATTACATTGTCCAGTGACTGCCTGCGCAAATGTGCAGACTCGCCAGAGTATTCGCTGCTGGCGTGAATAGCACACAAATCGCCAATTAAGGCAGCACAAGAGATTTTGTACAGTGACGAAGGCTAAGGTAAGCCTGTGCAAATGTGCAGACTCGCCAGATCCTTCGCTGCTCGCACAAAATGGCAATCAATCGCCATTTGAGTCACCACATGATAATTTTAAACTGTGACGAAGGCTCAGACTAGACCAAGCAGATGTGGCCAAAGCCATCGCTGTTCGCATGAATGACACCCAAATATAGTGAGTATCACAATCACAAACTGCAGACAAACCCATGGCCTTGAGAGGAATAGCCACACAACAATCACGAGACACCAGGAAGACAAACTAAGCAAAGCAGCCAGCTCTCTCTCTCTTCCCCATCAAGATGATTGTAAAACAAGAATGGACATAAAGTAACAAAATATAGAACAATTACAGAATCCTGTAATGGGAGTAACAATCAACAACGAATCAATAACAACAGAATCACCGCCTTAGAACAGACAGCAGCCTATACCTCTGGGGTGCTAAAATTGCATTTTACTGGTACCAAATCTTCGCCCTAAAATCTGCTGTTGTTGAAGCAGAAAAATTTTAAGCTCGCATGGAGGCTTATTAACTATTGCAATGTATCATAAAGGACAAACAATCTCATTAAATTAAAAGTTTTGGGGCCAATCTGAAAAATAGGTGGAAACACTCTCAAAGTGCGAACAGGGCTAGCTCTGGAGCATCTCTGGTGAGGCTAAACATTTGCAGAGTCACGCTTGAGCCTTCATCAGTGTACAAAAACCACAAAATCTATGCCTATTGACTGTATGATTTCTTTATAAACTTGCTTTTATTTTACTTTTGATGACCCAATGCGCACAAACCGTCAGAAACATTGCAGTTTATGGCTCTGCAATGCAATTGGCGTTTTAATTCATGGTTTGACCGACAAATCCGACACAGTTGTGGAGTTTGACAGTGACAGGTGCTTTTTCTATTGTGACTGCCTAACTTCAGGAAATTCTGCATGTCTAAGCGCAGCTGCAGCTATGTTATCATAGTCCCATGAAATAACATCCAAAAACGATTACTACTCTCTATTTTTTCTATGCAGAGAAGGCTCTGGCGAGTCTGTACATTTGCATAGGCTCACCTGAGTCTTCGTCCTGGTACTGAAATATCATGTGCTGGCTCAAATAACGATTTATGTACCGTTTATAAGAACAGTGAATGCTGTGGTGAGGCTGCACCAGCAACCACAGGAATTCAGGCAACCATCAGTGCGTTGTATCAATGCGTCAAAAAATGCTCCCAGTGCGTCGTTATGAAAATTCCTCAATAAAACATTTGCTACTTTACCAAGAATAAAAAACAAAGTAGTAATCGCAAAACTCCAGAACTTTGTTGGATTTGCAGTCCAAACCATGAATTAAATCACCAATTGCTTGGTAGAGCCATAAACTGCAATGTTACCGGTGGTCTGTGCGCCAGGTGTCATCACAAATAAAATAAATGCAAGTTTATAAATAAATAATAAAGTCAACAGGTATAGATTTTTTTTACCTTTTACGCCACCACCGGTGCTTTAAAATGCAACAACCAGCTCGTTGTAGCAACCACCGGTGCGTTTACATTGACCAGTGTGGTTTGATAATGATATGAAATTTTGAAAAAATGCGATTAAAAATGACTAAGTTAGAGTGACCAAGGCAACGGACAGACGGACAAGCCCAAAAGAATAGAGATAATGTTTTGTTTGCTAGTTTGTTGATAGGTTTGTCAGTTGATTTTTTTGACATGCACGTGCCTGTGGTGTTCGCGTGCGTGTGTGCGTACCTGAGAGTGTGCGTGCGTTTGTGTGTGTTATTAGCAAGATGCTGTAACGAAAATTCACAAACCTATTTTTGTAAACGTCCAACTTTCATAAATATTCATGTAACAAAGCGATACTTGTATACTTCTACCACGACCTTTAAATAATGACCCCCTCCAATGCATTTACCGTTACAGTCATGCCTCAAAGCGTTTTGTGGAAGTATAGCACGACGTGAACTTACCTGTATATTATACTACCCATTCAGTGGAGCATAACACCATGCAATTAGAAAATGATGGATTACAAATGCTATGTTTACAGTAGCATGTTACCTGTACACAAGGCCGTCATCGCCGGTCCGGCAGGTCCGTCGAGGGCCCAACCACTTTTTTGGTCAAGTATGTTCTCCGCAGTGTCCCTTTTGCTGGTTTCTGCTCACTTTATTCTGTGCTTACCATTTATTGATGCAATTATCAATAACGCGCGTTGCGCGTGCGAAAACATTGAAAATTTATAATGACATCTACTTAATTGATTTCATAGTCAGATGGTCTGAATGGACGTTATCATACTTATGGACCGTGTCGAGAGAAAACCCAACGTAGCTGCATGCAAACGTCAAAGGCGCAGACCAGCCTGCACATCCGCGCAGTCTGATCAGCGCCTTTGTTATTCGCTCGTAGGAAAGTATAATTGTAAACTTGCTACACTCAAAATTCCAGCATTCTATCTAATCTCTGAAACTGAGTAGGTTGGTTTGAGTCTTGCATGGTCAGAAAACCCGAAGACAGGTCTTCTTGTTGAGGTCCAGATAATTCTAGAACCCCTCAATTGACAATTTGTTTTTTCTTCTTCTAATTTACATGTCGAGCGATAAAGTATGTTTAAAACGAGTTGACCTTACATATATGAGCATCATGAGCCAGTGTTGTTACAATGCATTCTGTTACAGATATACAGGTCCCGCCTGTTCCAATTCAGCCCAAGACTTTTCGGTTCCACCAACGTTCATTCGACTTTAAGAAGCCTGAGCAGAGAAGCGTTTAGCCGTCTAAGGTCGACAGTAGGCCCTGGCTCCATTACTATGAAGCCAAAGATCTCATCTTATGCCTACCGAAGCCAAAATCTAGATGAAGCCTGCATCCTTAACGGGTGTTCTACATGTAATTGAAAAGACTAAGTGTATATCTCTTCGAAAACACAACACTTTGAAGGACCACCAAGGATCAGTGCTAAAAGTACTTTCCAAAACCTGCAGGGACATAGGTAAAATAATGTCAAAGAAACATGCTGTAGAAAAAAAAGTAAAAAAATCATGACTGTCTGAAAACAATTTTGTCCAGCATTCGGTTTCTCTCGTGACAAGAAATATCTTTTCTAGCAAAAGATTGTGACCAACAGGACTAAAATCTGGTCCCAAATGCATAAAAATCACTAAAACGCACATAGAAGCGCCCAAAATTAAAAAAAAAAACTTTGGGGAGACCGCCTAAACCCCCCTGTCGAGAGGGGGATTAATCCCCCATCTCATGTCTTTGGCACTCGATGTAATCTGATTGCTCGCTGGGCGCAAAAAGCCTTATTAAAGGGTTTGCCACAGTGGGTATATATACTGGGTGAAATATACTTTCCACTGCCATTTCATCTTACCATACAGCTGTTTAAAGCATGATGAAATTATTGAAATGTAAGCCTTCAAACCTACACACAGACAGCAAATGCGGGAGTCTCTAACAGACTGAAAAAAGTGATACAGATTGACGTATTGTTAACCCTTTATGAACTAATTGAATTCTGCCTACTGGTTATATACAATAAACCTGGGGTGGTACAATATATATATTGCTGGTCACAGGTTTTTATTAAAAAAAAAGTTGCATTTCTTTCTCTGAACATCATATTTGTATAAATAAACAGTGAAGACCCAGATGAAATGCCGTATGATGCGGCATTATATTTAGGTCTTCACTGTCTGCCAAAGTACACATTAAGATGCCAATGGTATACACAGGATGAAATAAATAGCCTACTTTCTGCTCTAAATTCGAAGATTTATGACCAACATTTGCTTTCACTTCGTGCAGTCGGTAGTTTTTACTTCGTACATTAAATAAAAAGCAGTCGATTCTACCGATACAGTTTCTAATTCACCGCTATTAGGGGTTCAGTCATATATAGCTGAATATCTCAAAATCGAAAAAACGGATCAGCCTGAGATTTCTGGTATTGTAGGATCATAAGCCTCTCGAACTTCTGGTGAAAATTATTTTTAGCTAAGTTGTTAAAATTCCAAACGGGAAGATAAAAAGCTGTGGGGTTTCGCTTTTTTGACAACTATCCCTCTAAAAGAATGCGTTTCTTGCGCTCCCACGATACACTGTCGTTGTTTTTGCACGATATTATGACATGTATGCATATATCAAAGAAATATAATGAGATCCACGGCCGAAGGACAAATCTAACTATAAGAAAACATGCCAAAATACTTACCACCCCCTCACAAATTTAGGCCAAAAACTCTCGATTCTACCGATACAGTCGATTTCACTCATTTCAGGCGCACAGTGAATCGATACTGTGATTAATACCACTACTGATTCCACAAACTTATTTGCTTATTTGAGAGAGAGCTTTATGTTTATTTTAATTGTGTTCTTTCTGTTGTGTGGCTGTCTGTGTTTATGTATCATGGGTTGGTCTGTGAATGTGGTATTTCTTGGTCATGCTTTTCAATGGAAATTATGCATGGGTGAAAGTTTTCAGGATTAATCCTGAATTCAGGATTTTGAGGCTGCTTTTCCATAGAAAGTGCGCCTCAAAATGCTGAATTATGCAGATTATGATAGGTTCTCTGATTTGTTTTCAGATTATCTAGACACAATTAATCATTTAAAGATGAAATTGTTCATTATTATAGGCATCCTCCTGCAAGTTTTAAAATTTGAATTTCTCAAGTTCAGGATTTTGGAAATTTTGAACTTTCACCCATGATTATGTAGTTCCATAGATACTCTTTTGTTTTGAATACACTTGAAAAACTGACCACTATCATTAGGCTCAGGAAGGTTTTATTTGACCTGCATAAATTGTCTGACGTCAACAATTGCTTCTAAGGACATCTCCTAAGCTACTGGCTGGATTTTGACCGAACTTGGCAGGAATTATCCTTATATAGCCCTTTTCAATAATTGTTCAAATGGATTCAGTCCATTGTGTATCTAGGTCACACAGGCTAAAATAGATTTTCGTGATGCAAACTTTAAAAATCTTCTTGTCTGAAACCACAAGGCCTAGAGCCTTGATATTTGGTAAGAAGCATCACCTAGAGGACCTCTACCAAGTTTGGTCAAATTATGGCCCTGGTCCCAAACCAACAGGGACAATTTATCTAGTGATGTGGCTGAAATAAGGGAGGGCGGTGTCTCACTGGTAGAGTGCTTGGCTCGAGACAAAGGGGTTGGGGGTTCGAGCCTCAATGACATCACTGCGTTTTGTCCTTGAGCAAGACGCATTAATCATTGCTTAGTGCTGGTTCAACCCAGGAAGACCAGTCCCGATATAACTGAAAAATTGTTGACTGGGACCTAAATCAATTAAATGCCACTGAACTGGTCACAGTAGTCCTGTCATATGACTTATTCTAATGCTCTTACAAATGTAACGTGACATATTATTTGATAACGTCAATAATTTGCGACAGTATATATAGATTATTACACGTTTTTTTTTACCCTAGCCCTGATCTCAGCCCGAGTTGACCGTATCAGCCAGAGCCCGAAGGGCGAGGGCTGATACGGTCCGAGGGCTGAGATCAGGGCTAGGATCAAAATAACGTGTAATAATATTTTTATCATATACTTATGCGTGTAAAAGAGCTAATGAAATAATCTATCAACTTCTTTATTTTGACAATGATCACTAAATCAAGTGACTTTATCAGCCGCAAAGGCTCAAAGGCATTTCATCGATCCTTTTGTTCGCGAAAACGTTGCGTGCGGTTATGACGTTGTGACGTTATGGCGTTCGAAAGTTTGACGCTGACGCCATTTTGTATGGAGATACTCGGTGTATGAAAATGGATATTTCAATGTTTTAACAGTGTTTTCAGTGCGATTTTGGTTGGAACCAGGTAAAAATATGCAAGATATGTCAAATTTCTTTATTTTGTGCAATTGTTTTGAAGATATTTTCTGTTTTTTTCTCCAGGGCGAGATCAACTGCTGGTGAGGGCGGGACAGAAAAATATCAGCCCTGGTATCAGCCCCCGTATCAGCCCTCTACTTGACTTTTGGATCCCAGGGCTGGACAGCTCTATTTGACTGGGCCGATACGCTTGGGCCAAAAGTCTGGTATCAAGGGCAATACAAGTATAAGTATATGATAAATCCTGCGATATACTGTTGGAAACAGTTTTACTTCATTAATTACGTCAAATTTCCTTGGATGACATGCAGCATTATGCAGCTTGCAACGCTTCAATTTGAGATGAATCTGCAGTTCTAAGTGCATTAGAATGGGGATAATCATATTCAAAATTTTCAATCAGAAGTATGTTCGGAAATAATGTTTTACAGCTCCTCACATGCGACGCAATAAAAGTTAATTTCCGACCGTATATCCGAAGATATACCTCCCCAAATGAAAAGTTTGAATACAGCTATCCCCTAATTATTAAGGAATTCAGTCCAGTCGGTTCACAAACATTGAAACAATAAGAAAGTGTCCTACCATAGGATTGTTAAGTTTTAAAGAACAATTACAGTTACCAGAAGTCACCAAATATTGGTTCTGCAAACACTTTTTTGGAAATAAGTGTCGCTGTGTCATACCCAAAGCCATGATATAATAAAATATTACAGATGCATGCATTTTTCATACCCCCCCACCCCCCCCCCCACACACACATTTTTGTGTTTACATCATAGCCAAATATACAGTTTATTTTATCATATAACGTCATTGTTCACTATAGTAACATGATAAATTTATGACCAAACATGTACTAACAGGTAAAAATGTACCATAATATCATATGCAACATTATCTTTTCTATTGATATCAATCATCTCAAATGCTAGATAATCCACATTGAAAGTGTTGTATGATCAACTGAACATTGAAGGTTTTGTATGATCAACTGAATCTTACACTAATTTTAATTACATATCAAAATACCCTCTAGTTTTCATATTGGATTTACATGTTTATTGCATCTCCTGATTTAAATCGAGGTTTTTAACTTTTACTAGAGGTGCAAACATTAAGGTATTTTAATGTTAGCTAATTTTGAGTTTCATCCAGTACATATACAAGCTAAAGTATTAATTTCAAAGTAAGTAAGGGTGCAAAGATCAGGAATCGATACAATCAAGTACCACACCTGACCTAGGATACCAATGGGAAAGTGAAAAACTCACAGTTAGACACCACAAACGAGAGCCAAGAGGCCAGCCCTTTCCCAGCAGGTGACCACAAAGCAAATATAAACAGACACACACAAAGACATAGCAAATACAAGACAGAACAAAAACATAAAAGATCCACAAAAGAAGTACAGCCTTGGAACGGTCAGTAAAATATTTTACTGGAGGGCTTAAACCGGTTTAACGGCGTGAACCTCACCCTCAATTCAGATGTGGATCAAGACACATAGATATTTGGTTAGCATGAAAGACCCCTAACTTATCAATGCATCATCTCATAAAACATATAAATCCAGATGTAACAAGGAGATAAGGCAACTCTTATATTAGCACAGTTAACTATCGAACCTTTTACGGCCTTATAGTTAGCTTACTGACAATACCGGTATGTAATAACTTTTTTTCAATGGGGCAAATGAAAAATGTGCTTTTGATATCATGCAAACACATTTTAATCAAACCTCAGCTAAGCAATTATTTACCGAGCTAATACATCATTTTATAGTTACACAGTCTCAGATCATGCTTGTCTTTGTAGAATTAGGGGATAACTGTATTCAAAATTTTCATTTGGGGAGGTATATCGTCGGATATACGGTCGGAAATTTAGTTTTACCGCGACGCGTAAGCGGAGCCGTAAAACGTGATTTCCGAACGTATATCCGACGATATACCTCCCCAAATGAAAATTTTGAATAAGGTTATCCCCATTCTTATGCACTATTAACATTTTCCCTTCAAAAAGACAGTGAAAATGGATTTTTTGCGCCTATATGGCCAGCGACGCCAGCTGCATAAAACCGCTTGCCAGCTGCATATATTCACCTGTCAACCAATGAAAAGCGACGTTACCTAATGACGTCGCGTTTCCGACAGTATATCGCAGGATATACTGTCGCAAATTTATGACGTTATCCAATCAGACGTCGCGTTGCATTTGCATGTGCATTATAGTCCTACCGCAATAATAAGAAACGCGAAAATCTGGAATATTATTTTATTACTTGCATTTTTCTGAACATAAAATTCAAAACTGGATTTAGAATATCCTGCAGTGTCAGAAGAAAATTGTTTGAAGAATCTACTTCCACTGCCCTGACCCCTAATCTCTTGGGAATTTCGACATGTTTAGGCTTTCTGAAAAGCAGGGGGAAATAAAACGATGTAACAGCCATATGGGGCAATATATCTGTACTTAGATTTCTACAGGCTAGCGCCAAAAGCATCACACATTTAAAAATCGTTATTAATTTGTACATGCCAGTTTTATTTTTAAGCACTGTCATTCAGTTGATAGTATCGGTTCAATCAGCGTAGACACATATCCAAGTGATCCAATAAGATCAGTTTGATCCGGGTAAATACTGTTCTCTATGCTTGTAAGGACATTTTCTACTAAAACAGCGTGCTGTAGCTATTATGGACAGTTTTATAAAACAACTCTTGCAGTGGTAAATGTCCTAAACATTATCAACTACATAGTCAACCACTCATTTTCTGTAATAAGATAATTTGAGCTGTTTACATACTTCCTTTCAATGGTAACACTCAAGTCAGGGATAATCCTTGACCAAAATGATGAAAATAGGCCAATGGCTCATATCCCATTCAAATACATGCAAATTACATAATTTTAAATGGCCTTTGGAAATTTATATGGGCCCTTTGCAAAATTTGATGGACCCAAGAATCCTTAATATCTATGGCCCACTTCGAATCGAACTAAAGTTCCTACTATAGTTTTTACGTAATAGATGCGCACGCACGTTTACACCCGAACGGCTACAGTTGGAACTTTAAGTTGGTTGGCAAGTAAACAAAAAGAGTATCCCTGTATGCTCCACTTCAATTTTTCATCGTAGACAAATAGGATGTTATAAACTGCACAGCATTTTATAATATTAAATTACGAATAAGTGGGACTCAAATTTTGCTCAGCTGGGTTTATTTTAAAACAAACAAACCATTTTGAGGCTACTGACTGATCTTGAACCCATCTTGCTAGATAGGTATAGAGTTGGGAACCAGCCTATCTACTAGAGTAATTGTGCTCCGATCTCTAGTAGGTTCGTGACGTCACCCTAGTAGCGACTATCGTTGTTCGAATCAAACTATAGTTACTATAGTAGGGACGATAGTTCGATTCGAAGTGCGCCTATATTAGAGCATAATTGACATGAGATTTGAATAGCTTATATATGGGGCCCAGCCAACAATAACGTCCATTTTAGCAGAACAATAATAGTTTTCTCAGAAAAGTAATTGGGGCTATCCCAGGATTATCACTGTCAAGTGTCAAATAAGTGGAATAAAATGCCCAAATTCTACCATCAGAATTATTAGAGCAATAATTAGCCGTAATATCAGGCAATATCTTTTGTCAAAATACTCCCTGAAATGATTAACGATTGAACTCAAGGTGATATAAATTGAAAACGTACATCTAAAGCCATTTCTTTTGAAGCAGTACTTTATATGCACGATGCACTTTATGCTACACTGAACAAAAGTGAAAACGCTACACTACAATATTTTATATTTTGTGAGAAAGTATTGGACGAAAAGTATTTACTAAAGCTTAATAATGTTTTCCAGACAAACGATTCGTCGAAACTCGACCAATTTGTCTCTTTTGATGTCTGAGTTATGTTCCTTTTAGTGTTTAAAGCTTTATTCACTGAATTTTGCACATGCGCATGCGCAAAAAAGATTGTTATGCTGATCAGAATTTGTCAAACTTGTGTTGCATTAAAACACAAGAAAACGGTCTTATCACTTGAAACAAGCTCAGAAATCAATTTCGATTTTATCAAATTTGTAAAACAAATTGTTAAATGTCTCCCTTTGACATAAACAAATAGGGAATATTAAATATTTGGTAATCTTCCATTTATCACGATTTTCGATAACTTTCTTTCTTTTGCCAAATCTGGTAGACCAATCAGCACATCGTTCCTACCATTACTTGACCAGTAATGTGCTCAGACTAAGATGTAACAACACATTGACAAAGGCGTTGATCAGATTGCCCCGAAGACAGGTTTTCTCACGTTGCGGCCTAAATAGTCTTATAGTCAAGCATTAAATAGTTTTATAGCAATTCAAGGAATAATCTTATAGCCATTCATGAAGTAATCTTATAAGCTATTGTTGGATGCATGCATTCGCTCCACGATCTCTGCTAGACTGGCGAGAAATGGTCACAGCCCTATATAATGTTGTGTAAGTTGGTGGGCGTCTTTCCTGGTCAACTAATTTTTTTCTCATTCTTGCTGAAAGACGTTGTTGATCTGGTGTAGAATGAGATATATAACTGACGTCATTTGATATGAGATTGTCTTCGTTTTCACTTTCACTTCGGCTAGGCAGTTTCTCAATGAATTCACGCAGTGGATCAGAGAATTCTAGAATAAGGCTCAGTATCATGACACGACCATCATGACAACCTACAACAACTGTTCTGTCATCTTCAGCTACCTCAATACAAGTGGCTCTTCCATGAACAAAAACATACCCTAGTTCTTTGCCGTCATCCACCCTAAATGTGACAATTTTTCTTTGGTCTTCTGATATTCCAATCAAATACTTCCCATTAAGAGCGAGTTTAGCTGTACCTGGGAGAACCTTGCTGTCATCTACCTTTCCAATATGTCTGCTTGTGTCAAGTTTGAATGCGTTTAGCCTCTGATTAAGAATAACACAGAAATCTCTTGATATACAAAGTCTATCCACATCAGAGGTTGGATCCAGAAAACAGGGTATATGCTTGATTACTGAGCCAGTTTCAGCGTCGTAAACTACAGCACCTTTTTGGACATTCTGAGGTTTAACAATACCTTTGTCAGTCTCAAATACGTAGGTATCAACATCTTTAGCGTATATGATAAGAACATTGCCGTCACTGAGTCCGAGCACTGTTAAAAATTCATCCTTGTCGTTTATACCATCTATAATGTTCTGCAATCTAAGAATCGTTTGATCAGATGACTTCTGGGTCTCTGATAATCTCTGAACAAACAATCTGATCTCAGACCACCGAGCTGTCTCCCGATTTGTCTGCTCATCGACAGATCGTCTACAGGTTTGTATAATTGCGATGAAGGTGTCTACCTTGTTCTTCCTTGAAATGCATGGCTCTGCTACAAATTCTGTGTTATAGGGGAAGTCAATGGTGTAATTAGAAGATGTATCTGGGTTCACAATGAACACGTTGTACAGATTCTCACTCCAATCATGTGGATTGTAGAAGGCACATGTAACGAAGGCAGCAACTTTGGACGTGGGTCCAAACACAATGTACCTGTAAAGTAACATAATAGGGGAAAGTTTAGTATTGTAAATATAGAGGATCTTACATGAGTGCTCACGTTTTATTGATTTTATTAAACGAGTTGGGGAAAAGAGATAAAATGCGAGGCTTGCCGAGCATTTTATCTCTTTTTCGCAGCGAGTTTAATAAATTCAATAATACAGGAGCTCGAATGTTAGATTCTATTTATCATATGACATTAAGAATACCTTGGAATCTCATTTCTGGCGTAAAAAAAACGTTATAATTTTGTCATTATTTACGCAACGTTGTTATGGACGTCATAACGTTTACCGAAAATCTGTAAACCACTAGTGGTTTATCGATTTATTGCATGGCGTTATTTCACTCCCAGAAGCAACGTCATGTGATAAAGTAACATAATAGGGGAAATATTAGTATTGTAAATATGTATGTATGATGCGTGTGATATGTTTACTTTCAAACTTTGAAAATGTAAAAATTTAGGAATAAAGTTGCATAATGATAAAAAATACACCACCCAAACAATATGTGACAGACAATGAATTGCAACCTTGACTTTCTGCTTTCAATCTAGACACCTTTGTGCATTTTATATTAGATTATATGTCTCAGGATGAGTTTGGGCATATGTCAGTTACTATTTTTCATATAACCTTGCTGTTATAAAACACTTGAGAACTTTGGTCACTTGGTATCAAAACGTAGACTGTACCTACCTGTTTGACATGGCATGAAACACCTTTGATGCTGTTTCAACCTCCCACATTATATCATCTGTTAATGTTTCAAATGATGTAATGGATGAGCTTCTCGGCGTGGGAACAATCCTGGCTCTGGTTACCACATACTGCCCGTCATATGACAACTTTACTTCAACCAGTTTATCATCAGTGTTATGACTATGTTGTAAAGTATCCATCACTTTGCCATTGGCTAGACTGACAACTTTGGCGTCCGGCGACTTGTGATCATAAGACATGACGATACCTGCCATGGACGATGCAGCAATCGACTCAACAGGATAATCGTGTATTTCTGCAGAGTGCAATACATCCCGGTCTAGGTTGTCGAGGTTCCAGACTTGGAATATGTTGTTTTCTAAAAGTGTCACTACTTTGTTGATTGATGCACAGGTAAACAGCTTTACAACTGGGGAAACTACTGACTGCAGCACGCGAATGGGCGTGCACGTGATTGCATCCCAAATGATAAGGTATGTGTACCTGAAATAAGAACAATGTAAATGAGCCAGCGCACGAGATTTTGATACACATTGCATACTGTAAATTCGGAAATTTTCGCGAGGGTTTTAATTTCACGAAACTTCGCATATGCGAAGTTTTGTGAAAATAAAACTCTCGGAAAATGGCTAAAGCACTCTGTCATTTACTGTTATAGGTAAATCATGCCCTAGTCTCGAATTTTTAACGTAACAAATATGTCTTTTAATGCTTTTCTAAAAAATAAAATTCTCACGAAGATTTCCAAATTTACAGTATGTGCACTTGCCTCTTATAAACGCCCATGCTGCTGTATCCAGCGGGGTTGTCTGATCCATTATTCACATTCGTATTAGAGCCATGGCATGAGATTTCCAACAATGTGGCATTTCGACAAGTGTAGATTCAGACGAGCCTGTGCAGCCTCCTTTTAAGCTTAGAATCTCTAAATGATGTTCAGTCAGTAGCGTATCACTCATAGAATATTCAAGCGACTAGCAAAGGTTCTGAACAGACGGTGTGTATGCGCAGGCTGATCTGAGGCTTTGCTGGTTGCAAATACCACATTGTTGGAAATCTCATGCTGCAGCTCATTTTGTGTGAGCAGAGAAGGCTGTGATGAATCCATGCAAATCAACCTGGCTGATGCAATAAGTACTGAAATCTCGTGAACGGGCTCAATAAGTTCGTCCTTTCTTTTTAACTCAAACGTCAAGGGAATCAAGTATATGCAGGATTTTCATTGTTTTTGATAAAAGGAGTCCACTGTAAAACAAATTGAGCAAGTACATGGACTTTTGATGCTTATCACATATGCATCCAGCGATGGCTCTGATGAGCTTTGCTTCTGCGCAGTCTAACCAGAGCCTTTGCTGCACACACATATACAAACGTGCTCTAAATGGTGTTGCATATAAAGGCTGAGGCCAAACTTTTGGCCTTTAGCCCCACTAGATAGAGACACATGCATATATAAAGACTGACCTTTACGCATTTGAATAAGTACCAAATTCTCCCACTGAAGGGTTATAAGAATATATCATGAGTATGAGAGTGGGATAGAAAAATCCATCCAGAGGATCACCACTTGGCATCACGAGGCATAATGAGCGATGACAAACAGTGATCGCCAGGAACGGATATTTTTCTTTCCTATCCTCACACAAATAAAGGATTCTTCTTCTTGCTCGCCATTAAAAACCGCATTTTATGTTTTAAAAAGGCTCCCAGAAGATCCTGAATAGTAAGAAATAATAGTAAGTAATAATAGTAAGAAAGACAGCAAGGATCAGGAATAGATACAATCAAGTACCACACCTGTCCCAGGATACCAAATAGGACAGTAACAAAATCCCAATAAACATCACAAACAAGAGCCAAGAGGTCAGCCCTTTCCCTTCAGGTGACCACAAGACAGCAATGAACAGACTCTAAAGCATGACAAACACACGACATAAATATTACTAATGATCCACAAAAGAAGTACCGCCTTGGAACGGTCAGAAAAATATTTTACTGGAGGGCTTAAACCAGTTTCACAGCGTGCCAACCTCACCCTTAGTTCAGATGTGGATCAAGACACATAGATGTTTGGTTTGCATGAAAGACCCCTAACTTATCCATGCATCTTTATGTCACTTTAGCATAACAATGATGTCTTTTGTCTTCCAACTTGTGGCTGTTCGATTTTTTCTTTCCCACAGGTTGGTACAGGGTATGTGAGATGATAAGAATCTATCATGCATGTGAGGGTGGGATAGAAAAACCCTCTCGAGGATCGCCGATTGGGATCAAGAGGCTTGCGAGTGATGACAAATAGTGATTGCGAGTGACAGCTTGTTTTTATCTTTTCCCTCTCTAGATATGTGCATGATCTTGGTTTCTAATGATTATATCTTGAGTTATACAAAATAGATAAAAAGGATAATAAGCGCCCCACATAGTACTCGTCAATAAAGAGAAGAGCTATCAAGCTGATACCAATTCTGCATGTTTGACCTTTGACACCTTCCTTTATGAATGTGAACTTTAGAGGGGTGACTGAAACTTTATTCTGCATGTTGTGCCAGTGAAGTGAACATGTGTGTGAATTTTTTTCATATTTTCATAATTCGAGCAGGAGGTAATGAGATTTGGAGCAGAGTCTGTACACATGACATTTTCATACCTTATAGCCTTGACCTTGTCTCGAGGTTATAAAACTTGAGTGCAGTCTCAGACTCAAAATAAAGCACAATGATTGGCTGCTTGGGGACACGTTTCCGCAAGCAGCCAATCATTGTGCTTTATTTTGAGTCTCAGAATGAACTCAAGTTTTATAACCTCGAGACATTGAAGCAGAGTGTCTTAAACCTTCACTCTGCACATCCTCTCTTTTCGCCTTGCACATTGGCTTAATGAATTAGATATGCGTGCAAAACAATTTCAGAATTGCAATAATCTTGATGGGGAAGAGAGAGCTGGTTGCTTTGCTTGGTTTGTCTTCGTGGTGTCTCGTGATTGTTGTGTGGTTCTTCCTCGCGGTGCCATGGGTTTGTCTGCAGTTTGTGATTGTGGTATTTCCTGATCATACTCACCATTTTGGACAAAGGGTTAAGCAGATATTGAATAGATGTGAGTGCATGTGGCATTTAATCTCCTGTTATGGCATTGGCCTTGAAGCAGGGTGAAGGAATTAAGACTTCGCTGTGAGATCTCCTTCTTGAGGTGGACATAAGTGTGTGGGAATATTTTCATAATCAGACCCGAGAGGTTCAAGATATTTGCAAAAACCCAAATTGATGCAGACAGACACATAGATGGAAAGATAAGTGGAGGGACAGACAGCCTGAAACAGTATACATCAGCCAATCCCCCACAAACAACCAGAAAGTTTGTGAGTGGGAGTACAGTAAAACCTGTCTTAAGCGGCCACTCAAAAATAGACAAAACAAAGATCATAATGACAAAAGGTAACTTAATGAAGGTCGAAAGTATTGCAGAATGTTCCCCTTGGAACATTCTGCAATACTTTTAACCTGCATTAAGTGATAATAGGTATTGAAAACCAATTTTGGTCTTCATTTTGAGTGGCCGCTTAAGACAGATTTTACGCTGAACATACCTTGTGGCTACAATCATCGAATCATCAGGTGTAAATCCAGCACCACTAAATGTTGATGATGAGTCAACGAACACGCCAGGTGGAAGTTTCTTGAAGCGTTCTTTAACAACATCTCGTACTGTGTCTATTAAATGGATTGCCTTTCCACACCTCACTAGCATCTGCTCTTTTCGGTTTGAGGGTATACATTCCCTTGCATCAAGATCTGTTAGAACAGTCTTTGTGAAATATTTTCTGTTTATAACATCAAACTGGACAGCTTCAAGTAATTTACTTTGCGTCAGGACATAGCACTTTGGTGTTTCATCAACAAATATGATGTCTTTAACAATATCTGTTACCTGAGCAACACATCTTCTTTTGATTACTGGCAGCTCATACAGAAGTATATTGCGTTCTGAGTTAAATGCTACAAACGTTTCTTCTTTACTTATAGCTACCGCATGTGTGTGATATGCAAACTTGTGTAGTATTTCACTCCTTTCCACATCAATGATGTATGGCCCAGCACCCTTACGCACAGAGAACATAACATATTTGTTTGCAATATCAATATCTGCAATTGTTCCTTTAGTGAAATTCACTTCACCATACTGAACACCACAGTCAGACCTGTATGTTTTTATACAACTGCTGTCTACTATGATATTTATGAATTTTCCATCTCTTGAGGGATAAACATCTCCTACAGGGAGCATAATATCAGGCCGTTCATCTTCATGGCTTAGCTCCCATACTTGGAGTTTGTGGCTATGACGAGGCTTCGCTGTCAAGAGAACACCATCTGGACTAGAGAACACGTCTATGTCTATTGCGCATTTGATCCCACCTGCAATACAAACATTTCACACATTTTACTTGAGCCAGTGTATCAAGAGTAAGTAAGGGTGCAAAGATCAGGAATCGATACAATCAAGCACCACACCTGACCCAGGATACCAATGGGAAAGTGACAAACTCACAGTTAGACACCACAAACGAGAGCCAAGAGGTCAGCCCTTTCCCAGCAGGTGACCACAAAGCACATATGAGCCGCGACATGTGATTTCCAACAATGTGGCATTTTGACAAGTGTAGACTCAGACAAGCCTGTGAAGCCTCCTTTTAAGCTTAGAAACTCTAAATGATGTTCAGTCAGTAGCTACACAGTCATAGAATAGTCAAGCGAGTAGCAAAGGCTCTGATCAGACTACGCGTATGTGCAGGCTGATCTAAGGCTTTGCTGGTCGTACCTACCACATTGTTGGACATCTCATATTGCGGCTCATATAAACAGACGCACACAAAGACAAAACAGAACAAAAACAAAAACGATCCACAAAGATGTACCGCCTTGAAACGGTCAGCCCAATTAAAACATGATTTTATTGCACTTGCTCTATTTCTAACGCCACGTCACACTGCGATATACTGTCAGAAATAGTTTGACTCCATTAGTTACGTCACATTTCGTTGGATGACGTGCAGCTTTATGCGGCTTGCAACAAATCAATTTGAGAGGTACTGCAAAAGTTCACTGGAATAGGGATAACCAATTTCAAATTTTTGATTTGGGGAGTTATACATATCATCGGATAAAAGGTAGGAAATCACATTTATGGCTCTACTCAAACTTTGTAGTAAAATACGATTTTCGACCATATATCCGACTATATACATCGCCAAATGCACTTCTTTAGTATCTACTAAATACTCAGAGCAACCTAATAATTAACCCAGTCAGAGTTAAGCTTATAGCGTTTGCACTGACTTGGTAGCTAAGAAACAATAAGCTATTCATGCAAACATTAAAAACTATGACTAGACTTGGCTGAAGATCAGGCTGATCTGAATCTAGGCTGTGTGCTTACATCACAGTATAACATGTCTTAAGCGGACACTCAATAATAGACAAAACAAAGATCTTAATGACAAATGGCAGCTTGATGAACCTCGAAAGTATTGTTGAATGCTCCTTCTGGAGCATTCTGCAATACTTTTGACCTGCATTAAGTGATAATTGGTCTGGAAAACCAAATTTTGGTCTCTTTGTGAGTGGCAGTTTGAGACAGGTTTAACTGTATTTTGTTAGTTTTGGCATGTACTTGGTCTTTTTATGTTTACAAATAATTGATTAAAACAAGTATTCCATTGTATACGAAAATATACTGAACAAAATTAAAAACGCTACACTTGAATTGTTTGCCATCTATATACATAATTATGCAAACCAAGGATGCAAATGAAACTGTATCTAAATGTTCAAATACTGTGCAATGCATAACAGTAAAAGTTTTACGGAGGCTGTCACGAGGAAACACGTGAAAGCCATTTAAATGCGATATGGGTTTAATTTCGCAGGTTGCAAATTTGAACAGAAGTCTCAGACAGTTTAGGCCTTCAGAAATCCAGTCTATAGTTTCTCTTGCCAAGTAAAAAAAACAGAATATTACCTGCAACGTCACATTCATACTGCAGAGGACCTCCTGGTGTGCTGTATATTTGGCAGTTGGGAACAAGAGGGCATGACCGTTGGCAGTCAAGGTCACACTGACGAATGAGATCTTTGATATATGGGTATCTGTGAACGTGAGGCAAGAGCCTTCCAGAGAGTTCCATTCCGAGAGAATTAGGGTTTACTTCCAATGCTGATTTGGACATTCTCAAAGCATCACTAACAAGATTACTTTCTTTGTCTGTGTATAAATAATCCATCAAAACACATTGAATTGAGCTTGTTCTCAATTTAGTAGAAATATATTCATAGTTACACAATACATAGGCTTTCAAATCTTCACATCGGTTGCAACATGAAAGGCTGTAAGGCAATTGTGAAATTTTCCGTAAATTAAACGAATCACTTTGCTCAAATCTGAATGGCTGTTCTGGAACAAAACGGCATGCTTCATCTTCGTTATCTACACGTTTATATTTGGCCATTAGCACAGCAGGATGACGAAAGGGTTTCCGTTTTGTTCCTGACCAAACACCAAGGTAATAGTCTGAGATAATAGAATGGCAGATATTGTTGGTTTCAGTATCAGGTCTAACATATCTCTCTTGTGCTAATTTCTCAAACAATTTAAACTTCCATTGCATAACAGCAATTTTATTAACTTCCTTGAATACTAGATATGGTGCTAAGGCATTCCTTAAAATTGTCCAACAGAATTGTGGAAATCTTCGAGTGGCAGCGTAGCATCCCAGCATACTGAACACATTATTGAGAACGTCATCATCCAGTGACAATATATCTTCCAGTTCTGATTCACTCAGGCCAGTTTTAGATACAGAAATGTAGCCTAAAATCTTCGAGATTAATTTTGTTCCAAATTTAGTTTCAAGATTGTCAAAAATCTGTCCAGCTATTTCAGCTGAAGATTCGCCTAATGTTGGTTTTGGAATTTCACTTGATATCCATTGTATTGCTTGTTCATAAACAAGATTTACATAAAGCGGAGATGTTTTGAGTTTAAACGCATTCTGAATGCAGTTCCATTGATTATAATTCACTGAATGTCCACTTCTTTTCATAATCAACTTTATAATGTTTTCACAATCAATGCACGTGAGTGTAGGCATTTTAATGAGCCCACCTTCGAATTTGTTTTCTATTCTTTGGAACATTTCAACATTTTCAGTGTTTATGGTTGCTATTATTTTTACATTTGCTGCAATACGTGCTGGTAGCCAATCAAGTTTATGACCGTTATCTGTCGTTGAAAGCTTATCTAGTCCATCTAGTAGAATCACAAGCATTCCTCCATATTCTCCATGTTGTATCAAATCAATGAAATAGTTCTTTAGACTATTATAACTAGATGGTACATCCTGTCTATACCTTCCAGCAATGGCTGCAAGCTGATGGCACAAATGATACAGAAGTTGTTGGATGTTCTCGCTTTTATCAGTCTGGCCAATAAAACGTGTGATTATTGATGTTGGCATGGTCAAATTGGCATTAGCAATTGCTTCATTGATATCACAGGCTGCCTTTGCAATTGTAGTTGTTTTTCCACTCCCAGTGTCTCCGTAAATGACTAGTGGCTGGTCTGTTTCAGTTAGCAAATACCCTTTAATAGAGTTAAGTATATCCTCTTTACCAGAAAAAGACGTTGAGAATATTTTAATACTCTGCCAGTTCGACAGAACTTCTTTACACAGTCCATCCTTCCATAAAGAATCAATTTTGTTGATTTCTTCATCTACCAAGGATGTTACAGCTGAATAAAAGTGGCGAGCAATACCCTTAATGTATTCTTCTGACTTGCTTTCTTCTAAAGCACACCCATTTAATGTTATGGATGATAGCATCACATTTTTGCTATCTAGAGCAGCTTCCACTTTGGACTTGAATAACATTAGTTTTTGTTTCTTTTTATCATCCCAAGAGCAAGACTTTTTCTCTAAATCAACAAAACATTTGGCATTTTTGGCATTTAAATGTTGATCTATGTTCTTAATGTCTCGGATGTACAATATACATTTCCTGTTTTGTTCATCAGCAGACAGATTGAATAATCCTTTGTGGTGAAGTAGTTCTAGATCTGCAAAGAGAAAAATGTAAGCATATAGGTTCACAAGTCCAAATTTTCAAGATTTTTTGTGACGCAAAAGAACTTTGCAATATGATTCTTGTAAGAAAAAACATCACATGTTGAGAAATACGTGTTGAGAAATAAGATAAATTATAATGTTGAAAAACAAATCAATCAAACCTTATGTGCAAAATTGCCTTAAGTATGCTTCAATTTTGTATTTCTATTCAACTGGTTGCATTTTACCAGTGCTTGCAAGAACAAGCAAACAATATTTTAACCCTTTAAGCCTTTCCAGTCTACAAGGGATTGAGTAGTATTCTGCTTATAAATCCATTCAGTATATGAAAGCGAAACTCTTCCTTCCAGTCCACGTTCTTGTATCATTTTCTCTTAGTGCCAGTGATTGGCTGTTATCTGTAATAATGACTATTCCTGGTCTGGTCATATTTACTTGATTATCATGCTATAATGTGTGATTTCAGGGATATAAACGAGTCTGAGGTGTAAATATAAAGATAACTCTTTTGAGAGATTGAATAAATGTAACTTTACCCGAGCAGATGTACTTCATGGCTGCTGATTGGCTAATTTTGGAAGCAGTTACACATGCCTTGGCTCCATCCTCCAATGATGCAAGGACTTTGCTGATTAAGGTAGATTTGGTCTTTCTGTCTGAAAAAGGTAAATCAAGATGCTTCACAAAATGGTTTTCAAATAAAATGCATTGTCTGCGCAGGCGCAGTACTAAAGAATCGACCTGTCTGCTAAGGCACATCACCTTACTGAAAACTCGGGTTTATTAATACGCGGTATGCATTACTCAAAACACCTACGGTAAAAAAAGTAACAAGCACTGAATGCTTATAATCCTTTCGGTGGAGACATCTAGTCAGCTTTGATAGCCAAACCATACCAATAATAGGTATTGTGGTATTTAGCCAAAGACTGATCATATCTTATGCGCTGAAGCATTTTTGAAAACATTCTCCTCATGACAATTTCATGGAAACCGTTTCAGTGACACGTGATGACGCGCTTGATAAACAATATTGAATCAGCCAATCGGGTGAATCAAATGACTCTGTGACGCATTTGGTAAACAAATATGTCACATGTACCCACAATGCTCAAATCAGACAGGTCAGTATTTGAAAAAATGCTTCCGGTCGATGACAATGAATGAAATGTGATTGTCTCAATGATTGCATTTGACGACTATAATCAAATCTAGCGGACGCTTTGCTCCAACATTCTGCTTGGTTTCATATTTAATGTTAACCCTTAAAGCGCCAATCACGACCGCAGCAGACGACAAATTTTGCGACATCTTTCCTCATTTTCAAAAGAAATAAGGAATGATATTTCGTGAGAATCGTCTGCCAGTAGACGATTTTCATGAAACATCATGCCGTATTGTTATTTTTGAAAAAGCAGCAAAATTTGAAATTTTCGTCTGCTGCAAATTATAGGTGGCGCTTTAAGGGTTAACTGTCTCTGATATCATGCCACCCTTTCTGATTTAATCCTTTACGTCATTTACCTGATCAAGGTCTTCTCTGTTTGCTTATAGAAATATGATATGTGGGATCCTACACTAGTGCACAAGTAATTTCTTTGGTCTATGTATCAACATGAAAGTTTATTTATATCAGTATTCATAGTGGGTAGAGCCTAGCATGAACATTCATGAAGGAAAGGGTTAAAGGAAGTTCTTATCCAATTTGAAACACCAAACTAATGGTACACTGTATACATTTAGGTGTCGGTCACAGATTTCGCATGTATTTCTGTCCCAGAAGAGTGTTTTTATCTGATCAAATATGTCGATCATGATTAATTGTTTTGGTTCACATTCTGTATGCCTACCCGCATATGGCATATAAGGTGGCAACCATTCATTGGCATCTAATTAAAAATATCCCTGCTTTGAAAAAAATGGGGCTATACTGGATTTGGGTTGTCTGTCATTCTGTCCGTCATTCAATCTGTCTGTCTGTTCATACGTCATAACTTCGTTTCCGCTCAGTATCTAGAGAAAAAAATTGATAGAATTTTATCAAAATTTGTATACTCATGCTAATAAAAAGAAGGCCACCCTATTCACTGGCTTTGTTGAAAATAAATACAGACACGAACATGTAATGAATACAAATTATATATTGTAAGTCATATCTTCTATGATCGCCACCTTTATAAATGCATTCTATGAGCCTTTTGTGCATGCTTAAAAGAAGCCTGGGGTTGTACCCCACTCCCTTGTGGAATACATTGCCATTGGTCAACAAGCTAGTGTTAAAATTCCGGAAATGTGGCAGCTGGGAAGGGATAGGATCATGTACCCGCCGGCCTAGAACATCCCGTGGGTGGCTGATTGGACATGGATTCGGACCCAACAGTCAAGGGGGTATGACATGACCTGCTTGCAAACAGTTCCTTACCATATTGAAGGTATGCTGGCATTGTCTTGCTGAAAGAGAAAATTGTTTCCAACAGTCTGATAGAATTGCAGGACATGTAGGTGAAGGACTTCATCCACATAGCGTTGGCCTGCAAGTGACCCCAAAATTTACTATGCAAATTAAACGAACCGTATGCATAGCTCAGGGTGGCATTCTTTTTTTAGCATGAGTATATATGCATTGATATTGACAGATCTATATTGGGATTGCTACACATCATTTATTGCACATTTGAAATAGAGCTATGGTCCTTGACTGATGTAAAAATTTCGTTTAGAAGTTTGTTTCCTCTCAATATCTTGAGAACTTTTATTAATTATTGAAAACAATTGGCCAACTTTTGTTTGGGTATTGATATTGACAAGATCTAGTTTGGGATTGTTACCTGTCATTTTACGCCATTTTGTAAGAGAGTCATGGCCTTCGACTGATGTCAGAATTTCATTTCCACCCAAGTTGGAAATTCACCAAATTTTATATATACATTTATATTGGCAAGATCTAGGTTTGATTAATACCTGTCATTTTCACAAATTTGTAACAGAGTTATGACCCTTGATTGACGTTTTACAACATAAAAAGTGCTACAGTGGGGCTGTAGTCAGATTCTCTGACAATTCACGTTTTTGTTTTAACCCATATACGTCGAATGGAATGGAATGTTGGATTCTGCAAGAATTTATTCTTTAGGGGCATTATTAATAATTGAGCCCTGACATGAATTTTCCAACAATGTGGTTTGTGCGACCAGCAAAGGCTCAGACCAGCCTACGCATACGCGCAGACTGTTCTGAGCCTTTGCTAGTCGCTTGAATAGTCTATGAATGTTAAGCTACCGACTGAACCCCATTTAGGATATCTAAGCTTAAAAAGAGGCTGCACAGGCTCGTCTGACTCTACACTTGTCAAAATGCCACATTGTTGGAAATCACGTATCACGGCTCAATTGGGATTAACTGTGCAGACAGTGATGCCACCTTTTGAGATCACTTTCCATGGAGAAATTTCTATGATGAAACTGAAAACTTACCAGATGGTATCTTCTGCTGCTGCAGACGATAAACATTTGGTGTGACATTCAAGTCTTCCTCATACCAGTCTATCAACTCTGAAATATCCCTCTCGTCTGCTTTTAGTGAGGATTTTATTGCATTCAATTCTTCTACTTCTATAGTTGACGGTAAACGGGTGGCTCCATATTTCTGACCAATGAATGACTGAAAAAAGAATAAATGAACACAATGTGAAAATATTCTCAAGGTGGCCAATCACGTGCTCTGCCTGATTAGGTTCACGGACTTTACGAACCAGTAATCCGACATCACAGGTAAGGAAATTGGTTCATAACTTTCGTTATACTAAGGCAAATTTCTTGCGGTAAAATGCAAAACCCCTCATACTTTTCTGCACAAGACTGTATAAAAGTTTCTCCTGGGCTCTCTGCAGTTTTCAAGATTACCTCGACCAACTGAAGTGTGTACCCAATCGCGGAGCATTTTCCGTTTTTTCTTCAGTTGTACGAGGTAATCTGGGAAACTACAGCATACTCAGGAGAAATTTTGACACAGTCTTGTGCAGAAAAATATGAGGGTTTTTTTTCACTTTACTTAGTATTACGAAAATTATGAACGATTTTACTGGTTCAGGAAATCCGTGAACCCAATCATGCTGATCACGTGATTGACCACCTTGATTCTTTTAACAGATAAGCAAATAAATTTGGTTAGTTGGAAAATGTTGTAAAATTAAACTGAAAGTATTCAAATTGCCTTTCCTGCAAAAGTTGCACTTTTCCTACAATAAATATACAATATTCAAAATTGCCTTAATATTGATGATCTCTGTTATTTAGACATTATGCATTTCTGTAATTAGGTCTCGACGCAACAAAACCTGTCCTCAGGGTTTCTGACAAGATGAGATTCAAACCAGCCTGCTCAGCTACAGAGACTAGCTAGAAAATTGATATTTCGATCGTAGCAAGTCTAGATATGATACTTTCCCATAAGCAAATAACAAAGGCACTGAACAGACTGCGCGGATGCGCAGGCCGGTCTGCACCTATGTTGTTTGCAAACCCCTGAAGACAGATTTTCTTGAGTCGAGGCCCATATTATAATTGTGCAGCAGAAATCCAGATGATTTTTACCAAGGTGATAGCATGTTTTAAAGCTTCTAAATTACACATGATAGTTCTATTTTGCTGTTAAACCAGGCCGAGGTTATAAAACTTTTTTCATGCTCAACTCAACTGAGCACAAAATTCCAAATGCTCGTAAAAACTAAAATACTGAAAAATAAAACCCTATCTTGCTTTTTAACTCTCAGATGTTGTATTCATCATGCTAATAAATGTTAAAATGCCAACAATTGTTGAGCTTGATAAATTTCGTGCTCAGTTGAGTTGAGCATAAAAAAGTTTTTATAACCTCGGGCCAGATGGGAAATGTACAAACTATGTGCAAAATGTAAAGGTTTTATATTTTGTGCATTTTGTGCAACTGTATATTTTGCTATTTTCCGATGATTTATTTGTAAAATATTTCTTCTGTGACACAGTTACAAAACAAATGTGGTTACTGCAAATGTAGGTAGAACCTCAAGAGTTAATACTTATTTGCTATGGAAACATATAGTATTTGGCCAAGGTACTGAGGAAACATAGTCGAAAACCTAGTATGAATATCAAGGGGTGCAATTCTGATATCTGAAAAAGCTTACCACAAAATTTGGTCCCATGGAAATTTCTTGACAGTGTTTAAGTTCTTCATATAGGACATCCATCTTTTCACTATCTGTGCAGGGTATGCCAGGATTTCCCCAATACATGTCGGAAAGCTGAATATATAAACAAAGGTCCAGTTAAATTCTGATTTTCTTTCTTATCTGTCAGCTCAATCATGTGTTTTGGGAGCTCAAAAGAACCACCTCATTAAGACAGTTTGTTCAAGTACCAACATTATATGTTTTGTTTGAGAAGTAATACTATTATACAATTATTGACTTATGCTGAGGTGGACCTGGAGTGTTATTGAACAGTTAACTGTTCAATAACTTTCCATGTCTACCGAAACAGAAGTCAACAATTGTTTTATTATAAAATAAATGTATGTTTTGCATTTCCTGTCATTTATACCATTAACACCATTGACGTTACGGTTGAATCATGCAAAATGACTTGACGTTCTGACGCCAGATCCTGTAAGCCATGCAATATTGTCTTGTGCCCTGTGCTTTACAACATCACGTCTGGCAAACCATGCAATATGTAGTTGTATTGACTCGAGTGGATATGCATCTGGTCCAATCAGAATTTGTTTATTTATAGATTATATAATACATTTGTAATAATTGTTATTACACCTGCATATCATCAGGCCTGTTATATGTACCATACTGATTGTTCTAGGTCATCTGATTTGAATTCAAACTTACAAAGGAATCAATATTTGCTATTATAGAATTATTGACTTATGTTGAGGTGGACATGGAGTTTTATTAAACAGTAAATTTCATATTGACCGACGCGGAGCGGAGGTCTATATGATTAAGTTTGCTGCTCATTACCCTTGGTGTCTACCGAAATTGTTTTAACATAATGGGCCTTGACGCGAGAAAGCCTGTCTTCGGAGGTTTGCTTACAACACAGGCGCAGACCAGCCTGCGCATCCGCGCAGTCTGATCAGCGCCTTTGTTATTCGCTTATTGGAAAGTAGCATATTTAAACTTGCTTCAAGCAAAATTTCAATATTGTAGCTAGTCTCTGAAGCTCAGGAGACAGGTTTGAGTTTTTCAGAAACCCCAAAGACAGTTATTTTCGCGACGAGGCCCAATTATAATACAGGTATGTTATGCATTTCTTGCCACTTTGTACCATTGAAACCATTGACGTTACAGCTGGATCATGGGAAATTATGTGACGTTCTGGCGCCACTTCCTGTAAGCCATGCAATACCACCTCATGTCATTTGATAGTAACTGAACTTCGTCTGATCTGATTTATGTTATACTGGGTCAGGTGTGGTACTTGATTTATCGATTCCTGATCTTTGCCCTCTTTCTTACTTTGTAACATTAATTCTCCATAATCATGCAACATGTAGTAATATCAGTGCAGTTGATAGGCAACTGAGCCAATCAGAAGATGTTTATTTTATTAATTTTTAGATTATAAAATAAGGTTTAATATTGATGAATATATGACTGTATTCTTCACTTACCTGGAAGTCAACGCCATGTGTCTCTCTGCAATACTGGCGCACCAAAGGATAGACATGTTCATGTATATAGTTTCTCTCAGCTTCGAAATCTACAGAAAAGCATATAATGTGACATATCATATTACAATTATCCATGATTTTATCTCATTTAAAATCGATGTATTCTTATTATTTAATATGCTTTCCACAAGACACGTGCCTCCTAGTTTTCAGCATTGTAACCTTCATGTATTTTCAAAAGCAACGTGTTGCATTTTACTGGACAGGTGTGAAGGGCACTACTTATTATCGCTCTGATAGTATTCTAGATATATTCTATATATATTCCTCTTATGTGAACTGTTCTAAATTAAACCTATTCTTTATATAGGATCTCTTTTTTTCTCTAAACACGAACTTTTTTTCTATTTATTCTTTAATAACTATTAATTAAGGTCATTATTTACTAATCATTAAACCCCACCAGACCTTTTTATGATACACAACAACTCTATTCATTCATCTGTGTCTACATAAAGAATAAATTTAATTTATAACAGATATTCTAGGACGAAGATATTTGCATTTAAGCCACCTCTCCCCTTCTGTGGCCTAGGCTGCTGTCCGTTCTAAGGTGGTGATTCTGGTGTTGTTTAATCATTGTTTGTTGTTTTTCCCATTTTGTGTTGGCTCCTTGTTTTGTGCTGTGGTTCTTGGTTTCTTTTCTAGTTTAGCAATCATATTGCTGAGAATGACTGAGCTGGTCACTTTAATTTATGTTGTAACTGTCTGTGTTCTGTGTCTCTTCCTCATGATGCAATGTGTTGGTCTGTTGTTTGTGATCGTTCATATACTCACTTTTTCTAGTACTCATAAATTTTAATCATATCGAGAAATAATACCTTTTTATTTCGCAAGGTACTACATGTAACTAGTATTTATAGATAAAATAACATATCCTAAACATATAATCTCAACAGTATGTTTCATGAATATGTACCTGGACCAGAAGAGCAGACGAACATGCGTACAGTTCTGGGTCGCAGAGATGGTAACTGAGCCAAGTTGACGCCGCCATTTATAAGTTTGTTAATCAGATCATACTGAGGCTTGTCTAAATCAGAGTACCGCAATGGTCTCTCAAGTTCCTGTCGACGCTTGTCCGTGACATCATTTTCTATGACGTCATCAAGATGGCGAATTCGAATGGGACAGCCTGAAGCTGGAAATAGAGAAACAAAAGCATGTATTAAAGAACAGACAGTACTACTATGCATGCATGTTCGTATTACCGCATTCGAATTCGTGCATGCAGTTCTCATAAAGTATCATTCACAAGGATAGTTGCATCAGACTGGTGTTTTGCAAGAGTACAGTTTATTCCCCAATAAAGAATCACTAAGGATTTTATTCTTGACAATTTGTGTTTGTAACTGCCAACTGATTTGAAACAATACACATATAATACATCCATCATACCTCTTACAACCCATGTAAGTTTAATATTAAAAAGCTTTGATTAACAGAATAGTGGCAACTTATAACCCTTATACAGTGTCTCCAGTAAAGAACCAATTTCCCCAGTAAAGAATCACCTGAAAACAGTCCAGTCCCAAGGTGAAAATGGATTAAGCAACACATTAAAAATATAGTGATCTAAAGTTTCACCCCTAAAGAACATATTCAAGTAGTTTAGGTCATTACACAAAATTTTGGTTCAAATGTTTTAAGTGCTCATTATAAGCTACAATATCGAAAATATTTATCAATTCTGACACCAGAAGTATATTTTTTGTTCAAGGCTCAATACAATCTGCTTTATTTGCTTTCAGGTAGTAGCAAACTTTTATTTGATGAGTAAACTTTATGTTAGGATGCATACTTTCATTCTCTGTCACCACCAACTCAGTATAGGTCATCAGAAGACACATCCACAAATAAGTGATTCTTTACTGGCAACTGTACAGTGTCCAAGATAACACTGTCATCTGTTAAATTTCCTGGCAGCTGGAAGTCATTTTTTTTATAAGTAAGTCTGATATCATAGGGCATGTCCATGACATAGTTTTGGAACCACCTTGTTTCCTTTCAGCTGAAAAAATTATCATTTTTTTTGAACTTTTGCTTTGAAAACCTGGCTTAAAATTGCTTTACAGACAATATACTACAAAGCATTTTAGCCAACCTCACAGGTAATTTTAAAGAATTCAGAAGAAACTATTTATGTTCTGTCTCCCTAATTATTACCCTTTCTAACAATACAAAAGGTTTGGCTTTGCTTCATCAAGTGGAAGAAATATATGGGAAAGTTTACACAAGTGATTCTTTATTGGAGATGGTTCTCTATTGGGGAATGAACTGTATCTAAGTTAAAACGAAAGGTTAACAATAATTATGTTAACTTGTGATATGACGTGTGGCCATATTTCAACTTACCCATGCAGATCTTATTATACATGTATTGGCTAAATGCAACAACAAGATCTATAAATACGATTCTCAATACCAAAGAAACGCATGTTTTTCTTGCACTGAATAAATGTGATTCACAATGTATTAACAGCATTTGCAGCAGTTTTGAAAGTGTGCAATTAAGTGCAGATACTTTGTATAAAAAGGATAAAAGCGCCAAATAATGCTAAAAACGCTATGGCCAGTTGTACCATGCGCGGATCAAGAAAGTTATTTCAGAGGGGGGCCAAATTTCGATAACTTTTTTTTAGTTGATAAGGGGATATATGATCCAAAATACCGCTATAAATAGGCCATCATCGGCCCGCCAGCGAAACGCCATTGAAATGGTGTTTCACAGGCGGGCCGATGATGGCCTAACGTTGAATGCTGGCTTGGTAGCTTTGTGATTTTTCAGGGGATCTGGACCAGTTTTGCAAAGAAACCCTATTTTTTTTTGGTGATTTTTCAGGGGGGGGGGGGGGTCCGGACCCCATGTCCCCTTCTCTGTATCCGACCATGTGTACTGCATATATACAAAAGTAAATTTCATCGTTTTACAAATAGTAAGGGTTAAATTGATAGAGGAACTTACATGAGTGCTCATGTATTATTGAATTCATTAAACCATGTGAAAAAGAGATGGAACCTATAGGCTTTGTCAAACATTTTATCGTTTCTTCACGACGAAGAGGGAGCGGCTGTAAATGCTATGTGCAAAATGTTGCCGTTTAAAGGACCTTTTCCGCAGTCACGGCTCTGGTACTTTGCTGGACAGTTTGGGAATTAAGAAGTGATTGTCAAGCTCAATAGATCTTCAAGTATTGATCAAAGATCAATAATGGACGCCCTTATCTCGATTTATCTTACTCCCATGGAGTAAAGCTATTCAATATATCCAAAAACACTAAAGTGTATACCTTTGGGGATATAAAGAACACATTCATAAGAGGGTCGAATCACATCAAAACAGAAGGTTGCTACAACTTGCTGTATGCAGAGAAATAATGCCAATCGACTTGCATTAGATATATGGGCTATTGCACGAGATTGCGATACTTATCGCATCTGTGAAAAGGTCACAGACCTGTAAATGTACAAAGGGCAGTGATTGGCTACATAGGTGAAAGCCAATTGTAATATTTAAGAATAAAGTGTTCCATGATTGGTCAATATTAAACATACGGTAAACAAATCACATTTATGAGACGAAAATATATTTGCTGCAATTTTTGAAACAGCATCTCACTGCCTTTGTAGACTTTACAGATGCTGCTTGGTAAAAAAGGGACCTTGCATCTTTATAAATTTTTAATGAAATGTTCCCCTATGGGCCAAGAAGTGGTAAAACATGGCGGTCTACAGGGTATCTCATTCTTATCTATTGATTAATCTAGGTCATATCTGTAATTCTATGGCAGCCGCATTGTGATTTAAGAGTTGTGAGGATCACAGCTTACTTAAAAGCTGTAATGGAGGTCAGGTAGCCACCTGTGGAGATATATGGAACAAGAAATATCTTTAAAAAAAATTCATTTGTGAAATTTGATTTATATTGCTGTTTGTTACTTAGGGTCATCCCACTTGGGAACAAATAGTTAATACCATTACAATGTAAACAGCCTCATAATTTTGTTATTGCAAGGGGTTAAAATCAATACAGGGCACTAATACAAAATCGCAACTTTGGTGCACTTGCTAAACAAAGAACAGTCTCTTTAAACGTAACTGAAGCCTCATACAAGCTCAATATGCAAACTATGTCAAAGGTTTGCGACATTTTAACTTTGTTTGGAAGTTTTATGACATAAAAATATTGGATTACACATAGGGGTAAGACTTTTTTTAGTGAAATGGTAAATTTCCATCCCTTAATTAATTTTCTGAACAGTGACCTGCAATGAATATATTTGTCTAAAAAGAAGAAGTCTACTTTCAGTTTCGTTATCTTTTTTCTTAGAAGAAAAGTACAGAAGTACTTCAGTCTGTATCCCTAGATTTTGTATTAGTTTTTAGTGAATGTTGTCACCCGGATTAAGTTTGTATGGACAGTCTGGCAATTAACCACTGAGATCTTTCATACATCAGCAGGTACTCTAATATGCAAATTTCTGTCTATTTCTGATTGGTTGAAATTTAGCCGACAACTATTTACAGGTCTGTGCCCAGCAGCGTATGCATATAGGACAGCATCAGAACATAGTTGACCATATTTTAAGCCAAAGCTATTAGAATTTCACTGTAAATAGTGTTAACATTGAGTAAACGTGTGATTATGGCTTACTATATATTTGTTAGATCTTTAGCAGTAATTGCACCTTTTTGTATTCAAAAGTACAGAGGTATTATATTTTTAATAGAAAAATTAATCAATCTATTGAAAATCATATACTCCACAAATTCTGTAATATATATCGCTGAACTTAGAATAGTTTTTAAATGGATCGGTGTGCGCTTACAAATTGTCAACGCCTATTCAAATGATAAACTAATGTGATAAACAGTATTATTTTGTTCGTCTATGCGATCTTTTTTTCAATTTTTATTAATAGCATGCTGTCAATTTTTTCGAGCCACTCAATTCCTAACTACAGGCCTTTAGATAAGAGTACGTAATTAAAAAATAATTTTCTAATGTTTTCTCAATCAAACCATATGTTATGGGTACTCAGTAACTAAAACAAATGAACCACGACATGTGATTTCCAACAATGTGGCATTTTAACAAGTGTAGAATCAGACGAGCCCTGTGCAGCCTCCTTTTAAGTTTAGAAAGTCCAAAATTAATGATGTTTAGTCAATAGCTTAAAACTCATAGAATATTCAAGCGACTATATAGCAAAGGCTCTGATCAGACTGCGCGTATGCGCAGGCTGATCTGATGCTTTGCTGGTCGCACATACCACATTGTTGGAAATCTCATGTCAGGCTCAAGTGTTACAAACTAATGGGTAAGAACATTTTCATGCTAATTATTTTGTATATCTGGACCTGTGAATTATACATCAAATATGGCCCTCCCATCCGAGATGATGATGATAACCATCTAGGTAGAAGTCCGCTATTTGTATCCTTTTCGAAAAATTTTAGGGTTTTGGGATAGTATATGTCATTTTTATTCAGTCAAGTCTTAATAAAAAATTCTGTTGCAAATAGTGAATACCAAGATCTGATCACTAAATAAATAAATCACTTTAAGACAGATGACTCGATGCTCTATTTTAGCACCCGACTAGACTGCTACACTGACCTCGAAGGTAAACGTGGGGGTAGTGAAGCTGTCTGGCACCCTACCAGACTACGCTTTTGCAAACACGCATGCGAAGCATTTGGGAAAACTTTGCTTGTTTATAGATTGCCTAGATTTCTTTTATACCTTATCAAAATGCGTATTTCAATGTATGTTAATCAACTATTAAATTTAAACCATGGCCTCAATGTTTGCCATGGACTACTTTATTTGTTGATCTGTTGAATTAAATTGGATAAGATTCGGAATATTGGTTGACCTTACCGAACCTGGCTAATCTATGCACGTATGACCGTAATAAACTCTTCCGTGCATGCCAGTGATTATTATTGCCACAGAGACCTGAGACAATCAGAGTATATCATCAGCGTGAGCGTGGTATAGACAAGTCTTCCGTGCATGCCAGTGATTATTATTGCCACAGAGACCTGAGACTATCAGAGTATATCATCAGCGTGAGCGTGGTATAGACAAGTCTTCCATGCATGCCAGTGATTATTATTGCCACAGAGACCTGAGACTATCAGAGTATATCATCAGCGTGAGCGTGGTATAGACAAGTCTTCCGTGCATGCCAGTGATTATTATTGCCACAGAGACCTGAGACTATCAGAGTATATCATCAGCGTGAGCGTGGTATAGACAAATCTTCCGTGCATGCCAGTGATTATTATTGCCACAGAGACCTGAGACTATCAGAGTATATCATCAGCGTGAGCGTGGTATAGACAAGTCCGTCCCAATGATTACCGTTTGACATCCGTAACGAGATTTGTCGAGAGATGACAAACGGTGATTCCGAAGGACGGATTTTTCTATCCGTTCCTCACATATTTCTTGCTTACCATCAATTTCCGCATATTTATTTAAAATAAATGGCTCCAAAGTTCCTGCATTGGCATTGAAAATATGCCACTAATTAATTAACGATGTTCATAACTTACAATACAGCGAGTGTATTTGAACCGTAGCAGGACAGTCTGCTACGATACAGACAGTCTTGTTTACCTGCGCACTTGTGTCTTGGTGGCAATTCAATTTAGTCTTTTTAGTCATTTAAGGAATCCTGGTGGAAGACCAAAGAGTCCATTAATCCTGTTATAGGTGGCCATTAAGATACAATTCTTTGACAAGCATGCTCGTTTAAGAACGATATAAGTGAAAACGTGATTATGAAGTATGCTACGATCACGGTCAGTCCAATGAAATGATGCTAAATAGCATAAAACAGCCCATCACCTTAAAAACATCAAAGCACTGAGAGTACTGATGGGGACGGCTGCATTAAAGCGTTCAAATAGGGAGGTTGTTAGTTAGATACCTTTTCTATAACCTGCAAATGGAAACTGGAAGTCTCTGATGTAGGGTCAAACATATTGCCACAAAGTGAAATGGGAAAGCAATCTTTCTGAAAACATTGTCATTTGTTCATTGAACAAAATCAGCCTTTAATAAATGTAATTAATATATGAAGTGCAAGAAATCAGTTGATTAATAACTAACTTAAGAAGTAAATAATCAAACCTTATCTTCAAATGCTTTTATTATAGAGCTTACAGTGTTAAAAATAATCCCTAAATAAATGTTTGTGAAGCTCTTCAGGCAGGTAAGCGGTAACAATTTTCTCTTAACTTTCTTTGAGACAACCCCAACTAAACATGTGTAATTTAATCCCACATACCGTGGCTTTTTTTTTCTCCTTCAGATTTTCTTTTGGTTTCTGTTGGTTAAAGACCTTATAAGGATGAGGGAAAGTGTTTCCTAGTATCTTACCTAAGACAAATCCACCCACATATTCAAAGAAATCAATGATAATCAAGAACTGATTTGATAAAGTTCTGTCCACTTTTGTATATGTTTTTCCTACTTTTACTTAATCGCCACCAGAGACATTATGTGCAAGCTTGAATGAGGTCTCTTAATGGCAGAGCCAAACCAACTGTATAATTTTGGTAGAGTGCATCGTTAGGGACAATTCTGTGAAATTACTGTAAATTTTGGACCATTGTTTCAGAAGGATAAGTCATTGAAAGACATTTCTTATCTGGAGCTTTGGCAGATCCATTGTTCAGTGGAGTGGAACCGTTTGTGCAAAATTGGTAGAAGACACCATGGGGTACAAATCTGTGATATTAACTTGCTTTTTGGCCAGTGCTTCAGGACGAAATTCTGTTAAAAGAATTTTATTAGCTAGAGCTCTGGCAGTCTTTTACTAAAAGGAGTAGAACCCCTGGTCCTGAACCGAAGACCTGAAGTCACAGAAAGTAAGAAAATGAAATAGTATATGTTCTTCAAATACAAATGGTTCTTTAAAAGGAAAAAAAGATGTCCTAGATTTTTACCTCTAGCAGCACCCTGAGGTATGGACGCAAGGCTCTGAAGCTGATGACTGAAAGCCTTCCATGAATATGATACCAAATGCCTAAATATGAATGTTTTCTTATAAATGTTTGGAAAGATATCTGCATAAGTTTGAAAAACAGAATAGCTCTTCTGAAAGGTTTCCTATATATTATGATCTCTAGCCCCACCGTGGGGGAATGAACCCTCATGTTAAAAGTGACAGAGAGAATGTACCCATGGCGAGTTAAACAATGCGAGCGTTCTCGAGTGCTCGTTGTACTTGATGCCAGACTTTACACATTACTAATAAAGATCATGAAAGTGTGCCCGCAAACGCTCACATTGTTGAACTCGCCACTGTTGTTCAAATACTAATGATTCTCAAAAAGAAAACAAGGGTATAGCATGTTGAATGTATTTAAAGTGTCAGAATATTTATGGTATACATATGCATGTCTATCCCTATATAAGACAATATATTAAGTATTTACCTGTTATAACTCTTTGCATGCCAGTGGATAATTTTGTCGTCTGCCAATAGCCTTTCGCAAACAGTTTGAACCCAGATGAAGACCAACAGAATGTCGGTCTTGATCTGGATCCAAACTGTTTGACACTCTGATGGTGGTCTGGGGTGGTTTATTTTTTAAAAACATAATTTTGAAGAAAGTCAGCAGACTTCCATACAATGTGTAAATTATGGTAACACATATACATGCAAAAGCTTTTGCTGGCACACGGGGGGGGGGGCGTGGGGGGATGATATCTTAAAAAAATGGTTTCGGATTTCTATATATCTTAATGTAAACCCAAATTTTACATCTTTGAAGCATCTAATATCGAAAACGGATTTCACAGCCATAAAGTACTCAGGTCAGGGTAGCTCCAAGGTGAAGAAAAGGACGATTAACAAACTTTTATTTTTACTGAAAACCATAGGCATTTACCCATAGCAAGTGTCAATGATCCTTTGTTAAGTTAGTTTGCTTATACAAACTTATATACAAAAGGGCCCTTTTCCAAGTTGTGGTTTGAGTCGTGAGACACAAAAATAATCCATTTGCATGCTTGACATACCGTAGCCATAAATGCTGAATTGAGAATGCACCCTTGCGCAGGCTCGTCTGAGTCTTTTGTCGCACGTTGTAAGTACCAAAATATCATGAAATTTTGTTCGTCGACAGTTTAATTTCAATCGAGCCGGTTCACACGCACTGTATGCATGCGCGGATCCAGAGCATTTTGTCAGAGGGGGTAGTGAGAGAGGACCGAAATGCCACTAAAAATTGACCACCATCGGCCCATCAGCGAAACACCTTTGAAATGGCGTTTTGCTGGCGTGTCAATGGCCCACCATTTAATGCTGGCTTGAATTGGTAGCTTTGTGATTTTAGGGGATCCGGATCAATATTGCTAGGAAACCCTATATTTTTTGTGATTTTTCAGGGGGTCCGGAACCCCTGTCCCCCCTCTGGATCTGCCCATGGCATGCATCTGAAAGAAGGTACTTATCTGAAATGTTCAGATCATCGGACGCAAAGTCGGACTAGATTATAACTCTTGGTATGCTTGTTTGCCCCTGATCAGGCACGTCGTACGATCTTCTGGATCCAAACGCACACGAATCCTTTGTTTTGGCTTAGATTATCGAAATACAGAGTTTGGGTCAGTCAATCAATCTTGTTACAACTGCTTCCGATGAGGACACAAATCCCAAACTTATCGTGCGCATCGGCTTTTGTACGGCAAAGTCGGACATTCCTCAGTATTAACGCTTTGAGTTCTTTCTATCGCATGCACACATTTTTAAATTGACGAAACATTCAATCCTGAATACCATTCGGGTCTGATCTGGATCCAAACCGTGTTTGCAAATGTAAGGAGAGAGAGAGAGAGAGACTGGTGCAGGCACGTCAAAGTAAACATTGCAAAGGCGGATCGACAAGTAGAGAGAGGTGTGTGTGTGTGTGTGTGTGTGTGTGTGTGTGTGTGTGTGTGTGTGTGTGCTTTTTGAATGTCGTCATTTTGTGTATTTTTTTTTACTCTGGGGACTCGTCTACGCTGGGAACTCGTCTACGTATTTCAAAGTTTTGTGTAGATCTTTGCAAAAAAATCTGATCGTACGAGATGTCTAGCGGTTTCAATTCTTGAGTTCAATATAAACTGGAATTCGAAGTCGGCAGAGCGAGCGAAAGCGTTTTGGTTTTCTAAAGGAAGAACGAAATAGTGTAGTGATTCATCGGTAGTCCGAGACGAGTGAACATAGGAGACCCGGCTTATCAAATAGTTAAAATCAGTGGACTTTTCTGACTTGTAAGTAAATTGAGTGACATAATATGCACGTGCCTGGCTCTCAGCTAGGCGAATACCGACACGCGCTGGACATTTTACTGACTCACTCTACTTGATTTTAGCGACGGTTTAAATAAGATTAAAGAAAAGAAAAAAGAGGAGATAGCACAGAATCATATCGCCGTGTTTTCAACACGTTTCTACCACATTTTGACATGAATATATCCTTTATTATTCTCGGGACCGCACTTCCGGTTAGCAACAGTTGCCAAGGCTCGCCGAATATGACAACGACGCCATTTTGTTTTTTATCGATATTTTGATTTTTGCGTTTCCCACAAGATAATCTTCAATAATGGCCAAATCGTAGTTTGCAGTAGGTTGCAACAAGCATAACACGATGAAAGACAAGAAAATACAGAGTTTTAGCTTCCCAAATAATAATGACAAACACTTAGAAATATCGGTCTTTGCAGTCACGTTAGTAACTTACGGGAATCCGCTGGCACTATTATGTCAACAGTTAAGCAACAAGACTGTTAGACAACAAAAGAACATTTAAGTACTGATATGTTAATCACGCATAGACAATAAAGCATAGACAATTAATCTGAATAATAATAATAACTCAAAACACTCAGTCAATGAGGGTGTCGCAGATGGATGGATGGATGGATGGATGGATGGATGGATAGATAGATAGATAGATAGATAGATAGATAGATAGATAGATAGATAGATAGATAGATAGATAGATAGATAGATAGATAGATAGACAGACAGACAGACAGACAGACAGACAGACAGACAGACAGATAGAAGAGAATATTGGTTACTGAAAGGACCTGACCTGAACTTTCAGTGCAAAGTGAGTACATTATGGGTATGGACTTTTGATGTCAGAATGTGAGGCCTGATCTGGGTCCAAATATTTTGAAAAGGTTATCAGCAGATGACAATGTCACGTTAAGGTTTAACGCAAAGTCAAAATATATCTGTTCAACTTGTCTTAACCTTTAAAGTGTCAAACAGTCTGGACCCCGATAAGGCCTGGGCAGAATGTCTGTCCTGATCTTGGTCCAAACTGTTTGCAAAGAGTTATCAGCAGATGACAATGTCATGTAAAAGTTTAACGCAAAGTTTAAATATATCTGTTCAACTTAAGCTTGTCATAACTTATAAAGCGTCAAACAGTCTGGATCCTGATAAGGCCCTGACAGAATATCGGCCTGATCTGGGTCCAAATTGTTTTCAAAGGGTTATCAGCAGATGACAATGTCATGTAAATGTTTAACGCATTGTTAAAATATATCGGTTCAACTTTAACTTGTCATAACCTTAAAAGTGTCAAACAGTCTGGACCCTGATAAGGCCTTGACAGAATGTCGAGCCTGATCTGGGTCTAAATTGTTTGCAAAGGGTTATCAGCAGATGACAAAGTCAGGTAAAGGTTTAACACAAAGTCAAAATATATCTGTTTAACTTGTCATAGCCTTTAAAGTGTCAAACAGTCTGGACCCCTATAAGGCCTGGACAGAATGTCGGTCCTGATCTTGGTCCAAACTGTTTGCAAAGAGTTATCAGCAGATGACAATGTCATGTAAAAGTTTAACCCAAAGTTTATATATATCTGTTCAACTTCAGCTGTCATAACTTATAAAGTGTCAAACAGTCTGGACCCTGATAAGGCCCTTACGGAATATCGGCCTGATCTGGGTCCAAATTGTTTTCAAAGGGTTATCAGCAGATGACAATGTCATGTAAATGTTTAACGCATTGTTAAAATATATCGGTTCAACTTCAGCTAGTCATAACCTTTAAAGTGTCAAACAGTCTGGACCCTGATAAGGCCTTGACAGAATGTCGAGCCTGATGTGGTTCTAAATTGTTTGCAAAGGGTTATTAGCAGATGACAAAGTCAGGTAAAGGTTTAACACAAAGTCAAAATATATCTGTTTAACTTGTCATAACCTTTAAAGTGTCAAACAGTCTGGACCCTGATAAGGCCTTGACAGAATATCTGTCCTGATCTGGGTCCAAACTGTTTGCAAAGAATTATCAGCAGATGACATGTCATGTAAATATTTAACGCATTGTTAAAATATATCAGTTCAACTTCAGCTTGTCATAACCTTTAAAGTGTCAAACAGTCTGGACCCCGATAAGGCCTTGACAGAATATCGGCCTGATCTGGGTCCAAATTGATTGCAAAGGGTTATCAGCAGATGACAATGTCATGTAAATGTTTATTGCATTGTTAAAATATATCTGTTCAACTTCAGCTTGTCATAACCTTTAAAGATTCAAACAGTCTGGACCCTGATAAGGCCTTGACAGAATGTTGAGCCTGATCTGGGTCCAAACCGTTTGCAAAGGTTATCAGCAGATCACATGTCAGGTAAAGTTTTAATGCAAAAGGTAAAATACAATGGACTTGACCCAAATTGTCAGAACCTGGAAAAACATTTTTTTTATTTGATTCTTTACGTCCCATCAACAATCTTTCAGTTATATAGGGACGGGCCTTCATAGGTTGAACCAGTTCTAAGTTAAGATAAATGTGTCTTGCTCAAGGACCACAACAAAGTGACACCAGTGAGGCTCGAACCCGTGGCCCTTCGGTCTTGAGTCAAGCACTCTACCACTGAGTCACTGTGCTTCCATTAAAAAATTCAAAAACAATTTAGATCCTGGTCAGGCCACTATGGTTGTTTTCCCAGACACCATGTATACATTTAGGAATACCCAGGGGAGGGGGGTCAAAATTGATAACTTTTTCTCATAGCTAACTTTTTTCACAGCAAAATATTGCATGCACTGATCCAGAGGGGGTGGGGGGCAAGGGGCCTGGACCCCCCTGGAAAAACACAAGTTATATATGGGATTCAATAGGGAATAAGCAATTGGACCCCCCCCCCCCCTAGAAAAAGTTGGACCCCCCCCCCCCCCTGGAAAAAATGTTGGAGCCCCTCTGGAACCTCTGAAAATTATAATTTTCTTTGAAATAAACCATTGGCATTCTGTAAAATAAGTGAAGTACTACTAAAAAAGAACTAAAAAAACGTTGTCAGGGATTTTTATGACAGATGGACCTGGACCCCACCCCCTGACGAAAATTCCTGGATCCGCGCATGTCTTGATACAAATCTTGAGCTATTGTTGTTTCATCTATGCTGGAATGCCATATAATAATTATTACTTGGGACTTTTCTGGAAAAGCTTAGCGCTTATGACAAGCTGCATATTGTACCAATTAAAGGTGTTGAGTGTCAAACTTGGAGGTGTGATGTGTCAGAATTTAGATTAAAAAAAGTCATTTATCTATCTGGAATTTGATAATATCTCAAGGTATATGGAATTTAAAGACCGTTTTAATGTGTTAAAGCTCCTAAGATATTAGTGACACTCATTTCTTTCACGTCTAAATGATCGCAAACCGATGGCCGTTCACCCCACCCACACCCGATTTTTTTCAATAATTTGGGAAAAATCGGTGCTATTATAATCAAAATAATCGTGGCGGGACAAAAGACAATGTTTTCCCTTCGAAATAAGCGCAGACTGATGAAGAAATCGGTGAATTTGAATAAATACGGCCCATTTTTCATCATTTTCCCGTTACCCATAATGTTAAAATTCACCGTTCACATCACCGCGGTACATTTGTTTACCTGTGTCGCTAAGGCTGTGACGTCACGGCGGTCCCGAGAATAGGGATCACACATATGTTTCTATCGATTAACATCTGCTGGGCGCAAAAGGTATATAAGCCGATTTTTAGATTCATAATCCCTATATACTGTACTCTGCTAGACCATTAAACGTCCTTGTTGCAAACGTTGCGGACCCAGATCAGACTGCTCTGATCCGAGGACTCCAGTAGACGTCATTCTCAAAACGGAACCGAAAGATATGGTAGGCTACATTATAGCAGGGCGCCGCCGACGTGGCATCTTCGAATTTAGATGCAAGAAAAAAAAACAGACTATTTAAAATTGAAAAAAAAAGTCAGCAACAAAAAACAATAACTGCTGCTAAAATCATATTAAACACTTTGATTTGGCGATTTTAGGGGGGGGGGGGGGTCATCCGCGGATTGTGGTTCGTTTGAGGATTTGTCGGCAGGCCGATAGTGGCTCGTGACGGGCCCGGTAATGGGATGCTGGCTCGCAAATGCCCTTTTATTTAATACCGCGGATGGACTCAAAATTCCAATACTGCGCCAGAGTGTATGCTATAAATAGACGCAATGCTATTAAAGGGAGACCAGTCTAACAGATAGCGTCCTTTCGCAAATGTATATATCACGTGATCGTTTTGGCGGGATAGGCATAAAGTAAAACTTAAAATGAACTCATGCAAGTAAGATTATTAATCCCCAATATCCAAGTGACCTTCTGGGGTCAACTGAGATAATTCTTGATTCATATGAATGTCATATTATTAACATACATAGCCACGTAAAAAACACGCCAACTTGTTTGTTTATTGTCACTTTTAGCAATCTAAAATGGCGAGTCCACTATGTCTTTTATAGTATGCCTATCAGTGTTATATTACTGCGCAAGGTAATACTTTTTGAATATAATTGCATTTGGGTTAGCAATTGGCAATTTATTATTGCTTCGATACCCAAACTGAAGTTTCTAAACTGCAAAACATAACAAACAATGAAAAAAACCATTTTAATAAGAACTACTTTTAACGCGTAATATTTTCCAGAAAGTTGTTCGGTTTGTATTAAGCCTTTATCCTGCGGAATTCGGATATACCCCATTCTGGAAAACATCGTAGATCCGGATCAGTTGGCTTCTCAGGAACAAACTAATCAGGATCTATACGACTTTTTATCATGAATCTAATTAAATTGTTACAATTGAAACCATGCAACTTATATTTTTGAAAATTTGCAAGGAGTGTAGCATATATTTAATGTATGGCAAGGCAAGGGTGAAAAATTGACGTGACTGAAAAACTGTAAGTGTTAAAATTGAGTCCGGATGCCAGCATCCGTCCCCAAAAAGTAGAAAACTGGATTAAATCCATGCTAGACTCGCGTCATGTATGCTCGCTAGAACTGTCTCTCAGTCTGTGAGACTATTCCAGCAAGCATCCATGAGCGCATGACAAGTTAATATCAATACTTAGTTTTGATAATAACAATATCACCATGTCAGAAGTTATTGTCAATGACAATGATATCGGATTCGGTCCCAGCCAATCATATCAGCAACATCTTGCTGCGCGGAGGAACAATTTATACCACCCTTGCCAACTTTAGCACAAAATATCTCGTGATGTGCAAGGTTTACACTGATGTAGGTGGTATAAAATAGTTATACCATGTTTGTCCACCTGTACGTAAGATAATCCACTCGCTAAAGCTCGTGGATTATCTCCACGTACAGGCGGACAACCCATGGTATAACTATTACTAAATGCATTCATGGTTGTTGTGCAGTACTATACAAAGGAACAAATGCATGCGATTTTATGATTGTAACTGGTTTGTTGTTGTGCAACTCTGCACCCATATTATAGATACAGTAAAACCTGTGTAAAATGGCTACTCAAAAATAGGAAAAACAAAGGTCTTAATGACAAATGGTAGCTTAATGGATATCAAAAGTAATGCAGAATGCTCCCCGTGAAGCATTCTGCAATACTTTAGACCTGCATTTTAAAGCGATAATTGCTCTTTAAAACCAATTTTTCGACTTTTTGAGAGTGGTCGTTTTACACAGGTTTTACTGTACTTATCACATCAATGCATTGAATGGAGAGAAGAAAAAGCCATTTCGCACAGATGCGATCAACGTATGTTCAGATCAACCCTGCGCGAAGAGTTCATTTAGTCATTCGTTGGCCTTCAATAAAAAAAATATTTAGCCACGAAGGTCCAATGCAGGCCCGTAGGAAGCAATTACAGATTTGGGGGCACACATAATTTTTTTTTTTTTGGGGGGGGGGGGGGGCACACATAAATTTTTTTTTTATTTATTTTTTTTTTTTTTGGGGGGGGGGCATATTTGTGCAAATTATTGGGGGAGCACGGCCCCCCGTGCCCCCCCCCCTATTCCTACGGCCCTGCAATGTAGATAGCACGTCCAATGTAGATAGCACGATGGTACGTGGGTCCATTCAACGTCGCAACATACTAGAAAAACCTTTTCTGAAGGTAAACCCAAAGCTTGCCTTAAAATAAGAGTGAGTAATTAAAAGTTTTTTTCTTATTTCTCAACCAAAACATATGTTGTGGGTACTCAAAAGAACCGTCTCGATGAGACGGTTCTTTTGAGCACACAAAACAAAAATTAAAATTGATGGATAAGAAAATATTCACAATTTTATGCTCATTTTTTGTTTATCTGAACCTATGCCAAATTGATTAGTATAAATAACTATGCAGAAGTTCGTTAATGATTAATACTAAGATTCCAATACATACAATTAAACCATTCAGCCATTTTAATTGAGTTTGAGATTTTATAAAGCATTAAAGCACTGCATTAATATAGATTTATTTGATCCTGCATGTCTCGTCATGGGAAAGAGCCCTTCGCGGTTTGTCCAAACTACCGCCATTGATGACCCATATTTTCCAGTTACACGTTCAAAGGTAGTCTGGCTCCATACCCTATCTTTCATTTTTACATTTTCTTCTTATTAAGGGACACAGGTCTACATTTTCCCTGGCTGTAAAGATGTTATTGTTCAGCCAGTTTTAATAGGTGAGCCTGGAGGATTAAAGAGGCACTCAAGAAACATGTTGTAACAATCTTTCAGTTAAACAGGGACGGGTCCTTCTGGGTTTGAGCCAGTACTAAGCTAGGATAAATGTGTCTTGCTCAAGGACCACAACGCAGTGACACTGGTGAGACTCGAACCCGCGGCCCCTCGGTTTCGAATCAAGCACTCTACCACTCAGTCACTGCAATCCCCAGCATGCTCGTTTAAGAACGATATAATTGAAAACGTGATTATGAGATATGCTAGGATCACAGCCAGTCCAATAAATGATGTAAAACTTTAAAACATAACATAGCAAAAAAATAAAGTTTATTACAAAACAGCTCATCACCATACACGCAAATATACAATCAGCATGGAGCCTACATGTATGTACGATGGCTGTTTGGTATATGAGAGTGTCGAACATTTATGTATACTTAGCAAGAATAACGTGTTTCTATTCTCAAGCAAAGGAGATGTAGGAAAATGGAAATCATTCGCGCTAGTTTTGAGTTAAAGTCAATCTTGACTCGCGTCATCTATGCTCGCTAGCACAGTCTCTGTGAGACTATTCCAGCAAGCCTCCATGAGCTCATGACAAGTTATTTTCAAGAGAACCATACCACCATTTCAGAAGATATTGTTCAAGGCAATGATATCAAAGCATATCAACAACATCTTGCTGCGCGGAGGCACAATTAAATGCATTCATGATTGTTGTGCAGTACTATACAAAGATTTTCATGATTGTAACTGATTTTAAGTTGTGCAACACTGCAGCCATATTATAGATACTGATATCATCAATGCATTGAGTGGAAAGAAGAAAGCCATTTCGCGCAGATGCGACCAACGTATGTTTAGATCAAACCCTGCGCGAAGAGTTCATTTAGTCATTTGTTGGCCTTCAATAAAAAATATTTAGCTATGAAGGTCCAATGCATGTGGTACGCGGGTCTATCCAACGTTGCCACGTACTATTAACCCCTTTCTGAACGTACAGACCTTTGCTATAAGTGTGTGTAATTAAAAATTAATTTTCTTATTTCTCAACCAAAACAATCGTTGTGGTACTCAAAAGAACTGTCTCATCGAGACGGTTCTTTTGAGCACATCAAATGCCCTAGATACAATTTCCGTCCATCGTAAAGGGGTCTTTAGACCACCCTTAATAAACTTTAGCCCAAAATATCTTGGTACTCCTTGCATAGATTGTAGCGCATGCAGCAAACTAAAACCACTTAGCGACGATATACTGTCGCAAAATGACAGTATCCAATGAGATGCCAATGACGTAGCCAGAACGCTGAAGCAATGTTACGCACATCAAAAGGAGACTACTGTATCAAGCAATGATTCTTTACAATTATGCCCTTTTTCAAAATGGGAACTTCTTTTATAAGAAAGAATTTGCTCCAAGAGGGAGCGAATTCTTTCCTTTAAGAGCAGTTCCTTAAGTGACTGTCACACCTTACCGAATAGCGCTAACGGACGCGTAACGGACAGTAAAATTATCTGTCCGTTCGTGTCCGTTCACATGCGTTTCTTGTCAGTTTCTCATGCGATGAATGCGTTCCGTGTCTGGAAGTATCCGTTTTGTCCGGTCTTATCCGTTGGCAAGTTTTTGACATGTTCAAAACTTCGAGCGGACGCCATCGGATAAAGATTTCCGGTGGATTAACGTTTCTTGTGCGTTAGTATGCGTCGGTGTCCGTTCGACCTGAGCTACGGACGACTTCCGCATGTTAAACGGACAAGAAACGCATATAACGGATCAATGCGAAACAGTGGTTCATGAGATCAAAACAAGACGTTTATCTTTCTTTGGAATAAGATTCGACCCAAAACCCCCACCACCACCGCCACTCAATATCACATACTCATTTCGTTTCTTAACTTCACATGAGAGGATGTTTCAGATTCATAACAGAAACACAAAACCATGGTCTGTCGTGTGAGAGTCGGCCTTGAATGAGAGGAGGAGGAGATGGAGATTTTACAGTCTTCTTACGTCCCAAGGGTGGGGGATACTCTCAAGGTATCTTGCTACGTAGACTTGGACCAAGCATCTACTGTTTACCCCAAAAATATCAGAAGTAGTCAGGCATACAAAAAAAAAACAATTGAAAGTTAGCAACCTCCCTCTCCCCCCCCCCAAAAAAAAAAAAAAAAAAATCCAATTCAGAATCTGTATCTTGACCTAAAGAAAAAGCCCTAGAATGTATAGAAATAGCTCCCAAAAATAGCCCAGTTTTGCGATGGCCCCCTAAAGATATCCACAATTCATCATACCCCAACCCACCCACCCCCCTCAATAAAATATTGAAATTCAAAATTTGAACGCCTAAAAATGGCCAGAGCCTACGTATATATGGAAGAACCAAAGTACCCTCCCCAACCTCCGGGGCTTACGCCCTCTTCCCCTGCCCTTTGGAGCGTTTCTGTTGACTTTCTTTGGGTGGCATCATGAATTTATGAACCAAATTTTTGACTCAACTGACGAAAGATCTGACTGGTCAAGTGCGCTCTGTGATCGTTCAACGAACGTTTTATCCGTTGAATATACGGTATATATTGGTTTTGTCCGTTATACATCCGTTACTCATACGGCAAAGTCCATTAGTCGACAGTTCTTTGTCCGTTTAATATGCGCTACTCCTGCGTTTTATGTCCTACGTGCACGTTCCACGAAGACGGTCATCGCCACTTTTATTACCGGATGAACACAGGATAATCATTTTTGCATTTTTATGTCGGTTCGGCGTCCGTTACCCTTATCCGGTAATATGTGATAGCACCATAATAAGGTATGAAAAATCAATTTTACCAAATTTGGTGACCTCCCTTGAGTGTTACTGTTTTTATTACGCACGTGCGTATATTGCATAATGGGCGCTACGCCAATGGATGATGCAGTACATTTGCAAGTGCACACTTCATCACCACTGGGTCCAAACTGTTTTGCACAGACCACAGCAGACGGCGAAATTCACCGCAAGCAGGCCAAAGCAATGAGTTAACATACTTGTAATAAATAAAAAAATAGCAAAATAATACCTTTATCAATTGCAGTGCTCATCCGCCGCATGTTAGCTTCTATTGTTTTCTTTTATCCTTTAAACACCTCCATCACAAGCCTTGAAGACCCTGAGAAATCTCTCTAACCGTCCACCATGCCCGTTGTCAAGGACTTTAAACAGCCGAAGCCTTCACCAAACACGCGGTCATCAAGTCGACCAATATGTTATAGGTATTAACTTTGCCTAAGCTCATTAAAAGTTTCCTTTCAAGCCCAAGAAAAACTCGCGACCTTAAGAAACAATCTCTCTTAAGCTATTTAAAACCAATAGCGACATTGGCAAGGCGCAAACAAGTCTAAAGAAGGGGTTTTGTGCTGCCTTACCGTATATATTGGATTGTCAATAAGATATTACCATGACGGCCGTGTCTTGGTATAAAGGACCCGAAGTCTACAGGAACGAACAGAGCATTTCACAAACAGCGCACACATGTGAACGAATCACGTATTTTACATGCATTTACATGTGTATTCGCTGTTGACTTTTTGTCCGCTAAAAAGCGAAGTTCAACGTTCTCATGATCAGACTGTATGACCAGTCGCTGTTCTATAGCATTAAGTACCTTTGGCGAGACACGACCAATGTGTCTATTATGTATATTTAATCTTTATAGCTATTTTTTCCTGTTTAACAATATTCCTGCTAAATAAGGTAATTTATCAAATTCGATCGAAAAACGATCATTTAAAATTCGATTTCTGTCTAAACTATTAGTAATGACATAATGAATCTTATCAACAGGTTTCTAGGAGACAAAAGAACGCATGTGTCTAGACTGTTCGCAGTTAGCGACCACATTTGAATTCAGCAAGATAATGATTAAATGAGCCGCGACGCGTCATTTCCAACAATGTAGCATTTTGACATGAATAGACTCAGACGAGCCTGTGCGGTCTCCTTATAAACTTAAAAACTGCAAATGCTGTTCGGACAGTAGCTTAACAGTCATAGAATAGTCAAGCGACTAGAAAAGGCTCTGATCAGACTGCGCATATGCGCAGGCTGTTCTGAGCCTTTGCTGATCGTTCATACTACATTGTTGAAAATCTCATGTCGCGGCTCAAATGACGATCGAATCAAATTTCAGTGTGAACCATACAATTTGTCTTTAATTTGAGCACAAAGAAAAAACAATTGGCAAATAAACCTGCAAGCAAGGGCAGTGCCATTTTGGTGCTCGATATTTGTTATAAAGATTTCGCCGAGGTTGACAGATCAGTGTGCGCAGCTGCGCGTGCTCGGTTTCAAAAAAAGCTCAAACTCCTTTCTAACATCGTTAAGGTTGACTTTTAAAACTCGCGATTAACAGGATTTGTGTTAATCTATTGAACTTTTCGGCACCTGAACGGAACCACCCGTGATATTTGCTAAGTCGACAGATTATGAAAGAGTTGTTAACAATCAAGCCCGAATAATGTTATTAAGGCCTTTAAATTTTGCCATTGGGTGGAAATTCGTTCAATGGGTACTTATACTTATACGGATTATAAACATGACGCACTAATGAAATGTTCGGTTCATTTTCCATACGTATACAGAAATGCACTAGAATTGAAAGCAGGGCTCATTTTAAGTATCGTTAATGGAGCCAGTCCATGAGATTTTAATATATGTATATCAGATGAATGTTCAGGCGAGTCTGTTTGTTTTTGTTTGATTTGAATCTTTACGTCCCATCAAAAATCTTTCAGTAAAACATGGACGGGCGGGTCTTCCAGGGTTGAACCAGTACTAAGCTAGGATAAATGTGTCTTGCTCAAGAACCACAACGCGAATGTGCTGTCTCGAAAGAGCCCTCGCTTACCCATAGTAGACAGTCGAATCTTGTAACTTCGAAGTCCTAGGGACCAGAGTTTATTTCGAAGAATTGAAAGTTCGAATTATAGGGAGGTAGACATAAAGTATATTACCTCTAAAATGATTACGTAATAGTATAATAAAACATAGTTTTCGGTGCGTAAAAGAAAAGTCTAAGTGAAAACGTTTTCTTTTACGCACCGAAAACGTATGTTTTTCATAGACAAATATTCAAACAGTTCATAAATATGTCCACTTATCCAGTGTGTCTCAAATTCATTTCGAATAAACGAGTATTTCGAAAAATCGGCGTTCGATTTTCGAGTTTTTACTCTATACTTCTGCTAAACCAATTTTGGACTTCAAGATGTACGTGGATGTTTAAAGAGTGCATTAACGCAAATGCGATCAATAGAGATTATTACATGGCATTTTTCATACCATACCCTGAATCAACCCGAGACACACATATCTGCCCGAGAGCCGAATCTGATATGGGTGTCTCGGGTCACCAAATTTTATACCATATACGGTTCAAGTTGGGATGATAAGTGCTACCGATTGGTTTTTATTTGTCTCTAGTAACGTTAAAATGATAACTTTATGGCATGTAAACATTATTTATGGAGAACAATTCCTTTTATAATGTACATTATTGGGTGTTTAGGATTCGTAAATTTATTTGCTTTTAGAAGTTATTAGATTTTGAATTACGATCGATAGTCAACAAAGAGGCGGGTATCTGTTTGTCTTTTTACACGCCAAACAAATGATCGCATGCGCAACTGATGGTCGATTAGAAAAGGTGAAAAGGGAACGTTCCATTTACCAATGGTAAAGTAATACCTGCATATTTCAAAATCACTCTCGGCTCATTTTATAACCGAAGCAACCACTATGAACCCTTTGAACTGGGTCCATATTGTTTACAATAAATGCTACCAAAGGACATAATCAGGAGATAGTAGACGACCAGTAGTGACTGATGGAAAATCCAACTTTTTTACTCATATAAACATAGCGTGCTTTTTTGCGGGACATAGGCAAACGGTAATTATCCAGATCAGACGCAACGAAACGCGACGTCTGATCAGCGTCTCCAATGTTTGCTTACAGAATATTCTATTAAAATTTGATTAAAATAATGGCCACCCAAGAACCCTTAAAACAGAAATGGACTGGTCCAGAAACAGTTACTGTTGCTTTTCTGTACAATGTGCTGGGATTAGGCTGCTGCTGTTTTTTTTTATTGGTCCATTGATTTATTGAGGAAAAATTACGATTGTTTTCTTGAAAATAAGGAATTATAGTGACAAATCAGAGACATGGGAATTATAGGGACATGTTCACTAATCGCCTACATGTGAAGAACCAAACCTACGTAGTCCGTCCAGTTAAGAGAGACTGGGCGGTTCTTAGCAAAGACACACCCGTGGACATTTCCATTTTAAAATCGGTAAACCAGAGAGTATTTATTCACCTGTGAAACGCTTTACACCTGTATATACCTATAGTAGTTATGAGCCATTTTGTGAGAAAAGGGCATTTCGAATTAATTTGGATCACAAGCACACTGACTAGTATCGATATATACGCTCAGACGATGTTCAAAATTTTAACTATTCAAATTAAAATTGTCATACTGAATAAGAAAAGAAAATAATGGTCCGCAATGAAATTTTAATCACACTTACGTTGTACAAATGTACTATAAATTTGTCAACACACGAGATGTTGGTTCTTATTACATCGGCGTGTGGCAGAGGCTCCGACGAGCCTGCATGTACGCATAACCTCGCCAGGGTTTTTGCTTCTCGCATAAGCAAAGTATGCAAGTTGAAGAAGACTCAAACAACTTTAAGACATCTAGTCCCTCTGGACACAGCAGATTGGGCGATTATTAGAGGCTTTTGCGGATATTCGATAAGACAAAATCTCGTGTTAGTATGCCCTTTTCTCATAATCCAGATACTTATCCATTGTCCCGCTGAATTCTAATTGGTTATTTATTATTACTGTATCGGGCTTAAAAATCAAACCACTTTTCCATGCAAACCTACCCTCCCCCTAATTTTTCACAACATATCTATCCCGGAAAACGAAATGCAGCAGGTCCCCAGCAGCATACCAAAGATAAGCGTTTACCAGGCATGCTAACGTTTAAAGTTGGTCACCCTTGTCGTCTGCGCTTCAGTTGGCTGCACGAGTAAAGCGTACATAGGTTATTACACCCAACTTACTGTAGACTAGCCTTATTTGACAGTGTATGACAGCGCTCTGTCTGACACGCCCAGTCTCTGTTAGCTGGTCGCACTATACGTATAGTGCTTTTTAGCAGTGGCTCAGTGCTCGACTTGAGATCGAGGGATGCCTGATTAAAGCCTTCGGAGCCTTTATTATTTTGTGTCCTTGAGTGAGACATTTTATCCGCACTGCTCAGTACTGGCTCCAACTCTAGTAAATCAACAAGGCATTCACATTCAGCTACCCATTCTTTTAAATCAATAAGACAAAAAAATTGTATTCCTTTTTGTAAAACAAGGCATACACATTCAGTCCAAACTCTGATAAATCCACAACGTATACACATATTCAGACTCCACTCTGGTAAATCAACAAGGCATACACATTCAGTCCCCACTCTGGTAATTCTACAAGGCAAACACATTCAGTCCCTAACTCTGGGAAATCAACAAGACATACACATTTAGTCCCCACTCTGGTAAATCAACAAAACATACACATTCAGTCCCCACTCTGGGAAATCAACAAGGCAAACACATTCAGTCCCCACTCTGGCAAATCAACAAGACATACACATTCAGTCCCCACTTTGGTAAATCAACATAGCAAACACATTCAGTCCCCCACTCTGGTAAATCAACAAGACATACACATTCAGTCTCCACTCTGGTAAATCAACAAGACATACACATTCAGTCCCCACTCTGGTAAATGCACAAGGCATACACATTTAGCCCCACTCTGGTAAATCAACAAGGCATACACATTTAGCCCCACTCTGATAAATCAACAAGACGTACACATTCATACCCCACTCTGGTACATCAACAAGGCATACACATTCAGTCCCCACTCTGGTAAATCAACAAGACATACACATTCCGTTCCCACTCTGGTAAATCAACAAGGCATACACATTCAGTCCCCACTCAGGTAAATCAACAAAGCATACACATTCAGCCTCCACTCTGGTAAATCAACATGACATACACATTCAGTCCCCATTCTGGTAAATCAACAAAGCAAACACATTCAGCCTGCACTCTAGTAAATCAACATGGCATACACATTCAGTCCCCACTCTGGTAAATCAATATAGCAAACACATTCAGCCACCACTCTGGTAAATCAACAAGACATACACATTCAGTACCCACTCTGCTAAATCAACAAGACAAACACATTCAGCCCCCACTCTGGTAAATCAACATAGCAAACACATTCAGCCCCCATCTGGTAAATCAACAAGGCATACACATTCAGCGCCAACTCTGGTAAATCAACAAGGCATACACATTCAATCCCACTCTGGTAGGTCAACAAGGCATACACATTTAGCCCCCACTCTGGTAAATCAATATAGCAAACACATTCAGCCACCACTCTGGTAAATAAAAAAGGCATACACATTCAGCCCCAATCTGGTAAATCAACAAGGCATACCCATTCAATCCCTCTCTGGTAGGTCAACAAGGCATACACATTCAGCCCCCATCTGGTAAATCAACAAGACATACACATTCAGACCCCAATCTAGTAAATCAAAAAGGCATACACATTCAGTTCCCATCTGGTAAATCAACAAGACATACACATTCAGTCACCACTCTGGTAAATCAACAAAGCAAACACATACAGCCCCCACTCTGGTAAATCAACAAGGCATACACATTCAGCCCCCATCTGGTAAATCAACAAGACATACACATTCAGTCCCTACTCTGGTAAATCAACAAGGCATACGCATTCAGTCCCCACTCATGTAAATCAACAAGGCAAACACATTCAGTCGACACTCTGGTTAATCAACAAGGCATACACATTCAGCCACCACTCTGGTAAATCAACAAAACAAACACATTCAGCCCACACTGGTAATTCAACAAGGCATCCACATTCAGCCGCCACTCTGGTAAATCAACAAAGCAAACACATTCAGCCCACACTCTTGTAAATCAATAAGACATACACATTCAGTCCCCACTCTGGTAAATCAACAAGGCATACACATTCAGCCCACATCTGGTAAATCAACAAGACATACACATTCAGTCCCCACTCTGGTAAATCAACATGATTAACACATTCAGCCCCCTCTCTGGGAAATCAACAGGGCATACACATTCAATCCCACTCTGGTAAATCGACAAGGCATACACATTCAGCCGCAACTCTGGTAAATCAACAAAGCAAACACATTCAACCCCCACTCTGGTAAATCAATAAGGCATACACATTCAGCCCACACTCTGGTAAATCAAAAAGGCATACACATTCAGAACACACTCTGGTAAATCAACAAGACATACACATTCAGTCCTCACTCTGGTCAATCAACAAGACATTCACATTCAGTCCCCACTCTGGTAAATCAACAAGAAAAACACATTCAGTCCCCACTCTGGTAAATCAACAAGACATACACATTTAGTCCCCAGTCTGGTAAATTAACCTTATTAACACATTCAGCCCCCACTCTGGTAAATCAACATAGCAAACACATTCAGTTCCCACTCTGGTAAATCAACAAGACATACACATTCAGTCCCCACTCTGGTAAATCAACAAGACATACACATTCAGTCCCCACTCTGGTAAATCAACAAGACATACACATTCAGTCCCCACTCTGGTAAATCAACCTGATTAACGCATTCAGCCCCCATTCTGGTAAAATCAACATAGCAAACACATTCAGCACCATCTGGTAAATCAACATGGCATACACATTCAGCCATCACTCTGGTAAATCAACAAGGCATACACATTTAATCCCCACTCTGGTAAATCAACAAGACATACACATTCAGTCCCCACTCTGGCAAATCAACAAGGCAAACACATTCAGTCCCCACTCTGGCAAATCAACAAGACATACATATTCAGTCCCCACTTTGGTAAATCAACAAGGCAAACACATTTAGTCCCCCACTCTGGTAAATCAACAAGACATACACATTCAGTCCCCACTCTGGCAAATCAACAAGACATACACATTCTGTCCCCACTCTGGTAAATCAACAAGACATACACATTCAGTCCCCACTCTGGTAAATGCACAAGGCATACACATTTAGCCCCACTCTGGTAAATCAACAAGGCATACACATTTAGCCCCACTCTGATAAATCAACAAGACGTACACATTCAGCCCCCACTTTGGTACATCAACAAGGCATACACATTCAGTCCCCACTCTGGTAAATCAACAAGACATACACATTCAGTCCCCACTCTGGTAAATTAACAAGGCATACACATTCAGTCCCCACTCAGGTAAATCAACAAAGCATACACATTCAGCCTCCACTCTGGTAAATCAACATGACATACACATTCAGTTCCCATTCTGGTAAATCAACAAAGCAAACACATTCAGCCTGCACTCTAGTAAATCAACATGGCATACACATTCAGTCCCCACTCTGGTAAATCAATATAGTAAACACATGTAGCCACCACTCTGGTAAATCAACAAGACATACACATTCAGTACCCACTCTGCTAAATCAACAAGACAAACACATTCAGCCCCCACTCTGGTAAATCAACATAGCAAACACATTCAGCTCCCATCTGGTAAATCAACAAGGCATACACAATCAGCGCCCACTCTGGTAAATCAGCAAGGCATACACATTCAATTCCACTCTTATAGGTCAACAAGGCATACACATTTAGCCCCCACTCTGGTAAATCAATATAGCAAACACATTCAGCCACCACTCTGGTAAATCAAAAAGGCATACACATTCAGCCCCCATCTGGTAAATCAACAAGGCATACCCATTCAATCCCTCTCTGGTAGGTCAACAAGGCATACACATTCAGCCCCATTCTGGTAAATCAACAAGACATACACATTCAGTCCCCACTCTAGTAAATCAAAAAGGCATACACATTCAGTTCCCATCTGGTAAATCAACAAGACATACACATTCAGTCACCACTCTGGTAAATCAACAAAGCAAACACATACAGCCCCCACTCTGGTAAATCAACAAGGCATACACATTCAGCCCCCATCTGGTAAATCAACAAGACATACACATTCAGTCCCCACTCTGGTAAATCAACAAGGCATACGCATTCAGTCCCCACTCATGTAAATCAACAAGGCAAACACATTCAGTCGACACTCTGGTTAATCAACAAGGCATACACATTCAGCCACCACTCTGGTAAATCAACAAAACAAACACATTCAGCCCACACTGGTTAATCAACAAGGCATACACATTCAGCAGCCACTCTGGTAAATCAACAAAGCAAAGACATTCAGCCCACACTCTTGTAAATCAATAAGACATACACATTCAGTCCCCGCTCTGGTAAATCAACAAGGCATACACATTCAGCCCCATCTGGTAAATCAACAAGACATACACATTCAGTCCCTACTCTGGTAAATCAACATGATTAACACATCAGCCCCCTCTCTGGGAAATCAACAGGGCATACACATTCAATCCCACTCTGGTAAATCGACAAGGCATACACATTCAGCCACAACTCTGGTAAATCAACAAAGCAAACACATTCAGCCCCCACTCTGGTAAATCAATAAGGCATACACATTCAGCCCACACTCTGGTAAATCAAAAAGGCATACACATTCAGAACACACTCTGGTAAATCAACAAGACATACACATTCAGTCCTCACTCTGGTCAATCAACAAGACATTCAAATTCAGTCCCCACTCTGGTAAATCAACAAGAAAAACACATTCAGTCCCCACTCTGGTAAATCAACAAGACATACACATTCAGCGCCCACTCTGGTAAATCAACAAGGCATACACATTCAATCCCACTCTGGTAGGTCAACAAGGCATACACATTTAGCCCCCACTCTGGTAAATCAATATAGCAAACACATTCAGCCACCACTCTGGTAAATAAAAAAGGCATACACATTCAGCCCCCATCTGGTAAATCAAAAAGGCATACCCATTCAATCCCTCTCTGGTAGGTCAACAAGGCATACACATTCAGCCCCCATCTGGTAAATCAACAAGACATACACATTCAGTCCCCACTCTAGTAAATCAAAAAGGCATACACATTCAGTTCCCATCTGGTAAATCAACAAGACATACACATTCAGTCACCACTCTGGTAAATCAACAAAGCAAACACATACAGCCCCCACTCTGGTAAATCAACAAGGCATACACATTCAGCCCCCATCTGGTAAATCAACAAGACATACACATTCAGTCCCCACTCCGGTAAATCAACAAGGCATACACATTCAGTCCCCACTCATGTAAATCAACAAGGCAAACACATTCAGTCGACACTCTGGTTAATCAACAAGGCATACACATTCAGCCACCACTCTGGTAAATCAACAAAACAAACACATTCAGCCCACACTGGTTAATCAACAAGGCATACACATTCAGCCGCCACTCTGGTAAATCAACAAAGCAAACACATTCAGCCCACACTCTTGTAAATCAATAAGACATACTGATTCAGTCCCCACTCTGGTAAATCAACAAGGCATACACATTCAGCCCCCATCTGGTAAATCGACAAGACATACACATTCAGTCCCCACTCTGGTAAATCAACATGATTAACACATTCAGCCCCCTCTCTGGGAAATCAACAGGGCATACACATTAAATCCCACTCTGGTAAATCGACAAGGCATACACATTCAGCCACAACTCTGGTAAATCAACAAAGCAAACACATTCAACCCCCACTCTGGTAAATCAATAAGGCATACACATTCAGCCCACACTCTGGTAAATCAAAAAGGCATACACATTCAGAACACACTCTGGTAAATCAACAAGACATACACATTCAGTCCTCACTCTGGACAATCAACAAGACATTCACATTCAGTCCCCACTCTGGTAAATCAACAAGAAAAACACATTCAGTCCCCACTCTGGTAAATCAACAAGACATACACATTCAGTCCCCACTCTGGTAAATTAACCTTATTAACACATTCAGCCCCCACTCTGGTAAATCAACATAGCAAACACATTCAGTCCCCACTCTGGTAAATCAACAAGAGATACACATTCAGTCCCCACTCTGGTAAATCAGCAAGACATACACATTCAGTCCCAACTCTGGTAAATCAACAAGACATACACATTCAGTCCCCACTCTGGTAAATCAACCTGATAAACGCATTCAGCCCCCATTCTGGTAAATCAACATAGCAAACACATTCAGCACCATCTGGTAAATCAACATGGCATACACATTCAGCCATCACTCTGGTAAATCAACAAGGCATACACATTTAATCCCTACTCTGGTTAATCAACAAGGCATGCACATTCAGCCATCACTCTGGTAAATCAACAAGGCATACACATTCAGCCCCCATCTGGTAAATCAACAAAACATACACATTCATCCCCCATCTGGTAAATCAACAAGACATACACATTCAGCCCCCATCTGATAACTCAACAAGGCATACACATTCAGTCCACACTCTGGTAAAACATCAAAACAAACACATTCAGCCCCCACTCTGGTAAATAAACAAAACATACACATTCAGCCCCCATCTAGTAAATCAACAAGACATACACATTTAGCCCCCAACTGGTAAATCAACAAAACATACACATTCAGCCCCCATATGGTAAATCAACAAGACATACACATTCCGTCCCCTTTCTGGTAAATCAACAAAACATACACATTCAGCCCCCATCTGGTAAATCAACAAGGCATACACATTCAGTCCCAACTCTGGTTAATCAACATGGCATACACATTCAGTCCCCACTCTGCTAAATCAACAAGATATACACATTCAGTCCCCACTCTGGTAAATCAACAAAGCAAACACATTCAGCCCCACTCTTAAATCAACACGACATACACATTCAGTTCCCACTCTGGTAAATCAACAAGGCATACACTACACATTCAGCCCCCCCCCCCCCCCCACTCTGTTAAATCAACATGACATACACATTCAGTCCCCACTCTGCTAAATCAACAAGACATACACATTCAGTTCCAACTCTAGTAAATCAACAAGGCATACACATTCAGTCCCCACTCTGGTAAACCAACATGGCAAACACATTAAATCCCTCATCTGGTAAATCAGCAACATGACATGACATACACATTCACCCCCACTCTGGTAAATCAAGATTACATACACATTCAGCCCCCACTCTGGTAAATCAACAAAACATACACATTCAGCCCCATCTGGTAAATCAACAAGGCATACACATTCAGTCCCCACTCTGGTTAATCAACATGGCATACACATTCAGTCCCCATTCTACTAAATCAACAAGACATACACATTCAGTCTGTTACGACATAAAGTCGGTCAGCAAGGAAGAGGGGAAATCTTATTGGAAAATTCCTTTATGCGATGATGATGCTACCAGGGAAAAATAATGCACACAACTAGTAATAACTTTCCAGTACTTTATGTACTAAAAAAACATCGACAACACATTAATAATACAATGACACCACCTACGCTATTATTTCTGGCTAGTTGACCATCCTATACTAGGGCGAGTTGCCACTCTAAGATCATTTCAATTAGAATCAATCTTAGAGTGTCCTGCTCTAGATGTACGTCAACTAGTCAGAAATAAGAAACGTAAAGAATATGATTTACATACAATCTAAGATCTAAGAAAAAAAAACTGGGCCCTTTGGTACTTAAGTATCGCTGTATTGAGTACTTTCCCTTAGTATACGCGTTTTGCGAACACTAAAACTTCTTGGCCACACGTTGTTGACACTAAGTCAATCGGCTCTGAGATAATATGGTTTTGATCGTCTTTCCGTATTGGGACGTCAGATTTATTTATATGGGACTTCTTATAGAATCCGCGTAATTTTATTTGCGATCTTGACTCTTGAAGTCGTCTGGTTTGTTTGATCACAATTCCAGCCGGTTGGCTAACAACTCGTTCTGGCTACATTGATAGTCGCTAATATTGGGACCTGATCCCACGCTGTTCGTGGCCTGAGGGGACAGCTACTAAGTGCCCTAAGGTTGCAGATTCTGTGGTTCACCAACATTCGGCCTCCAACGTAGGAAGGGACACAAATCAGAGATAATTCTGCAAAAAAACAATCTACCTTTAGAATCTTGTTACTCAGAAATACTCTGTTGCGTCAATAACGGAGTTGTTCGTTTCAAGTTTACAAAAATAAAACAACTTAAGTGGTCTTGTTTTTTAAAACTACAGCTTAACATTATAAGCGCGTGATTTGCCCCACCCGTGGGTGTATGGCTAACGGCTCCCATGCGGTTAGGATGGACCGGCTCTTCGAAATATCCACACTCAAAAATGTGTAATAGAGAAGTATTTTTAGTGACTGGCCTATGTCAGCGCTAAACAATACCTCCTATGCCAAACGAACAAACCCATACGTTACAAAAATTTCCAGTATGCTGTCGTAACGTCACCCTGGTTTGAGACGCTATCGCAGCCGAAACATCAAGAACTCGTGGCCTTTTTTCCCTTTCAGGTCACGTAATCTGGATAGTTTCGAGGTTTACAAATACTGATACCAATTCTCTTGAAATTCCAGGAAAACGTTGAACAGCGTGGTGCCGACGTAAGGTTTGGACGTTTACGTCAGACATCACCCTGCCCACGCGCTAATTTCGTACTTGTATAACGTATCAGTTGTAAACAGCTACTTATGACCCCTCGTCAAACATATTTACATTAATATTGAGAGATTACATTCTGCTGTTTTATGCGTGAAAAACGTACAATATTTCTACATGTATTTTGGTGAAAAAAAACACTACCTAATCTCTAAACATACATGTCAGCTATCACCTTATTTATGTAAGTGTGTTGTAGTGTATGCACCTAACCCTTATTCTTATATGCGTCAGATATAACTCGATGTGACACATAGAGGTCGCTACAGAAAGTTGACTATCACTGGCAGTTAAATCGTCTTTCAAACAACGCAATATAAATCACAACAACTTAAAACCTAGCTGCTAAAATTGTTTATTCACCTATCGGTCTCTGGTAAATCTTCCAGCATGCAATTATGGTTTTATGTGCAGACCTGACATGGCCTGCGACCACCTTTGGCCGAAATAACCCTTCGAGTCCATCCGGACAGCTTTACTATAGCCGCAAGAACGGTCCCAAAAGATTTTTAGGCACTACGCATGTGCGTAGATTAATACGCAAGTGCGTAACAATCGCTATTTTCGCAAAAAAAACCGAGACGCTATTGATAACGCCTGATAGAACCCGTACACGGAATGCTGGCTGAATCAACAGACGACAAAAAAGAAAACGAGTGACTTATTATTTCAATACAATGCGACCTGCCAGAGACATCGCGATTCAATGCAATGACACAAATCGCCATAGCCCTGTCATGTACAATTTCAACACAGTCAGATATATATAACTTCACGTACCTTTCTATAATATGAATAGCGTCTCTATATCGTACCTCGCTACGGTATCTTTATAATGTCCCCTAACAAGAATGGGCAATTCCACCCTGTATATAGAGAGAAATGCACAAGATCTCCAAGATCTTCAAGACAAGTAACAAAATCATGCAAGTGTTACTAAATAAAGACACAATGAATTCTATCTCAGACAAACCGCCCTTATATTGGACTATTAGTAGAAAAGGTACCGTATCACGGTTCGTATAGGTGACCAGGTGCATACCTAAACCTTTGCCTATTTGTGCGTATACGCAACCATCACTGATTCTGATGTTCCTGACATTATACATCGTAACACAGTCCGCACTCTGGTAAATCAACAAAGCAAACACATTCAATCCCACTCTGGTAAATCAACAAAAACATACACATTCAGCCCCTATCTGGTAAATCAACAAAGCAAACATATTCAATCCCACTCTGGTAAATTAACAAGGCATACACATTCAGCCCCCATCTGGTAAATCAACAAGACATACACATTCAGCCCCCACTCTGGTAAATCAAACACATTCTGCCCCACTCTGGTAAATCAAACGCATTCTGCTCAACTCTGGTACATTTAGCCCCCCGCCCCCCCTCATCTGGTAAATCAACTAAACAAACACATTTAGCCCCCCGCCCCCCCTCATCTGGTAAATCAATGAAACAAACACATTTAGCCCCCCCCCCCTCATCTGGTAAATCAACGAAACAAACACATTCAGCCCCCCGCCCCCCCCCCTCATCTGGTAAATCAACGAAACAAACACATTTAGCCCCCCGCCCCCCCTCATCTGGTAAATCAACGAAACAAACACACTCAGCCCCCCCCTCATCTGGTAAATCAACGAAACAAACACATTCAGCCCCCCCTCATCTGGTAAATCAACGAAACAAACACACTCAGCCCCCCCCTCATCTGGTAAATCAACGAAACAAACACACTCAGCCCCCCCTCATCTGGTAAATCAACGAAACAAACACATTCAGCCCCCCCCTCATCTGGTAAATCAACGAAACAAACACACTCAGCCCCCCCTCATCTGGTAAATCAACGAAACATACACATTCAGCCCCCCCCCCCTCATCTGGTAAATCAACGAAACAAACACATTCAGCCCCCCCCCCCCCCCTCATCTGGTAAATCAACGAAACAAACACATTCAGCCCCCCGCCCCCCCCCCCCCCTCATCTGGTAAATCAACGAAACAAACACATTCAGCCCCCCGCCCCCCCTCATCTGGTAAATCAACGAAACAAACACATTCAGCCCCCCCCCCCCCTCATCTGGTAAATCAACGAAACAAACACATTCAGCCCCCCCCCCCCCCCCCATCCGGTAAATCAACTAAACAAACACATTTAGCCCCCCCGCCCCCCCCCCCATCTGGTAAATCAACGAAACAAACACATTCAGCCCCCCCCCTCATCTGGTAAATCAACGAAACAAACACATTTAGCCCCACGCCCCCCCCCCTCATCTGGTAAATCAACGAAACAAACACACTCACCCCCCCCTCATCTGGTAAATCAACGAAACAAACACACTCAGCCCCCCCCCTCATCTGGTAAATCAACGAAACAAACACATTCAGCCCCCCCCCCCCCCCTCATCTGGTAAATCAACGAAACAAACACATTTAGCCCCCCGCCCCCCCTCATCTGGTAAATCAACGAAACAAACACACTCAGCCCCCCCCCCCCCCCCCCCTCATCTGGTAAATCAACGAAACAAAAACACTCAGCCCCCCCCCTCATCTGGTAAATCAACGAAACAAACACACTCAGCCCCCCCTCATCTGGTAAATCAACGAAACAAACACATTCAGCCCCCCCCCCCCTCATCTGGTAAATCAACGAAACAAACACACTCAGCCCCCCCCCCCCCCCCTCATCTGGTAAATCAACGAAACATACACATTCAGCCCCCCCCCCCCTCATCTGGTAAATCAACGAAACAAACACATTCAGCCCCCCCCCCCCTCATCTGGTAAATCAACGAAACAAACACATTCAGCCCCCCCCCCCCATTATCTGGTAAATCAACAAGATATACCTATTCAGCCACTACTCTGGTAAATCAACAAGGCATACACATTCAATCCCACTCTGGTAAATAAACAAGGCATACACATTCAATCCCACTCTGGAAAATCAACAAGGCATATGTATTCAGCTGTTACTTTCTTATTTTCATTTGCTTTTCAGCTAGTTTAGGGCAGATTAATTTGTTTAATGAGTATTTGCATGACACAATTACTTTATTTCAACGTTGCATTCCCTTTATTGAATATAGATGGTGATTGTTTATTTAGGGAGGAAAATAAATGAATTTATACTATGTTTACAGCTTGGTTTAATCAACATTTCATTAAATCCACAAACAGGTGACATATCTATAGGACTTAAACTTGAATATGTACATTTTTTATTTCAGGTATGCATAATTAGGACAAGTATGACCACTTCCAGCTGCACACCTGCACCAATAACAAAGATGATCCCTCTAACTATGCTCCCAGGACAACTGTCTTAAACATTAGAAGGATTCTGTTAGCTACATGGGAACAGTACAAAATGCAGGAGGCAAAATGAAAGCCAAAATTAGATCATATCACACACTTTCTGCCACACCATATTTTAACCATAAATTCCATTAATCCGGCCACACATACAGGTATTCATGGTCCTAAACTTTATTTTGCCACAAAATGCATATTAATACCCGACAAAAAAAGAAACGGACCACTACGATTTTCCCATTAAGATCTCCTTTGAATACGAAAATTTTAATTGTCATGAACTATTCATTTCTGATCATTTTTTTCTAAAACTTGAGTGTAACGTAGATGAGTATCTGTACTTTCCCTGTGTAGGCACAAAACACATCAAGGCGAATGGTAAATGACTTTTGAAAGCGTTAATCCAACGCTACTGTCTGCATGGTATTCCAAGTATGTTTTACATTTGCAAAGTATGAAAAGGATATGTTGTCGTTATGTTAGGTAGCCAATGTGTTTATTGATGCTTTTTTTGCAATTTCAAGATCAATTTTCATCAGTAAGGATCGTTTTAATTGATTAAAACAATGTTGAAATCTTTAAATGTTTTGTAAGATTCATCTCCAGTGTGGAATCATTATCCAAAGGGTAGTCACAATACATAGGCTTACCAGCGTTCAATATTCGCGTTTGATGAATTTAAAGATAGAATTTGCAAAGAATTAGTGTCTGGCCTACAAGTTGGTCCGCTGAGATGATTCCATTTGCATGAACTTATCCAGCAAGAGAGCACTATGAAAACGCTTATTTTCTGTGACTTTACAATTTGACCCCTACTTTGTTCATGACCAATTTTCTTTAACACAATTTCGACGCCAGATTGCAATAGACGTGTGACGCAGCAGTACCTGATATGCCTTTGCACTGATATAAACTAAACTGGCCTATCACTTGTGATCTTCCTGAGAGTTGAACAATTCTAAGTGGTGCATTTCTTTTTTGTCAATATATTTAGCAAAAACAGTGTCCACTGAAATCTAGTAAGCATACTAGAGCATTTTATTACCCAACCGCCTATATATGTAGTAATGGTGTAATTTTGCTATGTCATGAGTCCGTGAACTATTGCCCAGGCAATAGTTTTGGATATTGGCTGTGACTATACCATGGCTGGTTTCCTGGTGTTAGTATACAATTACAGTCTTCCGGTTTGGTAGCCCACGAAAATAGAACCTTTTGAAATTTAGCACTTGCAGTTTCTGTGCCCTTTATGGAGTAAACGGGTGCTTCATTCGATTTTAAATGTGCATATGATAAAAAACATTGGTCTATATTTGTCATGCTGGTGCAGAAAAATGCATCTTTGTGTGTACCATTTTGTCACAGACTCCCCAGCCAACTCCCCAGGTAATGTATGACACCGGTCGGATTTCAGCTTGAATTTTTTGACTGTCCAGCAAGGAACTGAGAATGCTGAGAAAACAGATCATTGGTAATAGTTTCGACTATACTACAAACAGGCATGAAATAACTGTATAATACTTCATTTATACCATGTGACCACATGTATGTTTTCTAAATGTTAAGGGATTTAATGTTAAGGGAATCTGGCATGTAAGCTTAGCATGATTCAGCAATAATAGTTGGGATTTACCCCAACATGCAAACCAGTTATGTGTTCTCCAGGTTTAAGTTGGGGTTCTTACTTAAAAATCAAAGAAAAAGCTTTTTCATATTGAATTTCTATGTCCAAAGAGCTTTAGCTCCATCAAAAATGGATGAATTAAAATCCAAAACCACATGCAAGAAAACATGCAAAGTTTCAGAACAATCTATTGATTCGTCTAGGAGAATCTGCAGACACAAGAATTGGAACAAACAGGCGCACAGATGTAAAAACATATGAACACAGTTCATTTTTACAGCCCCCTCTTCAATTATGGGATGACAAAAAGTCAAAAACCCAAGTGTTTGTTATTTCTTTTGAATGTGCCATTTTATTAAAGCCCGCCAAATACATTACATAGTGAAATTTTCAGATTGGTCAATCCAATAGCCATATTTTCATTGTTAAGATAGGTGATCAAGCCCAAGGTTATAAATCTTTTTTCATACTCAACTCAGCTGAGCATGAAATGTATCCTGCTAATAAATATTAAAATGCCAACAATTGTTGGTGGCATTATAACATTCATTAGCATGATAAATACAACATCTGAGAGACATAAAGTACGAAACTTCTTTGTTTGTCAGTATTTTAGTTTTTATGAGCACTTGAAATTTCGTGCTCAGTTGAGTTGAGCATGAAAAAAGTTTTATAACCTCGGGGCCTTGGTTTTGTTGGCTCAGTGGTCACTGTCTGTTCCATATTGCACTAGTATTCAGTTGTTCAGATTGTTCAAGCCTTGGTCAAGAGATCTGAGATTGTTGTTCATTTGCCCAGTGGTCGCTGTCTATACCATATTGCACTAGTATTCAGTTGTTCAGATTGTTCAAGCCTTGGTCAAGAGATCTGAGATTGTAGTTCATTGGCCCAGTGGTCACTGTCTAAACCATATTGCACTAGCTTTAAGACTTTCAAATAATTTCAAGCCTGTGTCAAGAGATCTGAGTTTGTAGTTCATTTGCCCAGTGGTCACTGTCGGAATCATCACTCTGTGAACACTGCAAGCAAACAAAAAGTTATACAGTAAAACCTGTGTATAAAGCTCACTCAAAAATAGTCAAAACAAAGGTCTTAATGACAACTGCTAGCTTAATGAAGGTGGAAAGTATTGCAGAATGCTCCCCTTGGGTCCTGAAAACGTTTTTTTGTCATCAAGTTATTGCACAGAGGGCAATCGTTACTCAACGAGGGTCTGTACCAATTCTTTTAAGGAAACCTATAGCCGCTTGTCATTTTCCAGGGTGATCCGGACCCCCTGACCCACCCTCTGGATCCCTCTATGGAGTTTGACCAGGATATGTCACAATCACCGATCACATACCGACCCATGGTACCTAGAGGAAGAGGCATTGATAGACAGATAAAAATACTTTATCATACACCTATAAATGGTACATCTTTTAAACTGTCTGTTTTCTGGTTATCTGAATCAGGAAGCCGGATCAACGAACTGAGATTTTTTTGATTCCGTATTACTATCCTTTAAGACAAGGCTAAAGTGGGAACCAGAGATAGAAACATGATGATGCAACGTCATGAAACGTAACGTAATGGCAAACGTTCCAGCATTTTTCAGGATTAAGACTAAAACAAATTATATAAAATCAGACAAATGTCAGAAAAAGGTATATAATAAACATATTATCATAACAGCAAAGCGATCTGGCGTATGGTATCACGTCTCGTGGACGAGGTCATACCACTGGTTCACCCTTGACGTTTCGCGTCTCGAGTGATCCGATGGTATGACATCATCCACTCGACGTGATACAGTACACCAGATCAAGTTACTATTATGATAATATGTATATACCCTATATAAAAGCAAAAAAGTATAGCAAACATCTCCCTCTTCCTCAGCGATATAATTGGCAAAAACATCAACAATGATTTATTAACAACATAATTACCACCTTAGAATGGACAGCAACCATAGCCATCTTAGGGTCGGTTGTTGTTGTTAAAACATACATTGTTTAGCTAGCAAGAAGGCTTCCTAGCATACTCAATGTATCATCACAAATAAACAAATCAAACTGACTAATTGTGATGAAACATAGCATAGTTCTTATAACCCACTAACAAACCTAAAGAAAATCACCAGTTGTGCCATGTAGGGCCAAGTCGAGGCAAGCATCAGGCACCAATCAAGTGACACTGACCTTCAAAACTAATCGATTTTCCCTAACTTTAATAGTTGCTGGTAACCCTCCTATTTAAGTGTGATAACTAAGAGGAAACAACTTTTAATTTTGCTTCTCATTAAATGGGCTTTTTCATCGTTTTGTGCCCATCTTTTTCTTCATATATTTCATAAGAAATGTTTGAATGTCTGTTGTAATATAACATGACTTAGTCAAAGGTGTGCATTTGACCTTTGTAAACAGCTCACAATATATTAGGAGAATAATAGTAGTAACATGAGAAGTGACCCAGAAAACTCAACACTGCATTTTTCCTGGCATTCTTATATTACAGTCAAGAAAGAGGGTCTGGATGGGGTATAATGATTAGTGAATAATGGCCCTTTTTTATAATGAAAAGTGAGTAATGATTTGTTTGTTTGTTTGATTTGATTCTTTACGTCCACTCAACAATTTTTCAGTTATGAGGGATGGGTCTTCCTGGGTTGAACCAGTACTAAGCTAGGATAAATGTGTCTTGCTCAAGGACCACAACGCAGTGACGCCGGTGAGGCTCGAACCCGCGACCCTTCGGCCTCAAGTCAAGCACTCTACCACTGAGCCACTGCGCTCCCTAAGTGAGTAATGAGCCAAACAAATAACGAATAGTGAAAATTGAGGGTCTAAAAATAATGAATAATCCTATTTTTTTAATGAATTAAAAAAAAAATTAATGAATAGTGAATAATCAGATTTCTTTGCCACCTTTCTTACTTTTAATGAATAATAACAAGATACAGGTAGTATAAGCAGCATAACATGGGTCTCGATGAGAGAAAACCTGTCTTTGCGGTTTCCGATCAGGTCATACCCTAATCAGCCTACTCAGCTACAGAGACCACCTAAAATATTGCAATTTCTCTTGTAGCAAGCGAATAACAAAGGCGTTGACCAGACTGCGTGGATGCGCAGGCTGGTCGGCGCCTTGGTTGTTCGCAAACTCCCGAAGACAGCTTTTCTTCCATCAAGGCCCAGCAAAACACAATATACAGTCAAACCTCGATTATTCGAAGTGCCAGGGACCGCAGGAATCCTTTCGAATAATCGGTAGTTCGAATGATCGAAATCGGAAGTTTTCGGATATTTTCGGAAAAGCTCGATGCTTTCATAGAACGTCATTGTTTTGCCAGAGTTTGCAACTTCAACGAAGTAATCTGAACATCTGTCACAGCATTAAAGAAAATGAGCTCCTTGGAGGTTATGCTTTGCAGGTCTAAGAACGCAGAAAAGAAAAGAAAATCAGAGCTTACACACTATATACATGTAACAACATCGATAACAACATTGGAAATAAAAGTTAAATGTTAATTGACGAACCATATTTACTGACGAAATATTGTCTCCTTTTTATCGCCCTACTGTCATAAGGGGCAGACTTGATTTAGCAATTTTTAGAGTACTCGGCGTACGCCAGAACAGCCACATAAACAAGTAAAACTGGGCACTTTGGAGTACTCCGAGTTAAATCAAGCGATGCAAATATAACCACACATGCTGGCAGTGCTCCGCCATCTTGTTTTGGAACAGGTCACGTGACTGTTCTGTCTACACCATTTCGGAATACGGAGTACTCCGGCGTACGCCAGGACAGATGTTCCAGCACACTTGATTTCTGTACTGCCTGTTCGGAGTGGAAGGAGTAAAGGGAACAGCTAAATCAAGTCTGCCCCTGGTCTCCACCAAGCTAGCACACAACGTCGGGCCATTAACGGCCCAACAGCGATAGGCCATTGAGATGGCATATCGCTGGTGGGCCTTTGATGGCCCGACGTTGTGTGCTTTTTGGGCTGGTGACTTTTCTTTTATTTCAGCGAAAACATACGAGTTGGTGTTAAAAAGAACCGTCTCGATAAGAGGGTCCTTTTAAGCATCCAAAACTAGGTTTTGGTTGTTTTCCCTTAATTGTAAAATTGTGTTTTATGCATTCAAAAGAAGTGTTTCGATGAGACAGTTCTTTTGAGCACCCAAAGCACATGTCCGTGATATTCGTCTATTATCGAAATTGTTGTTTTGATCTTCAAAGTCGGTGCGCTTGGCGTGTTCGCTTAATGTACAGTGGTCAAGAATAAATCAAAGGATGAGAGTGGATCAAATTAAAATCAATTTTAGCTCATTTATGCCTCTAGTTAGACATTTTAAAAACATCAAACAAAACCATCATTGCAGACGACCTTAATTAAAGACACCATTTACTCACTTAACGGTTGATCACGTAAAAGTGTGAACAATAATCCGGTGTCAATTACCTGTTGCAACTTTGTTTGCTAAATCACTCGGGTGTGTTAAATCGAACTCGACCAAACAAAGAAATCATGATCATCATGCGTGACATTTGGACTTCGAATCTTGAAGGGTAATTTTAATAGTAATTTCTTTCATCGGGACCGACGAATCACTTCGAAAAATTGAATTTTTCGGATAATCGAAATTCGAATAATCGGTAGTTTTATTGCAATAGATAATAGAGAAAAAAGTCGGGACTGTCCGTCGTCTTCGAATAACCCAGTGGTTTCGGATAATTGACGTTCGGATAAACGAGATTTGACTGTACATATATATAGGACAACTCCCCTGCAAAGAAACTACATCTTAAAAAACTTTAGAGCGAATCCAGGGAGGGACCCATTCAAAATATTATGGAAGTTTCTTCCTAATCTCTTAATTATCTTCCAATATTCTTTTCAAATTCAATGATGGATAGGCAAGTTGACTCTTAACTTTTGAAAGAACCTTTGAGCTGATTTCAATTATCTTCATTTCAATCTTCATCAAAGATTGGTTTACAAAACAAGTGTAATACGTACTTCACATGTGACCATACAAGGAAACAAAATGAAACTATTTGTTCAGCAGGGTTCCCACAAAAAACAAAAACACAATTCCATGATTTTCCATGATATTCCATGATCAACAATGTAATTTCCATGACTATTTAATGCATAGCCTCCAACCTCCCCTTTTAACAGCATCTTCACCACGCTGAGCATAAATGCGGAATGCAGCAAAAACAGCATGCTTGTAGACCATGCATGCATTTGGAAATAATAAAACTTGAAACAACCAGTAGCCAGAAAACTAGCTGTCGAACACAGGTGCCGGACAGCTAGTTTTCTGGCCACTTTTGGTTTTTGTCAAATTATTTCACAAAATTCCATGATTTTTCCATGACTATTCAGGGTTTTTCAAATTCCATGATTGTTCCATGCATGAAATCTTTTTTTAGTGATTTTCCAGGTTTTCCATGATTTCCAGAGCTTGTGGGCACCCTGGTTCAGGTTCTATTGTGAAGAGATTATGAACATAGATTTTGATGAAGATAAGAGGAATCTACCAACAAAATCATTTCTAAAATATTCAAGGGAGTTATCAACCTACCCCTAGCCTAACCAAACTTCATTGTCAGATCAACGCCTTGTGATAAGTTAAAGAAACAAAAACTATAATCTTTTCTATGCTTGCCAGTTAACTTTATAATCCTTCAATGAATATGAATGGTGAGTTCATAGTTTGAAAAGAGGCTTAGAAGGAACTTTCATAATGATTTGTATGCATCTCTGTCTGGATTAGCTGTAAAAGTTGACCACAAAAGAGTGCTCTCTCTTTGACTTACTTCTGTTAAATTCTGATAGCATCCGTGTTTGTGTCTGATGACATCGCCCCAAATCAAGGGCTCTTTACACTTGGGGCAGCCGCCTTCTACAGGCAGGACATGTGTAGACATTTCTCCTTTCTTTTTCAGGAAATGGTCAGCTAAGCATGTGATATGAGACTGCATGCTACATCTAGGATAGTAACAGCTCACTGCTGTGTCAGTGGTAGCCTGAGGAAAGATAATACATCTATTTCAGCCGTAACAAAGGATGTTCAACATCCAAACCAATCTTAGATTGTTTCAAGGCTTTTTGGAATCAGGGCTGGAGATAACCTGTGTACTGCGTTGAATGTAATGCTATGTACGCACTGCTTTTTTGGCCTTTGTTTGTTTGATTCTTTATGTCCCAGTCAACAATTTTTCAGTTATGTTGGGACGGGTCTTCCTGGGGTGGACCAGTATTAAGCAGGGATAATTGTGTCTTGCTCAAGGACAGAACACAGTCACACCGGTGAAGCTCGAACCGGCTGCCCCTCGGTCTTGAATCCAGCACTCTACCACTGAGCCACTGTGCTAGCTCCCTTGTTTTTTGGTTTGTATGTTTTTGCAATTCCAAATGTAAGTGTGTATGACCAGGAATGTCACAATCACACAATTCAGATCAACCCACAAAGATGAGTCACAGAACACTAACAGCATTATGACATCAAGAAGGCAATTAATTATCACATGAGGTCGCGTCTGGGAGTGATATAACGACATGCAATAAAATCGATAAACCCCTGGTGCTTTACAGATTTAGCAACGTTACATAATGACTTCCATTATAACCGTACTTATGTTGCCTTAAAAACCAAAATCTTGACCTTAACACGCCAAAAATGCGATTTTTAAGTAATTTAAATTTGATAAATTGTCATGTCATAAATAGAATATAACAATCGTGCTCCTGTATTATTAGATTTATTAAACTCATTGCGAAAAAGAGATAAACTGCTCGGCAAGCCTTGCATTTTGTCTCTTTTCCCCAACTCGCTTAATACATTCAATAAAACATGAGCAATCATGTAAGATCCTCTATGTAAAGCAACCACCTCCCTCTCTTACCTAGCGAGATGATTGCAAAACTAGAAAATACACTAGATACTGCACAACAAAACAGGGCCCAAACATAAACCCCTCACAAACAATGGGAGCAACAATGAACAGAAATAAACAAATCAGAACCAGACACTCTGACAGTAGCCAAGTTTTAAATTAATTTTGCATTAAAACCAGTAAAATTGATCCTCAAATAGTTTTAACAGTTAGCAAAATAGGCAGTGCGTTTGCGCACTTAAAGTATTTGTGTGTGTTTCAAGCATTTTCAATCTGTGTAAATGAAACAAAATGTGGAAGCAAACACAACACGACCGTATTCATCCGCCTTCTATCAAATTCGTCAAAGAAGTATTTCTCAGTCGGTTAGGGTTATTTCTCTGTCGAATTTCAATTGAAGGACAAAGGGAATGAATCCGGTTGGTGAGAAAATGTGTATTCATTTGAATTCTAGGATCACACTGTATACGTATTTTGGTGTGTACTATACAGTACACACTGTGAAAACAATCATCTCAAGCTTTGTAAGTTATTCAACTTCCAGATCAGTCTTCGATGATTCAAGGCTTTTATCAGTGGTTTGGAAAGAAAATCCCATCTGATAGCAAATTTACAGAAGACAGTTTTTATTCAAAAAGATAATTAAATGCTATAAAAGATAGACATAAGGAGGAACTATCAAGTAAATAAATGAATCCGCTGGTTTATGCTCGTTATTTCAGTATTACCTGAATTCTCTTCACACAGATGGCACATCTCGGATGCCTGGATGATTGAGAAAAGTCAAGGTCATCTGAAACAGCTTGAGAGTTACTTCCCTCTTCTGGTGCTCTCCCATCTTGACTGTTTCCCTTCACCTTCTTGCTCTTCACTAAACCATAAGCTATTGCCATATGAAGTGGGGGAACCAGGTCTGGTAGAAAGTCTTGTTTGTATTCTTGTTTCAGCCATCTTACTGTTAGAGCTAGTCTATTCCAGGGCCCAGTTCGTAACATGTTTGATACAATTCTGAATCTATACTGAAATGCAGTTTCTTTGGTTCTTTTCTTTGTAAGGTGCCGGAGTCGTCGAGATTTGTCAGGATGTTGCCATGCCCATTCAAACTGAAAACCAATTACAAGATTAATAAATAATTCACTAATAGCTTTAAAACAACTGTTAATGCTTTGGAATACCACATTATCATAGCCTGTATGCTGACTCTTGATAACTTGAATCAATCGTGTTTGGTGGCAGGGCTTTTTTCACCATTTTGGGACAATGACCCATACCCCTGGGATTGGGAATTTTAGTGCGAAAATTCCAAAAATTGGGAATTTTTTAGTGCTTTAAGCTGTATTGTCAAATCATAAAATACATCATATATTTATCTGAATTTAGCTGTAGTGTCAACTTATAATCAGTTAATCACCATTGCATGTTGTATTATATGAGACTCACCAATGTTGAATATTCGATGCTTTTAAGCAAACTTTTACCATGATAAAAATGATGATTTTTCTTCAAAATTGGGAATTTTCCCCCAAAAATTGGGAAAAAAGATACTTTTTGTCATTGGGAATATAACCCAATAACGGCTATAAAATCGGCCAAAAATAAGCCCTGGATGGATAAAATGTTTGAAAATGTTTTTCAAAAAAGAAATTCCATTCACATTTTAAAGCTGAACCAACATCGTTATTTAAGCGTATAAAGTAACAACAGCTTAAAATAGTGTTGTTTTTGATGTGACGTCATGTAAGCTCCCTTTGTGTAACCTATTGTCATGAACTTAAAGAAACAATAAGCACATTAACGTCAGAAATGTTTTTTATTATGTTAGGGTGGTCCTATAATTATGACTTATCATTGATTTCAAATTATTTGTTTGGATAAAAAAAACTTTCTGCGTAGACATAAAGATAAGTAAATTGTAGAACCTTAGAATATATTAGTAAATGTCCACTTTATGGGGCTGTGTAACACAAGGTTAATGTATTAATGATAAGAAGACTTACCCTTAACCCCGATATCTCATTGGGAAAACCATGGATGATGAGAACCATCTCCCTGAAAATAAATCAGAGCTAATCAGGCCTTGAGATATACGATGGGCCAGAGTCATTGTCCCATGATTTCAAAATACGGCCCATCACTTTCCAAGGCAGTGGGCCCAGTGGACCCATCCTTTTTAGTTGTGAAAAAAACTCACTAATAAAATATCCATCTTACAGCGAGTCTACAAACTCCACTATTAAAACAGAAAGTACATGTAGGTAGTCAATACAGTAAAACATTGTCTTAAGCAGTCACTCAAAAAAGACAAAAAAAACAACAACAAAGATCTTAATAACAAATGGTAGCTTAATGAAGGTCAAACGTATTGCAGAATGCTCGCCTGCAATACTTTTGATCTGCATTGAGCGATAATTGGTCTTTTGTTTTCAGTGGTCGCTTAAGAAAGGTTTTACTGTATCAGCAGTCAATGTACTGTAGGTAAAGTACACTACAAAAATGTCAACTGTGGTTAGTTTGATATGCTTGGGCCCATTATTTCAGAAAATGACTCGCCATTTTTTTCTCCATGGGTCACTTCGGCCCACCAATCTTGAAAAAATCTGAAGCCCTGGCTAATTCACACCACCGGAAATTGCTCCGATGTACGCACCTTTCAGAGACAAATACTTCTGACGTTGACCTTAATACGTAAATAAATTAAAGTGAGAGGACTGAGTATAAATTAAGAATCGCCAGCGAACCGTACACTGTCGGAACGTACACTGTCGGTACGGGAAGGTTAAATTACGTGACTCGTGTTACAGTTGTGATCTCTATAAATACCCAATTGACATTTAAGGTAAGCGATGGAATTGTAAAGGCGGAGACCAGGTTCGAACCCCTATCAAAGTTAAATATTTTTAAGTCATAAATTTAATTCTATGTGATATAGTACATGGATAACACAATCTTCTCACTGTCTTTACCACGTGCAACCTCATGCCTCATCCTACGCTTTTCACAGACATCCTATGGCTAAATCATGACAAGATGTCCAAACAGAATATTTTTTATCTTCCTAAGCTTAAGAAATAATTTTCAACATTTCTGAGCAGTTTGAAAAGGCGCAGAACACTGGGTCAGAATCATTTTTGGACCGGACTGCTGAAGTCACAGATTCGATAGGAGAAGAAGGAAACTGGAAAGTTTTTGTCACCAAAAAAAAGACTGTGGAACGTGGGCTGTACAAGTGTATAGATGGGTTTGGCCAGGCTGTTATATGATAAATATCACCGAGTTTTACAACTTTTACACAAAGTATTGCCAGAAGACATTAATTTCCCTGGAAGTCTTCAAAGTCTTCGAAAGATGATGCATGAATAAATAAAATAAACAGTTTATGAGGAGAGTGAAAAATATGAGTATAACATGGGGTTTGAACCACTGACTGAACGAAAAAAAAAATCTATAATAAGGACTAATAGTTGCCTTCCTTATCACCTTGTGGATACATAGAGAGGCGGGTACTGCTATTTTTCCTTGTATACCGGTGTAGTTACCACGTGCTTTCTCATATAAATGATAACGAAGTGTCTCAAAGCTATCTTTAAAAATGCAATGAGGTGTGGAATTATGTTAATGGAGGTCACCAACGTCATGTGAATATGTTTGGATTGCACTACAGCTAGCGTTGTACAGGAGCACGAATGTTAGCCTCAAAACTATTTATCACTTGACATTAAAAAACCCCTTTGATATCGCAAATTAGGGTCAAAATGTTAAGCTTTAGTCAGTTTGTAGCAAACGTTGGGGGACGCCATTACATATAACGATAGACCTACAAATTATTTAAACCACTATAGTGGAGTAAGCTAATTTCGCCAAGAATGTAATTTCGCCAATTGAATATTCCTACCGTTTTTTCACTTGTGTGACATCACAGGCTCATTCTGAAAAGGGGATTTCCAAGGGCAAAAGAAAAGCTGTCTGTTAAGTTGTTTTAGCAGTAAGAAAATGCATATCAAAGTGGTAAAATAATGATTACATATCTGCATCAATGTTTTCCCGCCATTTTCACTAATTCTTTTTAACCCCAATCTTTAAATTATGATCCTGATATGTTTTATTCTTTGAATACATCGCTTCCTTCATCTTCATTTGCGTTGACACCCTAACGATGGAGGTAAGAAAACTCAGTGATGTATTGGGGTCCCAAGTGGGGAAAATCATTGATCTTATCATAAGGGGGTTCTTATTAATGTTAATACTAAGAAACATTGGTATGGCTAATAAGCAGCTGTACGGACCATATATCTAAAAATGATTTTTTGTTAAATTATATAAATCATTCGCCTGCAATGGCTTGATGTACCCCTTAAGTACATAAAAGAAAGTTTTTATGTCTACTTTTTCATTTACTGTCTGTGTGGTAGCACCCAAATGAACCTAGGGGACAGTAGGGGTTCAAATCAATCTGAAATTGGATTGAACATAGAAAAAAAACATGACTGACATATTTTTGATTACAATAAATTAATTGATTGAAGAGTCACAATAATTTATATTCATTGAATGAAAAAAATGGTTTGTCTCATAACATCTATTGATTTTTTGTCTATCCAACCCTTTTTGAGGCCTCTTTTTTCAGGTCAACAAGAGTTGTCGAAATTAGATTACTATTTTCAAAATGGCGGAAAAATGGGTGCACAAACAAGTCAAGGTTTTTGCAAATTAAATAACATATTTTGATGGTCTAAGATATCACACATTATTATAAAAGGTTGAAATTATATGATAAAATCATTTTCTGGTCCGGTTGTATTTTGTTTTGCTATCCTCAGAGCCATATCTGCTTACGTTGGCGAAAACTGATTAACCCAGTATAGTGATACATGGCAATATATCACTCCTAGACGCGACGTCATGTGGTTTAATGATTGCATGAAAACATTTGAGCCGTGAAAGAAAACATTTGAGTTGTACTAATTTTCCATTCCAATAATACTTTCGTGGAACTCTAACGTCAGGACGACGTTCGTGCCGACAATACAATTCTTCTAGAAATAATGTCCACATTGAAGACAATAAAGTCCCATTTAAAAGTTCATATGTTAACAAATCATACACTCTTTTAAAATACACGAAATAATAACTCTTGTAAGCGTGACGGATATACGATTGCGTGTAATTTTCCCTCCTACCAATAACATTACGGAGAGGAAGACATTCCTAAAAACTAACTTCCAAATTAAATCCAAGTTATAGGAACCAGGTCCGTATTTCATTTAGGCCTAACATGATGAACAAACAAAACCTACCATGGTCCTTTTCCGTCTGTCCTGAATGCCCCACCTTTGTGCCTGCCAAGGTTATGCTGTTTGATCCTTCTATTGGGGTCTACTGTGTAGCCGATATACGTACGTCCCTTGTATTTTGGGTTCACATTATAGAGCAGGTATACACCGTAGAAATTCTCGATTTCTTGAACCATTGCAATCAACGTTCTCTACCTTGAAGGGAAACAGCAATAATTTCATGCAGAATCATAAGCGGATCCAGAAGGGGGATGGGGTCCAGTCACAGGGGGGGGGGGGTACTCATTTTTTTCTCCGTATGCGTAGGCTCGGACCCTGCATCTACCGTTCTCCCCCAAAAAAATATCAGGAATTCCAAGCACCCCAAAAAATATTTGAAATTTTAGCAACCCAAAAAATATCCCAATTCTGTACCTTGACCTTAAAAAGATACCCTAAAATGCATAGAAATGACCCTCAAACTTTGTGATGACCCCCCAAAAAATATCCACAAAATCTGCATACCCCCAAAAAATATTCATTTTTCTCAAAACCCCCAAAAATATTGAAATTCAGAATTTTGAACCCAAAAAATGGTCCGAGCCTACGTATATGTGAAAATATCAGAGTACCCCCCCCCCCCCTGGGGGTCCAGTCTCCCCCTCCTGAAAAATCACAAAAATATAGTTTTCTTAGAAATACTGGTCAGGATCCCTTGAAAAATCACAAAGCTACAAAGCCAGCATTCACTGCTGGGCGATCATCGGCATACCAGAGAAACGCCATTTAAATGGCGTTACGCTGGTGGGCCAATGATGGCCCACACGTTTATAGTGTTATTTGGATCCTCTCTGCCCTCATCAACTTGTAAAAAAAACCCAAAAAACGTTGTTAATGTTTGTCAATGTTGGACCCCCCTCTGACAAAACTTTCTGGATCCGTACATGAGAATGCTATTAATACTCCAAAGTTCTATAAGATCGCATATGTGAATAGCAAAGCCTCTGACGGGCCTGCGCAAAATTGCTCTCACACTAGAGCCTTAATTCCTCGCATGTGTACACATCCTAGGGACATAGAAACAGACTCATACCAAACGTTTGTCTCTATCCCAATTAGAAAGCTGCGCATGCATGTAAAAAAAGTGCCTCCTGCATATGTGATAGGTCAGAAAAACCTGTCTTAAGCAGCCACTAAAAAGACCAAAAGTTGGTCTGTAAGACCGATTATTGCTTAATGCAGGTCAAAAGTATTGCAGAGTGCTCCAAAGAGAGCATTCTGAAAAACGTTCGACCTTCATTAAGCTACCAGTTGTCACTAAGATCTTTGTTTTGTCTATTTTTGAGTGACCGTTTTAAATAAGTTTTACTGTACACATTTTGAATGCGGATTTCTAAAACTACGCGCTTAAGTCGAAGTAAACATTGAGTGCATAAGATCTAAATTGTAGCACGTATTTCTAAATTACATACAGCTTCAATATTTACTGAAATTCACGAGAATAATTAACGCTACATTTATGGTAGCTGTTGTGACACACCAGACAGTTATATTGAAAAGTCGTCGAGTGCTCTACTGTCGAGTGAAGCGGCAGTCACAATATCAACTCCTATATATAGGTGTAGAAACATGAAAGGTGAAGAAACATGTTGTGTGAAATAAGCTCCATCGTCATATTGTGCAAATTGATACCCAGTAGACACACAACATTAAAAATGTTGTATCGACGTACAAAATGTAGATACGATGTTATGTGTTTTCTGCGTATTGAGCATGCCACTTTTATTCTGGTTTTAAGCCTTTTATTTTTAGGTTGGTCAACCATTCCATCTGTAAATCTGTCTATTGGGTGGGGGTGTAGGGCAGATCCCTTGATTTCATTTTTTGTGATATACCCATTCAATATACATGTACCAGGTCGGACAAGGCCTGAAAAATAATTACATTTAGATAGGATGCATTTTAAAAGTTATGCACTTTAGGTTACTCGACCTTGCCTAATTTAGGTCCCATCCCTAGTTTTTAAACACTTTAAGGGGAACTCTCTGCTCTACCATATTGTTTCTCTATTATCCCCATGTAAAAATAACGAAATAATATTTTCCAACCCAAGTCCGTCTAACTACACAAACACTGAAACGTATCCTAGTTTTTCGTTATTCTGATATTTGCCATTCTTTGATTTTCTTTCTTTCTATCATTACTGGCTCGCTCATACTTGAGCATTACGCCAGGGACTGCTAATTTAGAAATTTTGATAATATAAAAAAAAAGAAAAACGAAACAACAAAAAAAAACGTTTAGCTAATTTTTTGTTTAAACAAGGAGTGCCCTAAACTCCTCTGTGGACTGGATATTGGCCACAGAAGGAGACAGACTATTCCAATGTGGAGTAGTTCGGGGGAATAAGAAATTCTTCAGGGCATCACTGTATGTCTGGTGGCAGCGGTAGTGAGCACTATGTGATGACCTGGTAGTTTCCAAACGGTGAGCAGGGGTCATATACGTGTCTTTTTCAATAGACACTTCTCCACAATGAATCTTGTGAAAGAGAAGCAAGGAGGACTGGTCCCTCCGGGCCTCAACAGATGGCCATTCAAGCTCATCAAGCATTTGGCCGACACTACTCGTGTTTCGCCATCTCCTGCAGGTCCAGCGGGCTGCTGGCCTCCGAACTTTCTCAATCTGATTAATCTGAAGTTTCGAGTGAGGGCTCCAAATGGGTGCTGTATACTCTAGTTTAGGCCGAACCAAAGTTTTGTATGCAACTTCCTTAGTACTCCTAGGTGCAAAAGCAAAGTTCCTGCGAAGAAAACCAAGTGTCTTAGTTGCTTTGGAAGAGATTTCTGAGACATGTTGACCCCAATCCATGGTATCAGTAATGGTGATACCAAGGTATTTTGCCGACTGAACATTTTCCAAAGTTTGATTGTGTAGTGAATAGTAACGTACGCGGCCCTAATGTCGTCATAGCCCTAAAGTCGTCAGTTTTCTTTTGGCCTCGCTCTTTTCCGTCCAAATAATCGAAACTTCTTAGAAGGGGCATCATTTGAAAGGAAATTATCTGCCCTATGGATTGATATATTACGTACAGCCGCCCTATAAAAGGTGTCCGAGTGGTAGGCATTGGAATGGGGGTACCCAATTGCATGCAAAATTTGGAGTCTGTCGAGAGTTGAAGGCGATATTGATATCGATCCGGCGAAACAAAATAACTATACTGTACATCTGTCCCACATAAACACATGCGTATTTTACATGTACAGAAGATATCGAATTAGCAATAAGTACGTCCTTTTGGCCGATATGACAACCTCTAATAGAAATAATAGGTTTAAAAGTGAGATGACGACTTTAGGTCCGGCCTGCCGACTTTTGGGCTTCAAGAAAATGAGTGATTTTTCTGCCTGTTTACTCACTTCGTCTCTTCTAAAACAATGATTTTAACTCATTTTATGCAACAGTCATTTGTATCTCCGACCCCTTAGGGGCCTTGGATACCGGGGACATAGTGGGGCTTAAGTGCCGGGGCTTAACCTCTGATGCATCAGGGCAGTGCCGTAGATGTGCCAGGGTTTTCATTTACCGCTATAATAGCCTGTATGGTCGGGTCAGCTCTTGTTTTCGTTGTCTAATTAGTATTTTAAATGCCCATAATTGTCAATTCCTAAATTTCAAGTCTCTCGAGCTGAGCAGGCCAGTTTAAATCAGTATAGGTTGCAAACCCCAAAGACATGGTTACTTATAAAGTGGCCCATGTAGAGCAACCACATTCAGTACGCCTACGGGACTATTAACACCTTAATTAAGACATTCAATTTTCTACATGTACCCGACCAACACTGTCTCTCAGATATTCAGTTTAAGCATACGCCGAACTATATATAGATGTACGCTCATGTATGTTCATATGATCATCGCCCCCAAGTATACATCCAAACCACCACCAACATTTAGAACCTCATTACACATCAAGGACGGACTTCCAATTTCGATACTGAGGGCAACAAATTACCCTAACGACCAGCAGCATACCCTCTAAGACCTTTAATATGCTTTGTAAGCCCACCAATCTTCAATACATTCCTTGGACCACCAATAAGGCACTTAGAACTTCAATACGTCCCTTCGACCACCTACACCGTCACTCAATTAAACAACACGCCTACGACCGCGAGCATTGCCACTCATACCTTCAGTTCGTCCATAGGACCACCAACTCCACCACTGAGACCTTTGAACAGTACGTTCCTGGGACCATCAACACTGACTCTCAGACCACCAGTGTATCCCTAAGACGACCCCCACCACCACTTAAATATATAGTACACGCCTACGACTACCAACGCTATCACTCATGCCTAGAACGCCCATACACCATAGCACCAGCGCTCAGACCACCAGGACGTCTCTGGGACCAAACATACACCCAGTTCGATAAATAAGCGCCGCCACTCAGACATATACTGCGCTTATAGGACCACAAAAACACCACACATCGTTGACGACCTTAGGGCCTAGTCACTGACGACTTTAGGTCTTGGTGGTCCTAAAGTCGTCAGACAGACCCCTCTTGACAAAATCGGTCTTTTAAAGATATTTGCGGGTGGTTTCAAACCATTTTCTTTAGTTTATCGACTAGCTGGATGATTAAATTAGCATCTGCTAAAGTCTATTCTTAGCCAATGAGTGTCTCTTATCCGGGGCAATCGCTTAAATGCGTCAAAGTGACGACTTTAGGGCCGCGTACGTTAGAAGAGAATTTGTTTATGATGCTGATGCCGAGGTGACATTTGGCTACGTTAAATTTCATTTGCCAATCGGCAAACCGCTTAGGACAGGGGTTACTAGAAAGACCGGAATCTACTCTTTTGCAGGAAACTGTCGGATAACGCCGGAAAACACCAAAAATATAGCAATTATGCATGCCAAAAGCAGTCGTGGGGTGGAGGGGTATAGATAGGATGATAATATTGAGTTTGTATAGTTAAGTTACAATTAATATGGCGGAAAATATCGGCAAAATGCATGATAACCGTCGCAGTATAAGGCGCATTGAGGCGTCATTGAAACACAGCACATTTCCTGTAGATCATACCGCACTACCCTCTCATCATCCCCAACCCACACAAACTAATTTGGCATGCATTTTTGTTGTGTTCTACATGTGGTATATAGTTTTCCTAACCAAGAATATTATAGGTTTTTCAGTGGATTATCTCGATAACCGGTGTTTTTCGGCGGCTGGAATAAGTGTTTTTCTGCAGCCGTATACGACAAATATACAAAGATGTACCACCCCTGAACCACCATGCCCCTTTTGATCATTCTAGTCTACCACCACCCACCCCGCGACCCATTTAGCCATGCATTTTTGCTAAATCTTTGGTGTTTATCGGCGTTTTCCGGCAGTTTCCTGCGTTTTACTGTCAAAAAGGAGATTCCGGTCTTTCTAGTTACCGTCATAAGCTGGTGAGGTCTTCTCGCAAGATCAAACAATCCTGAAGTGAATGTATATTCCTATACAGGACACAGTCATCTGCGAACAGGCAAACAGAAGACCTGGTGTTATCCGTAAGATCATTTATGAAGACGAGGAACAGGACCGGACCTAGGACCGATCCCTGGGGCACACCAGATAGCACTGGGACTGGATCTGAGGCTTGGCCATCGAAAACAACTTGTTGAGTGTGCCAAGAGAGCCATGAGTTGATCCACTTGTAGGTGAATCCTCTACTCCCATAATATTCCAATTTGTGTAATAGCCTCCTGTGTGGAAGCTTGTCTGTATGTCAAAGGCCTTAGCAAAATCCATTATGATTAAATATGTCTGTTTGTGCCCACGATTCACAGCCCCATCCAGGTTGCTGATGATGTCGTGCACAAACTGGACCAACTGGGTTTCGCAAGACCTGAGTCTTCTAACTTCGGAAACCTTGCTGACAGTCAGCAAGTTTGCTATCTAAGGCTAAGTGTTTGTTGATGTTGCTGACTAAAATATGCTCTAGGGTTTTGCAGCAGATGCATGTGAGCGACGCCGGCCTGTAGTTAGCAGCATCGTATTTTTAACCCTTTTTAAAGCTGCATACTCTGTAACTATGAACATTTTTCGAAAAAAAATATTTTCTTTTTAAATCATGTGTAAAAGTAGAATTAAGCTATGTTTTCACAATAAAAATGTTCAGTACAGCTAAAAACTGCATGGAAAAGTGAATTATCTTACCAAATAGGTGTATTTTTCTCTTGTTGGTAATTATTTGCGTCCCTCCAATAATTCTAGACCGTTGAATTTTAACATAAATGCAGTTGTTTTGATAGTGATAACTTGTTAAGATTTACGAAAATGGTAAAATGTTGACCTGAATTTGAGTATTTTTACTGTGTTCTTGAAAAATAAAAACATTATTTTTAAAATTAGAAGATCAAAAGTTACAGACTATGCAGCTTTAAAGACCAGAGAAACATTTGCTTGTTGCCGTTCATCTGGTAAATCGCCCCGAGCTGCGGACTCATTGTAGATGAATGCCAGTATTGGAGAGATCTCCCTCTACACTCTATTAGAACTCTGGCATTTAGTCCATCCGGACCAGGCGCTTTATGGACATTTAATTCGTCCAACAGTTTGGCGACCCCTTTCGGGTCAACTCTTATGTCCCCCATGGAGGGCAGGTCAGAGATTTATTCTGTTGACACCAGCCAAATAATGTATATAAAGAAGTGACAGTGTGGATTATGCGTGCACATGCCCAACTAAAAAAACTACAACTCTAAAATAGCGAAAACGTTTTGTAAAAGTCAATACTTGTTTGATTATGAAACGTGTAAACGGGCGAAATCAAGAAAACAATGACTAAAAATAAAAGTTTATGCCTCTGTCAATGTATAGCTAGGGTTACATATATTTGCATAATGTAAGGCCAATAAAACAAAAGCGTCTTAATGTCGAAAGGGGAATATTTTCAAACCTTTTTGTTCTTTATTTACTTCCTGGCTAACCGCATCGGACATAAATTGTCCATAAAAACGGATCAGCCCGCACCGGCCACAAATAATGGAGGATAAAATTTATTTAGTAACCTAGGCATATTATGATCTATTATGCGACAGCCCTAAAACATCTACATTATATGTAACCTGGTTGGGTGGGGGGAAGGGGGTCAGGAGAGGGACCAGTGGTATTCTCATTAATTTTATCCTTTATACTAAGGTAGGCCCCAATAACTATCAGGAATAAAAGGCATACATGTATGCCCTACCCCCAAAATAATGATTCTGTACATTGAACCTAAGAAAAGACCCTAAAATGCAAAGAGATGATCGATGAAATAGTTCAAATTTGAGACGGCCCCAAAATATCCACAAAATCTCCATAACCCCGCCCCTACCCCCCCCCCCCTCAAAAAAAAAAAAAAAAAAAAAAATACTCATTTTTTTCTGAAAACCCCAAAATATATACGGAAATTCAAAATTTATAACCCCCCAAAATGAGGGACGTATATATATGAAAATTTCAGGTCACAATCAGTTAATTATACTGGAACTTCCAGAATCATTTGAGCCGCGACATGAGATTTCCAACAATGTGGTATGTGCGACCAGCAAAGGCTCAGACCAGCCTGCGCATACGTGCAGTCTGATCAGAGCATTTGCTAGGACAGAGGTCGTTTATCTAATTAATGCTAATATATAATAAAAAAGGTTTTGGCCCCAAATTGCATTAACTTTCATTACCATCAGAGAAAAATGTATTTCAACAATCATCTCAAATATCTTAAAAAGCCCATTTACACTCAGTAACGTATGTACGTATGTAACCGATAATAAATGTAATAAATGTCAAAATCTTAAAAAAATATAGATCAATCTATCTATCTAGCTAGTACAGTTAGTGTTTTTTTTTTGGGGGGGGGGGGGGGCGGGAGGGGGAGGGGGAGTTGGGTTGCACTAAAATGCCTTGATTTATTGGAACTTGTTAGCGATTTGATTCCAAAACTCGATAAAGAGCATGCGTGGATGCAGAACTATAATACTGCTGGTCTGCAATTTTAAGATTATGAGGAATTTGGAATAGAGTAGAAAACGCACGACCCATCGCATGAAATCTTGGTATTATGTGCATGCGTATCTATAAGTGGAATTTGGCCCTGGACATTCATCTGTATCCCTGACTTTTTATTGCGAATGGTGAATTTCGCGAGAAGTCATATCTTAAACGTGCACGATAATGTCTGAGCCTTCTTTCTACAATATTATGCTACTACTGCTAAAATTAGATATAACACAGGAATGCCCAGTTATTTTTAACAGCAAATTTGACCGTTCAACCCAACCGACATGCGCACTTGGCGATCATAATGTCCCTGGCTCTCGACTCGTCTTCAATATCAAATACTGTTAAGAAAGAATCAGGTTTTATAAATAGTTTATTACGCGACGTCAGCACAAACATGTTTGAACAAAGATAGACATGTATCCAAACAGGTATATAAAGCAGAACACAGCACAAGCGAAACAAACGCAAAACAATAATACGGACAATAATTCAGTACAGAAGACGCTTTAGGTTTCTACACAGTTCTTCCTCTTAGACCGGTAAGTTTATCATGCTTGCTAATAGTTATAACAAACCAGCCCGCATTTGCTAGTGTCCCTTACGCAGTCCGTTTGTATTTTTTTTAAATATATAAATGTGCAATGAAAACATGCAGTGAAAAAAACGGTTAATATTATATGCAGAAAATATACAAAAATAAAAACTGCAAGATGCACACGTTTCACAAATTGTAGAATCTTGCGGTTATACATTTTTCAATGGTATCATTTTCAATGGTATTTCGCAAATTTATTTATACATATTCTCATAAGAATAGAATCATGGAGACGCTTCAAACAATCATAAATACCACAAAAGCTATTCACATTACTCTTTATAGGGGATCAGTATAGCTTGCTTGTGATTATACAATTATCATGTTTTGTCGTTTTCAAAGTAATCAAAAGTATTGTTGCTTAACTATTTTAATGTCTGAACAAAATTAGATTGCTTGTTTGCTTTCTCCAACAAAGTATTTATTGATACTTAAAGATCCCGTTTAAGCGTTTTAGCTTTAAATAAATAGTCAAAACCATGTTAAGTTCTAATTAGATTTTTAAAACAAATATTTTACTTCTTATATTTGCAGAGAGAAATGGCTTTACCCAACGGTCCAATGGAAATTGTGTTCTCCTTTGACACTACAGGAAGTATGTGTAGCTGTCTCGATGAGGTCAGAGGTCGAGTACAAGATATGGTGCAGCGTCTACAGTCTGACATTCCTGGAATCAGAATTGCTATTTTCGCTCACGGCGATTACTGTGACGCGTCAAGATACATTACCAAATATGAGGACTTCACAGACGATGTTGCAAAACTTTGTAACTTTGCAAAAAATGTAGAATCAACGGGAGGAGGAGCTTGGGACGAGTGTTATGAGCTTGTCCTACACGAGGTACGAACCGAGTTATCCTGGACCCCTGGCTCACAGAGAGCTCTTGTTATGATTGGCGATTGCAATCCCCATGAACCAGATTATCCTCAAAATAAGATGAAGCTGAACTGGCGTGATGAAGCAGATGAACTTGGTAAAATGGGCGTTCGAATATATTCAGTACAGTGCGGAGGTTATAGTGGATCAACGGAATTTTATAAGAGTATAGCTGACAGAACGGCTGGCAAACATTTAAAACTTAACCAGTTTCAAAACGTATTTGACTTTATAATGGCAGTGTGTTACAGAGAAAAGGGTGCAGACTTTTTAGATAGCTATGAGAAAGAAGTAAGAGCTCGCTGTGGACCTGTACATAAGGACCTTCATCAACTGTTCGGAGACTTAAGGGACACTGACCCCACTACATCCACCAAGATTGCTACAACTAAAGCTGTGAAGACAGTAACACCAAAACCATCGTCTAAAGTTACATCAAAACCAAAATCGTTGGCCTTGAAAGGTTTGAAAAGGAAGGCATTGGGAGCTAAGGGGTTGGATAAGACAAACTTATCAAAGGATCTTAAGGCATACTCTGAAAACAACCTCCGTCGACTAAAGAGAGAAAATGTCCCTCAGACTAACTTCATGCTAAAACATCTCACGTGGTCCCCATGGATGTATGCGATTGGACCTAACAGCCCAATTAGTGCAACTTGGCGCAAGCGCAGTGGAGACGGATGTGGCTATCGGGTACCAGTCATCTTCAGTGGCAAAACAAAGCTTCCAGCGTTGTATGAAGTTGCTGTTGTACCCAAGTATAGAGTAAATAAACTTGTTGTTTTCTCCAAAATCTGCAAGGGATTCACAAGTAAAACAAATTGGGAGAAAACACTTTTGGGCAAGAACCATCTAAGAGGACAATTAGACGCTGTTGTGAAACAAGGGTGCCAGGTTTACATCAGAAGAGCAGTTTTGACCCGTGGAAAATTACACGACAACGTGGGGGCAGCCATGAAGCGATACGACTATGCATGGAAGTGCGCGGTCTCAGACAGAACATGTCACAGATATGTTGAAAAAATGTCAGTCGAAATTTCAGACAATTCATTCAGTTTGTAAGGTACAACAGTAACGGCTGGATATGAATTCTAATTCAGAGATTATTGATGGGTTACTCACCAGATTGTGATACACAAGTCGTTACTTGGACGGTCATGCGCAGCTATTCCCAGCTTCGTTTACTTACGAACTTAGTGCTATACTAATAATAGGTCAGTGAGTGGGTCATAACAATTTATCTGTAGTGTGAAAACATGCTCTCTCGAGACTGTGCTCGTGTATTTTCTCGTCTGAGTATTCTTTGTTTTGTCTGTGCAATATGTGCCAAGCTCTCACGAGCTGGCTTAACCTTTGGTTTAGACATTTTATTTGTATACTTTGTACATAGAACAACATATAAATACATACAATAATATACAATATGCAAATGGGATTCAGAAGAAAGTCTTCAGACTTATACAAATCTGTTTAACCTTTGTGTACTGGAAACGCTAAACTTGTACCTTAGAAAACAGTGAAGACCCAGATGAAATGCCGCATAACGCGGCATTTCATCAGGGGTCTGCACTGTTTGCTTTATTAAAAACAATCATCAGAGATTAAAGCACTTAAAACAATCCACAGGGATTAAAGTACACCTTAATTTGGAAATTCTAACCTGTGACCCCCTTGCATGTACATTGAACGATCCAAGGCTCACTGTATCAAACGAGATGGAAGAATTTATCAGTATACAAAGGACATATGGCGGCAGCAGATGTGAATGCCTTATGCATTTCTTTATTATTGTCCATAGATTTGCACTGAATTATAATGAATATGAGTTTCATTGTGGGGACTGTTAACCATTTACATGTTTCTTAGGTATTTAACTTGAATATCATTATTGAAACTATGAAACATTATCATGTATTCCATTACTAAAACCATCGTTATATTGAATCATTGTATGTGATTCATTATTTGAATAATATAGTATAGAATAATCATTGTATGAATTTCATTTTTAAAACCATCGTTATATTGAACCATCGTAATTATTTCATTATTAAAGCCATCGCTTTATTGAATCATTGTATGTATTTCATTATTAGACAACCATTGTATTGAATAATCATTGTATTCACTATTGTAACAACCAGTATTTTGAAACATTAAAAGGATTATTTAATTGAAATTATAGTTTTTTTTAAATTATTGTTTGAAACATATTTAAGATCAAATGCATGTCTTTGGATGTTCATGAAAAGACGTTCTATGCGTTTGTACTTTCATCACAGGAGCATAAAGTTCGATCCTTATATCACTTCTATAGCCTCAAAACCGAAAACTCATAATGTCATTACAGGAGCTTGAAGTTCGATCCTTATATCACTTCTATAGTCTCAAAACCGAAAACTCATAATCTCATTTCGTAATTATAATGACATTATGAGTTTTCGGATTTGAGGCTATAGAAGTGATATAAGGATCTAATTTCAAGCTCCTGTACTTTCATGACCCCCCACACAAAATATATAATAAAAAATGAGTGAGTATGAAAAGGAAATGCCCTTACGGGGGTAGGGGGGTTGGGGTTGGGTACTCACATTTTTTCTTCATACGTAGGCTTGAGTCCAGCATCTACCATTCACCCCTAAGAAATATCAGGAATTTCAAGCACCCCCTCCCCCAAATAAAAAAAAAAAAGAAATTTTACAACCCAAAAAATTACCCCGCCCCCCCATTCTGTACCTTGACCTGTAGAAGAGACCCTAAAATGCATAGAAATGACCCCTAAATAGAGTCCAAATTTGGGGGAGACCCCAAAAAATATCCACAATATCGTTATACCCCAAACAATATTCATTTTTCTGAAAACCCCCAAAAATGTTGAAATTAAAAAAAAATTGAACCCTCCCAAAATCAACCGAGCCTGTGTATGTATGAAAATATCAGAGACCCCCCCCCCCCCCCCCCCCCCCCCCGGAAATGCCACAATCACTGATCCCAGACCAATTTATGGCACCGGGGGGAAGAGACACCAAGCCCGAGGTTATAAAAACATTTTTCATGCTCAACTCAAGTGAGCATGAAATTTCAACTGCTCAAAATAACCAAAATGCTGTGAAATGATTTTGGTGTCTTGCTTTAGAACTCTCATGCAAATGTTGTATTTATCATGCTAAAAGCTGTTAAAATGCCAACCATTGTTGGCATTTTAACAGCTATGAGCATGATAAATTTCATGCTCAGTTGAGTTGAGAGTGAAAAAGGCTTATAATCTCGGGGTCAGCACACAGACCAACAGAGACGCGGACAAAGCAAGAATACAATTACAGTAAAACAAAGTCAGCTCTCTCTCTCTTCCTGACACAATGAACCGTACCACAAAACACGGACCAGTGACGTACATTATATAGGCCACTGCACGGACTAAGTACAAAAAATCCACACATAATGGAGCAACCATAAACGACGGGGTTATAATTTCTAACACATGTATACGTTAACTCATTTAAGCTGCATGGAATTTCTCACTCCTATCAATAGAACTAGTCCATTTCAGTTTAAAGGTGTTTTTCGTTTTTATTCACATTTTAATAGAGTATTCTGTAAGCAAATAGTGGAGACCCTGATCAGACGCCGCGTTCCGCGGCGTCTGATCTGGGTCTGCACTGTTTGCTATTGTCCCACAAAAAGGACGCTAGGCTTACATATATATGAGTTAAAAATAACGCCATATTAACACAATACCATCATGCTAAATCTTGTATGATTGATTGATTGAAGTGAGGAAGCAATTACATAAACGATATTCTAGATTGTTGGGAACGACCTGGCTCAGTGGTAGAGTGCTGGTCTCGAGCTGGGACGTAAAAAATCAAATCAAACAAACAAAAAAGAAAATTAAGATTGTCGTCATGTTGTATTGGAAAGAAAAAAAATCGGTGTTTTTAGCGTGATAAATTCAACATCTGTGAGTTTGAAAGCAAGAAAATTCTTTATTTTTCAGCATTTTAGTTTTTATTAGCAGTTGCAATTTCATGCTCAGTTGAGTTGTGCATGAAAAAAGGTTTATAACCTGGCGACCTGATCTTAAATAAATTTTAATTGCACAGCCATGCTTTTTTTCTTGCTTAATTTTCGATCCTGCACTAAAATCGCTATAGTCTTGGATTTTTCTGATCGACATCGACATCGACGAACAGTCCAGGACCAGATAAGCCATGCTTGGATGTGCAAACGTATCGGGTTCTCAGTATTCCGTATATGTTAAAAGGGCTTTTTTACTGTGTTGGCTGCAAACTCGTGAGTTTGTTCGTGAAACAGCTCAAGGCCAAAATGCTGATAAGCTGAAAAAAAATAGAGCTGCTTCCGGGACGATATATATTTCTACAACAGGCGCGGATCCAGAGGGTGGGTGGGGAGAGAGGGTTAGGATCCCCCTGCCCAATGAGAAATCACAAGGCTATAGGGTTCCTGAGCAATACTGGCCTGGATCAAAGCTACCATGCCAGCATTCAATGTTGGGCCATTATCGGCCCGCCAGAGAAACGCCATTTTAATGGCGGTTCGCTGGCGGGCCGACGATGCCCTGCCCTTAGTGGTATCCTCTGTCCCCTCATCAGCTGAAAAAAAAAGTTGAGTTGGACCCCATTTGACAAAGTTGTCTGGATCCGCGCATGTCCAAGTAGAAAATATTCCTATAAGTTTGACAAGGTTAGCTTTTAAAAAAGCTTAGAACCATCGCATAGCGTTTTACAGTTATTAAAAACAGGCATTTAAATGATTTGGGAAATTATTATTTTACTCGAAAAACGACTTATTTTTCAGATTCAAAAGCTAACATTCTGTAGTAAATTGGATACCTGAAGTATGTGCTAAAGAACTGCACAGCCAACGAAGTTCGTCAGTGACAACTTTCAAGAGCTTAATGTTATATGTTATAATAAAATGTAAATATATATGCATGTTTTTCCTAAAAGAGTTCCAAGGCTATGTATTTACCCCTAACTTACCAGGTTGTCCAGGATTAACCATCCAGCAGCTCCGTTTCTGACTGTGTTGTACTCTAGTCAGCTGTATCAAATGCATTTTCTACACATGACAGTAATAAGATGTGTTTCTCTATGCAACAAACCTTATGACAGGAATAACGTATGTTAGAACCTTCTGAACTTACCTTATTGTTTCTCTATGCAACTTACCTTATGACAGGAATAAGATGTGTTTCTCTATCCAACTTACCTTATTCCAGGAATAAGATGTGTTTCTCTATGCAACTTACCTTATGACAGGAATAACGTATGTTAGAAACTTCTGAACTTACCTTATTCCAGGAATAAGATAAGTTTCTCTATACAACATACATTATGACAGGAATAACGTATGTAAGATCCTGCTGTTCTGAACCTACCTCATTCCATGAGTAAGATGTGTTTCTCTATGCAACATACCTTATGACAGGAATAACGTATGTTAGAACCTTCTGAACTTACCTTATTCCAGGAATAAGGTGTGTTTTTCTATGCAACTTACCTAATGACAGGAATAACGTATGTTAGAAACTTCTGAACATACCTTATGAATGGAATAAGATGTGTTGCTCTATATAACACACCTTATGACAGGAATAAGGTATGTAAGAACCTTCTGAACCTACCTTATTCCAGGAATAAGATGCGTTTCTCTATGCAACATACCTTATGACAGGAATAACGTATGTTAGAGCCTTCTGAACCTACCTTATTCCAGTAATAAGGTCTCTTGCTCTATGTAACATACCTTATGACAGGAATAATGTATGTTAAAAACTTCTGGAATAAGATGTGTCACTCTTTGTAACATACCTTATGATAGGCATAGCGTGTTAGAACCTTCTGTACATACCTTATGACAGGAATAACGTATGTGAGAACGTTTTGAACCTATCTTATTCCAGGAATAAGGTGTGTCAGTCTATGTAGCATACCTTATAGCAGGAATAACGTATGTTAAAAACTGAAAACACCTAATGACTGGAATAAAATATGATACTCAATGCAACATACGTTATGACAGGAAAAATATGTGTTTCTCTATCCAAAATTCATTATGACAGGAATATTGTATGTAAGAAACGTCTGAGCCTATCTTATTCCAGGAATAAGGTGTGTCAGTCTATGTTGCATACCTTATGACAGGAATAACGTGTTAGAACCTTCACAACACACCTTATGACAGGAATACTTGATGTGTCACGCTATACAACACACATTATGACAGGCGCATTGCATTAGGCAGAGAGAATCCAAGTGAGCTAAACACATTTTGTTTTAAGAACAATTGACTCTAGGACGAAAATTTGGCAACAGTAAAATACCTTTAAGACCCCACCAACTGTGGCTTAGGCTGCACTACTTTATAAGGCAGTGGTTTTGTTGCTCTTGAAATATTGTTTTATGTACCTCCCATTGTTTGTGGAGGTACTGTGTTGGTCTTTGTTCGTGTATGCATTACTTTGAGTCGTTTCTAGTTCACGCTAGAGAACCACCGTACTCTAACAGCGCAGTCAATGATTGTGTGGTGGTTGCAGTCGACGAGTGTACAAAATAGTGGACCTAGTTGTTAAAAAAGGGTAATATTTTGGTCAATATTTTACTTCTGAAAATATTGTCACTTAAATCGAACTGTGTATCTGTTTAACAAACTTTTTGTGGGTTGAGTGGTAGTCGCAACAGCGCCAGTTATGTCAAAAATGTGATTTTTCCAGAAAAAAGGATGAAAGAAAGTTTTGCTTATGTCCTGGAATTTACTCTTACTTTAGTTAAAATGCAAAATTAAAGTACTTCAATGTGAAAAAAGTTTGAACTCTGAGACTGGAAGACTTTGAAAGTTATTCAAGCTTTCCATACTGTACGCATAGTTCTTTATAATATCAAGTGTTCTGGCCCAGTGGTCGGGTCCTTGACTGCAACATATTGATTTTTTAGACACTCGACAACTGGGGCAGAACACCCGACAAACAGAACTATGCGTACAGTATGAAAAGCAGCTTGATTAACTTTCAACATGCTGTCTCTGTGCACATTAAATGACTGTTATATTGCATTTTATCGAAAGAAAGCATAAATTCCAGAACACAAGCATAAATTTCTTTCATTCTCTTTTTCAGAAAAAAAAATCAAAATTTTGGCATAAGTCTGGCGCTGAAGCAACAATCACTCAATCCACAAACACTTTGTCTGTAGATTTAACCAATGTTTAAAGCTTTCACTAGCATTTCAGTAGCTATGATTGTTCAGCCAGTAGTGCTTATACAATTCAGAAAAATAAGGTTGCGTATGTAATCAGGGTTTAATATGGATAGCCAACTAATTATATGAATAACTGGAGTAGGTTTGTTTGTGATGAGGATTAACTGGAAAATTGCGAAAAACAATTAGCCTGAAATGATCAATATATACTTAAAGCCATTTAAAATGCAACTGGTAGAAATGTTGTTTTTCTTATGAACAGCAGCAAAATACACCTTGTCTATGTATGAACAAGCTTCCTTTTCATACAAGAACGTTTCAGCAAAAGTTAAGCTCGATGGCACACTTCTGCTAAAGTTTTAGTGAAAAATTACAAAATCATCCAAAAAATTGTAACCATCTTAATCTTGAAATATAAAAATACTGCATTTTACACTAACAAACCAAAATACCAAAAACAACACAAAATTCACTTTGCATGAGGGACCTAAAATTAATGTTTGAATTGACATATCATTTAAATTGAATCATTTCATAATCAGCATACGTAAATTCTAAGGCCATAGCCTATCATTAATCAAGATATTTACCATCAGAAGTGTCGCATTTTTGTGAACTTCTGGTTTTCATGCTAAAACTTTGATGGCCATTTAAAAGTCAAAACTTCAAGACACACTTTTCCTGTTGTGTATGCATAGAATGTAGAGCAATATTGAAATTTTCAGAAAGTTTGGACTCAAAAGAGCCAGGCAAAAAGAAGATATGATATCCTTCTTAATAAGACGATATGCTTTTTCTGGTCTAGGTTCGGGTTTAGTCCCTTTATCAAAAAATACAACAGGCTTATTTGGGCTGCTTTATCAGCACCATAATGATATTCCCTTTATATTGGGATCTAAACGCATGTTTTTATTTGATAAGAATGATAAAAGAGCATTAAATTCAGGTAGTACAGTTATATTGTACAAGTTGCGTTTTTACTGGCGTTAAGTATATATTAAACATAAAATAAGCCGTCTCATCAAGGTAATCTTAAACAGAGTTTTTAGCCATGTTTTAGCTTAATTTTAATTAATGGTGGTAGTTTTAGCTAACATCACAACATATACATGGCGATTACAAACACACGCATATTTGGTATCATGTTTGAGGTTGGTTTACTCATTGCATCTTTAAAAATATCCACCTTGGTTACAAACCTGTTTAAACACATGCAAAACGATTTGTGTAACTTTGTAGAGGGTATTATTTGATTATGTTTTTTTGGCTCATGTGGCTAGTTTCTTGCAATAATTCTGCCTGTTAATCATGTTTGAGTTGCAGCTAGCTTCCTGCTCATAGACCTGCTACCCGCTCTAACTAGCTGCTACCGTTTGCTTTCTTCTGGCTAGTGGTTGTGACTCTAAAATTGCAGCTAAAGAGCTATTAACAGGTTTGCCACTCAATATCCTTTTCAAAATTCCCTGACTTTTCACTGACTTTTCCCTGACTTTTGATGGTTTTCCAGACCCTTTTGGAAGGCACATATTACTATTTTCATCCATTGACAATTAGAAAAAATTTGTACAAATATTTATGCTTGCTGATTTAATCTTAAAGGAAAAATCTCAAACCATAAATATTAGAAAAGGGATGTTTCTGAACATAAATTGCAAGCAGAAACATTCCTTTTCTAATATTGCTTGCAATTTATGGAAAATATAATTTCCAGAAGCCTATTAAGTAGCAACTTTTTTTTAAATTCCCTGACTTTTTTCATTTTTTTCAAAACTTATCCGACTAAAAATGAAATTTCCTGACTTTTCACTGACCTGGATTTTTTTTAAATTTTCCAGATTGTTTTCCCTGACCGTGGCAACCCTGTATTAAGTTTTTATTTCTGTAAGGGGCACTAGTGGTTCTAGAGATGTAGTTAAGCAAACGGTATAGGGACGATGTGAGAAGACTGGTCAAAAATAGCTTACTTTGAGGAATTGGCTCAGGCAAGTAAAACAAGCATTTGACATTGACTATCCTATAATATTTATTTGCATATTACCCTGAAAACACTACCAAACATATTCACAAGCTAACAAAGCTAAATTATCTACTAATCCTCACTTGGAGACACCAAATAAAATTGACATTTAATGTGAACTCATTGAATTTGAATTGTGTGCTGAAAGACAATTCACATATGATATTCAAGACAGCTATTACAAAATATGTTGATTGCTGCAACTGTGGTTGCTGGTTCATTGCAAACTTTACATCACATATCAATAAGGAATTCAAATCTTCATTGAATTTGGCAAGATAGCTGACTTGGGACAACATTTTCTACCTACAGAGGGTATTTGCTACATTTTTGTATTAATAATCTTGAAACTTCCATGTAGAATACAAATTTCATGAATTTCAAAGTTGTTTAAAATTTGACTTTGACACAGTTTGTTAATCGCTCGTCTCCGTGGTACAAAGCAGTTGAAAATATTCCTAGATGCTATTATTATACAATGCATAGGTACATGAACATCATTATACAATGCACAGCTACATATACATTAACTAAATCTTGAAAAATAAAGACTTAAAAATACAGTGTACGATAGCATTTGTTCTGCTAAATGAATATACACAGCGTCAAAAGTAAGCACCAAAAGCTTTGTAACTACATTTTTTAGAGCAAGATTATGTGATGTAAATAATCGTGATAAATAAAGATAATTGCATCATATAGGGATAAGGTAGTGAAACAGTCATGCTATTTTGCCAAAGTATGTGATGATTTCAACAAAGAGCACATAGGGGTTAACTTATTTTCATTGCAACTTTGTGAACGTAAATAAATGTTGATAACTTTGTGTCAAAAAACCTGTTTCAAGACGTTGTGGGTTACTTCTAGAAGATTTCAGGGTGATAGAACCAAGTTTTGGTAAGTCACAAAAACTCATGTTTTTGTCAATATATCAGGATTATCACTTGTGTTTTTAAATTTTCATTTATGCAGAGAAAGATTTTCTATACTCAATTAAATTTATTCATGGTAGCTACAAAAATTGTTTCACAAAAATATAGGTGCTTAACTTTTGATGCTGTGTATAGTTAAGCTATATTTAACAATTTGCTTCCATTTCAGTTGTATAAATGATAGCTTAAGTAATTAGCAACTAGAAAATGCCCAGACACCCTGCCAATGCTCTTCCTATTCTCATATTTAACAAGAGTTTGACCTATGGTCCACCTTGGGGTATTTATAGCCAAGATATGTAGTCACAGAGTGTTTGTCGCCATAAATAGTTGCTATTGTTCAAATAAAAATGATTCAATAAAAGAAAATAATGTAAGAATGTCCTAGATTTTGACTTCTTGTTCCACCTTTTTGGGCATGTATCCAAGTGTCTGGAGCATTTGAGTGGATGCCAGCCATGTATAGTACCAACTGTCAAGATATGAATTAATGCTTTCTGGTAAATGGATGGTAAGATATCTGCATTAGACCAAAAGCAAACACAAGCTCAATATCTTGTTACTAAGTTAAATTAATTAATATCTTCCAAACAATATCAAATGCAACTTTAGCCACAGTAGTTTTGCTGTGAAAGAGTATAATGTGAAACACTTATATTTGGTGGTCATTTCATTTTGGTGCTATTGGTGGTTAAATAAAAAATCCTCCAAAGAGATGAAAGAGCCTGAGACTAATAACATACTGACAAAAATATATTCCCAATGGGACATAAAAAGTCTGGTATTTGGCAATAAATAGGTCATTTGTACAAACTTGGTAGGCCCCCACATCCCCAATGCTACATACCACGTCCCAAGGTCATTGGCCTTCTGGTTCTGGAGAAAAAGATTTTTAAAGGGTTTTTATTATATATGGGCCTGGTGGACATCTTGGTCATGTGACCAGGACCATTTGAACAAACTTTCGTTCCCGCATCCTAAGGAGTCTCCATTTGAAATTTGTGTTTAATTGGTCCAGTGGTTTCAGAGGAGAAGATGTTTGAAAATGTTGACAGACGACGGACTGACTGGTATACTATTAGCTCACCCTTGAGCCTTTGGCTCAGGTAAGCTAATAAGAATACTTTAAATATTTTGTCCTGGATGGCTATTCAATGCACTGCCTCCAACCTCCCCTTATATCACCGCGGCATTAAGCAGCATCTTCACCGCGCTGAGCATAAATGCGGAATGCAGCAACAACAGCATACTTGTATACCATGCATGCATTGGAAATAATTAAAACTTGACACCACTAGTAGCCAGAAAACTAGCTGTCAGACACACAAGTGTCAGACAGCTAGATTTCTGGCTACTGGTGGTTTCATCAAATCATTTCACAAAAATCCATGATTTTTCCATGATTACTCAGGTTGTTTCAAATTCCATGATTTTTCAATGTATGGAACTTTGTTTAGTGATTTTCCAATTTTTCCATGATTTCCAGAGCTTGTGGGAACCATGTCCTGAGCACATTCTTATCTTGATAGTAATAAACACTTAAAATGGGACTCAAGTCAATTTGTGAAAAAAGTGGCAAAAAATTAATCTGGGGATTACATGTATATCAAAAACTTATGCACAACTTCGAATCATGACCAAAACATATGTTAGGTTTCTAAGCTGTAGGAGAAGTAGCACACACAATATACCTAGTATCTAATCACTTTGGTCAGAAAGATAAGTAAATTGATTGTATGGAAAAAATGATATAACAAGAAATGTCACAGCAACGTGACAAATGCCCCCAAAGGAATTGGTCTAGCATAGACACATTTGAGGAAAGATATTTGTAATAAACAAGATATGCTCCAGATATGAAAACCCTAGAAAGGAGGTCAGAAGTCAATGTCAAAGTGAACCAAAATGGTATGCACCACTCTGCCATCCCAAGGTCAATCCATCCACCAAATTTAGGATTTCTACCTCAAATAATATAGACAATATGCTCCATACACTATTATTCTAGAAACTAGGTCATAGGTCAAGGTCACAGAGACTTAAAAATGGTCCGCAACATATCGGAATCCAAAAAAGCATCCATACACCAAATTTGGGATTCCTACCTCAAATAATATAGGAAATATACTCCTGATACGAAAATTCTAGAAAGAAGGTCAAGGTCAAAGTGACCCTAAAACTGGTACATGACATTCTGCCATCCCAAGATGCAACCACACACAAAATTTGGGATTAGGAGCTCAAATAATGTAGGAAATATGCTTCAGACACAATTCTAAAAACTCGGTCAGAGGTCAAGGTCACAGTGACCCAAAACTGGTACAAGACATATCACCATCCAAAGATGCATCCATACACCAGATTTGGGATTCCTACCTCAAATAACACCGAAATATTCACCAGACTCGATGTTTATTCTAGAAACGAGATCAAAGGTCAAGGTCACAGTGACTCCAAAATGAAACAGGGACACTCCTCCATCTCAAGATGCACTCACCCACGATGTTTGGGATTCCTACCTCAAAAAAAGAGATATGATCCTGGCATGATTATGCTAAAAACTAGGTCAGAGGTCAAGTTTAAGGTCACCGTGACCTGTAAATAAAACATGACACTCCATCGTCCCAGGATGCACCCACAGTGGGAGCGCAGTGGCTCAGTGATAGAGTGCTTAACTCGAGACCGAAGGGCTGCGGGTTCAAGCCTCACCGGCCTCACTGCATTGTGGTCCTTGAGCAAGACATATTTATCCTAGCTTAGTACTGGTTCAACCCAGGAAGACCCGTCCCTGTTTAACTGAAAGATTGTTGATGGGACGTAAAGAATCAAAGCAAACAAACAAAAGATGCATCCACACACCAAATTTGAGTTTCCTTACTCAAATAATACATATGCTCCGGACATGATTTCTAAAAAACTAGGTCAGAGGTCATGGTTAAAGTCACAGTGACCCCAAAATGGTATGTGACACTCCGACATCCCAAGATGCATTCACACACCAATTTTGGAATTCAGACCTCAAAGATTATAGGAGATATGCATCAGACTTAATGCCGATTTTAGAAACTAGGTCAGAGGTCAAGGTGACCCAAGGATGATATGCGGCACTTCGTCATCCCAAGATGCAAACACACACAAAATTTGGGATTCTTACCTCAAATTATGAGATATATGCTCCAGATACAAATATTCTAAAACTAGGTCATAGGTCAAAGTCACAGTAAACCGTAAATGATATGCAACACTCCACCATCCCAAGGTGCACCTACACACCAAATTTGGTATTCCTATCTAAAATAATACAAGAGATATACTCTTGACATGATTATTCTAAAAACAAGGTCACAGGTCAAGATCCAGGTCACAGTGACCCAAAAATGGTATGTGACACTACGCCATCCAAAGATGCATTCAAACACCAAATTTGGAATTCCTACCTCAAAAAGTAAGGAGACATGTACCAGACTCAATGCCAATTTTAGAAACTAGGTCAGAGGTCAAGGTCACAGTGACCCAAGGATGGAACGGGACACTTTATTAGCCCAAGATGCATGCACACATAAAATTTTGGATTCTTACCTCAAATAATATAAGAGATATGCTCCAGATACGAATATTCTAAAAACTAGGTCAAAGGTCAGGGTCACAGTGACCCAAGAATGGTATGTTACACTTTGTCCTTCAAAGATGCATGCACACACCAAATGTGAGATTCCTACCTCAAATAATATGAGATATGTTTACGACACTATTATTACTAAACTAGGTCAGAAGTCAAGGTCACAGTAAACCGTAAATGGTACTCAACGCTCGACCATCCCAAAGATGCACATATACACCAAATTTTGTATTCATCTCTCAAATAATACAAGAGATATGCTCTGAACATGATTCTAAAAACAAGGTCACAGGTCAAGATCCAGGTCACAGTGACCAAAAAATGGTATGTGACGCTACGCCATCCCAAGATACATTCTCACAATAGGACAAAGGTTATTGCGAGTAAGGTCTCGTATTAACACAACTAAAACTTTTAAAGCAATATGAATGGTTAGTATTGAGGACATGAGGCCTTTTATTACTTGAAAGCTATTGTATTTGTTCAGGAGATTTAAAAAAAATAGCTTTCCACCATAAAAAGTCTCCATATGGATCAAAGAATTCATTTGGTGTTTATAGAGGAGAAAGAGTGATGGACAGACATGCAAGAGTTACTGATGAGCATTTCACTCAAATGATATAGTTGCATTATCACAAAAGAACCATATTCACTGTGGTCATACCACTACGGCAATTTTGAGTTTTGTCACTTATTTCAGTGTTAAGGTAACTTTCTCATCATGTTCACTTTCTTCATTTAATCACAGATAAGCACCCCAAATGCTTGGGTTCCGATTGATTTTTGTTCACCAAATTCACATTTTATCTTTTAGCTTTAAAATTATATGAAAACTTTAACGTTTGATGTCCAGGCGGCATGAAATAACTAATTATGGTTTTGTCATCATGGATAATTAATCAATGACAAACCCGTATAATTATGACTAAACCGTAATTGACAATTTTGTTTAATATAGTTGTAAAAAACACATTTAAAATCTGATTTTATCTCCGTTTTGGCAAAACAACAAAGAGGTTGTTAACTAGATGATGCAATCTCTGGGTTCTCATTTTTGTCAGCCTTTATTTGATGGTAATTTTACTATAACACCGGAGTAGGTGACGAACCCCAAATTGCCATAGTAGTATGACCACAGAGATACTGCCGTGTTAGAAATAAGCCAGATAATTCAACTTGTCAGGCGGGCAACCCTGAAGGCAAATGCAACTCCCCCCCCCCCCACAATTTTAACTTGTCTGCACAATTCGTTCATAAAATTCCTAAAAATGCAGATACATGAAGAATTTGCCTGTTTGAGGCTTTCGTCCAAGTCAACAATTTTTCAGGTATTTTGGGATGACTTCCTGGGTTTAACCAGTACTAATATAAAAGAAACTGTGATGAAATGCCTTGCTCAACCACACTCCTCCGCACCCTAGGTGAGGATAAAGCCCACAACCTTGTGATTTAGCATCCAGCGCTCTCTCAACTGAGGTTTTGGACATGTATGAAAAATTGCTGTAAGCAAACAATGTAGTTTTAACATGTACAGATTTGGCAAAAAATATGCAGACACAATGGCAAACAGTGAAGGTCCAAATTAGACTGCTCCTCTTAGTCTAGGAGCTTTGATCAGGGTCTGCACGGTGTGCTGGAGAAGTCTGATATGGGTTTGCACTGTTTGCATGGACCTGAACTTCTAAAGGCTCATAGTTTTAGATTGTTTAGTTATTTTAAGCTGGAAGCAGGCAACATGTTATTGTTTATTAATTGAGCCGTGTCATGTGATTTCCAATAATGTGGTATTTTGACAAGTGTAGACTCAGACGAGCCTGTGTATCCTCCTTTTAGGCTTAGAAACTCCAAATGGTGTTCAGTCAGTAGCTTAACACTCATAGGATACTCAATCCACTAGCAAAGGCTCTGATCAGACTGCGCGTATGCGCAGGCTGATCTGAGGCTTTGCTGGCCGCACATACCACATTGTTGGAAATTCCATGCAGAGGCTCAATTTGAAGTGAACATGGGACTTTAAGAAAGACATGAAACAAAATTATTTTCTGGAATTTCAGATTGTCCAGGGGGCAACCTTCTGAGACTTTCAGCTGGCCCCCAGCAAATTCATCCTGTGAGGGGCGAGTGGGCAATTGCTTATTTCTAACACTGTTATTGATGATATCAGGTCTTCAGAAAACAGCTATTGTGTTTGAACACCTAGTTCTCATCATTTGAAAATCCTGGCTTCTTCAGGATCTGTAGTTTGATCACTTGCTTTTTAATTAAAATATTTCAAATAACTGGTCTTGTTTTTGTTATGATCGATAACAAATAATTAATATATAAGTCTGCTGTTTCAAGATATTTTAAGTCTGCTGTTTCAAGATATTTTCTGTTTCCAAACAATCCATTTCAACAGGAAATTTCCACCAGCCTGGTCTTGATTTTGTCCACCTGAAATAAATGCAGAAATGTTTTGTTATAGATTTATAAAACAAGAGGGGTCTCTCACCTGAGAATGACTGTTTATAAGGGTATAGGTCAATCTTAGCTAAACTGCAACAGTGAGTTTTGGTAACTTTGACATCAAATATTTTGCAAACCAACTTTATGAGGCAAGCTGAAAATGGCTCTATGATGGTTCTGACTTAAAGACTTATCTATTGGTGAGATGGTGGGGGCCTGATGCTTTGGCTGTCGGGCCCACTGGGGTTTACCTGTTGGATTTCTTTTGCTCCGGTATTCAGTTTTATTTACTGTTGAGTCCTTATCTTTGCTTTATCTCCTTGTTATATCTTGATTTATATGTTTTAGGAGATGATTCATTGAATTTGATATCAAAGTTAGGGGTCTTTCATGCAAACCAAATAGCTATGTGTCTTGATCCATATCTGAATTAAAGGTGAGGTTGGTGCCGTTAAACCGGTTTAAGCCCTCCATTAAAATATTTTACTGACCGTTCCAAGGTGTTACTTCTTTTGTGGATCTTTTATGTTTTTGTTCAGTCCTGTGTTTGCTATGTCTTTGTGCGCGTCTGTTTATATTAGTGATGTACCGATAATCGGCAATAATCGATTAACTAATCGTTAGAGGTCAACTGATGCGATGATCAATTATGTTTTGTCATAATCGATGATCGGTTAAAATATTATGGGTTAAGTTCAGCTAAGATTTAAACTTTTTTCTCATATTCTTTAGTCATAGAATGACATCTAGGTTGTTTCTGAGTTAAACTGTTAAAATCTCTCTCATGTAGCTTTGATACATGTGAGACATAAATTTTTCTATCAGGGACAAGCACTGTTTGTTGATGTTTCTTTTCTTGTATGTGTCTCGACACATTTAGTTTCTAAACAGAAATAAATTACAGTTAATTAATAACTGGAATGCTGTTAACATTTTTTGAGAAAGGCCTGTGAAATGAGTCTTTAGAATACCATTGAGACTATAAAATCGTCCCATGAATGCAGAAAGGTGCTAAGTGCATTTTTGAAACTTTTGAAATAATCGATTTTTTTTTAATTTTCTAAATACAGCAAATCAAGATCTAGTTGTGTCATGGTATGCATAGGTGGGACTTCTTAATTTTATGAGTCATTCTTTGATTAGGCTCTTACAGTACATGAACTATTTTAAGAATTGTGGTTACCACCTTTTAGACAACCCCTTTTAACAAAGGAAATTACCCGCAAGAAAGGCATAAGTGCACTTATCACATTTTTGCAGGATAAACAATCATTTGATAAACACATTTTATTCTGCAAAAAGGTGGCATATGCAATTAGAACCTTCTTGCACAAATAAATAATGAAAGTTAAGACCAATTATATATTTTATGCAGTAAGGTGTTGTTTGAAAATAGAACCTTCTTGCCAGCATCAGATCTAACAATATAGTTTACTTTCAATGACAATAAGGTGCTAATTACTTCTTAGCCCCTTATTGCATAAAAAGAATTCCCTCCAAGCATACACTAGAATAGCCACAAGAAAGTGACACATTTTACAACTAAATAACCTTAGTAATTTGAGAGATATCTTAATATACAAATAAGAATAGAGACCATTATTTAACTACGTTTTGTTCTATTCAATTATATATATATATATATATATATATATATATATATATATATATATATATATATATATATATATATATATATATATATATATATATATATATATATATATATAAGCTAATGCCAAAAGGAAAAAAAATACTTTCTATGCATGCAAATATAAGAATTCCTTCCAATGAGAGGAAATGTTAAGTGTTTCAGTCAAAAGTCATTGAACTCTATTTTGAAAATGCGGTTTGTTCTACATTTGTCTAGTCTCACTTTCTTATTAATCAATGCTTGTTTAAGCATCTGAATTATCATCCATTGTGTCATTTACTTCTTTGCCAGTTGAAAGTGCTTCATAGTATGGGTGGAATTCTATTGAAATACAACCAAATTTTGTACAATGATAACAGCTCATTTTTCTTAACCAGTGATACACAAAGTCTGCTATCATACATGGGCTTATTTCAGGGTCTGTTTGCCATGTTCATGTTTTGTTTTTACCTTTATTTCTGTTAACAAATTATTGTTATATGTTTGACAAATATGTTAAATGGAGACATCTTTGGGTAATGTAGCCATTTCAACTTTAGCTGGTTAACAGATTTTCCGAGAACATTAGTTTCATGTTGTTGCATTGATCTTTTCAGGGATTTTTACCGTCTTTCAACTAATCAAACTCCTAAAAGTGTTATTTAGGTAATTAAGATTAACATCACTACTAATTACCATATCTTTTGTTCCAGTATCAAATGCAAGGGTTATGGAATCTTTGTTGTTTTTGTAGTAATTGGCATAAGAATTAGGCGCTCTATAGAAAATGCCAAATAATCTTTATTTTAATCTACTGAAATGATATAATATTATAAAGCTAAGGTCAAACAAAATACATTCTTATGCATGCAAAACATAAGAATTCCTGTCCTCATGCTTTAGCGTCTGTTTAGTGCTGCCTTGTGGTCACCTGCTGGAAAAGGGCTGACCTCTTGGCTCTCGCTTGTGATGTTTAATTGTTGTTTTTTCACTTTCCCATGTGGTATACTGGGTCGTGTGTGGTACTTGATTGTATCGATTCCTGATCTTTGACGCCTTTCTTACTTTTTTCAGCGTTTTTCTTCCTCTGGGAATTAATCAAGGGACGCAATAATGATAATACTCCAATCTTTGTTTAAATATTGTCTGGTGATGATTTTAATCTTAATTATCTTAAAACTTCTTGATCTAGACAGTAAAATGTATTTAACCTTTTCCTTGTGCAGTGAGATTCAACATTTAGGAAACTTTCTATGTGTTTACAAAGGACATTAGCGTTTGTTTCTGAAGTTTTATTCGCACAATTTTTTTCTTGGCATAACAGTTCCCTGAAAAGTTCTATGTTACTGCTTTTTAGAGTATAATCCACTGGTTTTGTCTATGTCGAATGTTCTAAGAAAGAATGTTTTGCCCACACGAATAGGAGATTTGACTGTTCTTTCTTGAAGAAGAATTTTGTTGATATTACCTGTCTTCGGGGTATGCAGCAGGGTCTCCTTATTTGTGACACACTTATTATATTATTTTGACAGATAAACTCCCTCTGAAGTACAGTTTCTTTTCCATTTGTCTTACATTTTCAAGGAAATACCTCCTTCTTGCAGTAAAATATAGCTGCAGATAAACCTAGACAGCATTCTGCAAGAAGATGGTAAGTCAGGGTTGCCACTCAATATCCATTTCAAAATTCCCTGACTTTTCACTGACTTTTCTCTGACTTTCAACCGTTTTCCAGACCCTTTTGGAAGGCCAATTTTAGCCATTTTCATCCATCGACTATTCCAAGATTTTGCACAAATAGTTGAACTTGCTGATTTAATCTTTAAAGAAAAATGTTGGAAAAGGAAGGTTTCTGAACATAAATTGCTTGATTCTTTTTTTCCTGTATTTTCAAATGCATCTTTCATTTGAGAGTTTTCTTCAATATTGTCTGATACTGTAGGATCACATTTAGGAATATGTTTGGTCTTCCTTGCTTTGTCTTCAAACTGAAGCTGTTTAAGTTCATATGGTTTAATATACTCTCTGTTCAAACATTCTTCATCTTTTTCAGCCTCACACAGTTTGCAAAAACAGCTTAGTTCTCTTACCATCAAGCATTTTTGTGATTTGCTTAAGTTACATATTTGGTGAACCTGTCGCGTGTTTGACATAGTTTTCATCATTGTGTTTGGTCTATCTCTGCATATCTCATTTTCTTTCACGAAGAAGAACTTTCGTTTTGTGAGTACTTCGTTGATTTCTAAGTGGTTCTTACAGTACTGAAACATGTCTTCCGCATTGTTAATAATAACTTTGTTCCCTAGTATTGCTCTGTCTATGGCTTGATTTATGACCCCAATTTCGCCATCACATTCGCTTTTTCCATGTTCCGAACCGGTTTACTTTAGTTGCTTCTAATGCTAAGTCTGCTAATGGGCCTTTGGATTTATACTGGCTACTACATCCATCACTCCATACTAAGAATCGGCTTGGTGGAAGTTGAGTTTGTTCAGATATATGATTTTTTGCAAGGTCCTGGTAGTGATGAACAGCATGATAATCATGTTTAGAATCCTCTGAAATAATCACACATGATTCTCTGACCAACCCTAGGTCTGTTTTGTAGAAATTGACGATTGGGTGGAGAGTCACCTGGTTTGCAGTGTAGTAGGTTGCCTTGATCTCGTCTTGGTACTTTATTTCTCTGTTTTTGGCAAAATCCATGACTTGGAGCACATTGTTATCCGGAAGATCTTTTTTCATGTTTTGGAATTGCAGGGTTTGCCATTTTGCATTGAAGTAATGTTTGAAAAATGTTGTCCCCTGTGAAGGTTTTTTTATGTCCTTCGCCACAAGTTCCATCAACAGATCGTCCTTTGTCCCCTTTTTGGTAATGACAACCCGTTTTTCTTTGCCATCGTTTCCTTTTACTTTTTCCCATCTGTTCCAGCTTACCTGCTGATTGCCGATACCGCTGTAGAATTCTGTCAGTGTTTTCATGTAGTCCCCACACTTATCACACGATCCATTTATGCAACTACTGCGATGAAATCGTTCATTGTCAGCTTTAGGACACAGTGTTATATCCAACAAATCTCCTTCATTTACCTTTTTTCTTGTAGTATCTGACAATGCTCTAGAAAGTGTAAGAAGTTTGAACCGAATGTTCATACAGTACACACAACAACAATAGTTCCTATGTGATTTGGTTAATTTCCTTACATTTTTCTTTCTTAGGGAAGCAAATTTCGCAAGACTTACTTGTTTATCCTTATTTTCTGATAAATACTTTGAATGTGCCGACCTGATCGGCACTTGCATGATATAACCCGGCCCATCCTTTGTCGCAAATCTCTTATTGGGCATCACTTGAGAAATATCTTCACGCATATAAAACTTTTGAATTCCTATTACATCAACTGCACGTCTTCTTTTGAATGATCTTTTGATAAGATAAGCCGCAGTTCTAAACTTTGGATGCTTCCCTCTTGTGATTACTCTAGGCTTCTTTCGTTTGCCACACAATTGTTCAACGGCCTTCCTTTTCCTTGGGGTGGCATTTTGCACCAAGTTATCAACTACCTTGGCAAATTTCTCAGGGGTTTCTGGAAGTTTTGACCGAATTTGACTTGTGACATTCCATTCAGTCTTTTTTGAACGAAACCCAGCCTCAGCTTCAGTAACAGCAGACGCAGGAAGTGAAGTATCTGGTGTTTTTGCAGACTTCAGCATACATTCTCTTTTTTGCTGTTTTCTTTCACGGTCTTTCTTACGGATCCAAATCTGTTTCTGATAAGTTTGTCTTGCTCTTTCTTCTTGCTTCTTTTTTCTGTTATACTCACGTCTTGCCTGTACATTATGCCTAGTTTTGGGCTTACTTTGTGGGGTTGTTTGTGGAGTCTTTTGTTTCTTCTGAAAACTGTCTGTGAACTTTACAATAAGATTTTCATTTGTCTTCTCAGTTTTCTTTTTGTCTAAGTAGACCTTTTGTCTTTGTCGCTGAAGATCCAGCATATGCTTCTTTTTTTCAAAAGAATCTTTGTCAGGTTTCTTCTTTTGGAGCGCTTGTTTAAGTTTGTCTCTGTTCTTTTTGTTCCGCTCTCTTGCTTCCTGGAGATACCGTTGATATCTATCTGGATCCTCTAACTTCATTTTCCGCCTCCACTCAGTTGTCCTGTGTGCCATGCTTCTATGTTTTTTCTGAAAGATAGATAGATAGATAGATAGTAGCTGTAAAAGGGTAACATTTTTTTCTTATTGTTGCTTAAACATAGATTATGTGTACTCGTTAGAACGGCTTCAATACGAGGCGGTTCTAACGAGTACCCATAGCCTATGTTTTGAGCAAAATATAAGTAAAAAAATGTATACCCCTGCAAACCCCAGTTTTACTATATAAAAGTGGGGTTCGAGAGGGTCTTAATTAAATAGAGGCGTGGAGAAAAAATCATTGACAATGATTTTCGTTTTCACACAATTTAAGCTTAACTTCATGTACTCATCTCACTTTTGACCTGTCTGAGGTTAAAAAGTATCAAAACTTGAATATTGCACCTTGGATTGTAGGGCAGTAGTTCATGAGGAAAACTGGGCAAACTGTCCTTTTAAAAGGAAACTTTATTTCTTCATAAAATCAAATATTTGGCTATCTGTTAGAATCGCCTGTCAGTGGATGACGATCGCAACTAATTTATGCCAAGGTATGATGGTCGCAATGATGAGTCTGTCAAAGTCTATTACGATCTCAGCAGTCTTACTGCAATGCCGATTTGCAAAACAATTGCCAACGATAATCTACAAAAGGCATACAAACATGACGTAAAATCGCACATTTTGATTATTTCTGACTGCTTTAAACTAAATTTTATATCACAAATAAGATTATGATCAAGTTCTGGTTTACGTCCGTCAAAACATAAATAGCGCAACTTAAATTCTGTCAAAATAAATGATGATCGCAACACTGAGTCTGTCAAAGTATATGATGATCGCAGCAGTCTATATACCATGCCGATTTTCAACATTACTGACAATGTAAAGATCTACCAATTTAGCAAAACAGCACATTTTGATCATTTCTTAATGTTTTTAACCAAATTTAAGAACTAACAGAAGATTCTGATCAATTTATCGTCCACGTCCGTCAAAACTCTTAGATCGCAACAAAATGTCTGTCAAGAGTATGATGATCGCCATGATAAGTCTGTCAAAGTATATTATGATCGCAGCAGTCTAACTACCATGCCGATTTTCAACAATATTGACAATGTAAATCTACCAAATAGCTAATTCAGCACATTTTGATCATTTCTTAATGTTTTAAACCAAATTTAAGATCTAACAGAAGATTCTGATCAATTTATTGCCAACGTCCGTCAAAACTCTTAGATTGCAACAAAATGTCTGTCAAAGTATGATGATCGCAAATTGATAAGTCTGTCAAAGTCTATTAAGATCGCAGCAGTCCAACTTCCATGCCAATTTTTAACAGGACGAACAACGAAAACTCTACGAAACAGCATATAAACATGACGTAATATTGCAGATTTTGATTAGGTCTTAATGATTTAAAGTGAATTTGATATCATAAGAAGATTCTGATAGATTTAACGTCAACGTCCGTCAAAACTCTAAGATCGCAACAAAATGTCTGTCAAAGTATGATGATCGCGACGATAAGTCTGTCAAAGTATATGACGATCACGGCAGTCTAATTTCTGAGCCAATTTTTAACACTACTGACAACGTGACTCTTCCAAACAGTATATAAACATGACGTAATATTGCAGATTTTGCTTACCTCTTCAGTTTTAAATTGCATTTGATATCACAAAAGGAAGATTCTGTTAATTTTAACATCCATGTCCGTCAAAACTCTTGCATCGCAACAAAATATCTGTCAAATGTTCCTATAATCGCAGCATAATCTGTCAGCATATGACGATCGCGTCAGAGTTTCTGTCAGAAATTTATTATGTTCGCAACAAAGTCCGTCAATCATTTGAGAAATCGCATCCCAAGTCTGTCAACGAGTTTACGATCGCTACACAGGAGCTGAAATGCAAGCATTTGGCGTGATCCAGATTGTCTCTTAACCCCGAATTAATCTATTTACACCATAATAATACCATATAATGCAAGAAAGAATAAGATTTACCCTGCAAAAGCTGAAAATTATAAACCTTGTAGCGATCGTGATGTGATGCGAACATAAAATAAAGCTGACAGACACATTTTGTTGAAGAATTACTCACCACATGCTCATCTAGCAACATCAACCGCCATTTCAATCCCGTCTCTGCGCAAGCGCAGTTAGGAGAAAGTCGGTCGAAACGTTGTAAAAGAAACGAAACTCAGGGATACTACTAATTATTGTGCGATCGGTGAATGTTATATTTGACAGAAATGACGATCACACACAATCTGACTTAATAATATCACGATTGTTCTCGGTTTCTTTTCATTTTTATGTATGATTTGAAACGTTCCGAACAAATGAACGAAACGACTGTCACGGAACTACAAAAAAGTCATCACAAAGCAAATAATTATGCCCTGTGCAATCGTCAGAAAATATGACAGAAACACGGAGAAAAATAGGTCTTATCTAAAATATCTTTTTTTACACTAAGACATGAAATGAACAATAAATACTAAAGTTTGTCTGTTTGCTTTATTTTTACTGTTTACAATAATCTAAGAGCTAGTCGTTACATGTAAAAAATAGTCCTGTTTAACCTCTGAATGTACACCCTCAGAAAGTCCGGGAGTTGTGTCCGTCAAACTATTGCGATTTTTTGGAAGATTTATTTTTTTCTTTTTGCATCTGGATGCAAACAGTAATTTTAATTATTAATTTTAATTACCTGATAGTGACGTGGACACGAAAAGTAACACAGTCTAATGCTAAATCATTAAGGAAGAAAGAAACGGCCGTGCGATTTTTTTGACAGACATTTTCACTTCTTATATGGAACATGTCATATAAGGGACTAATTGTCTAAGTTCTCACAGTTGTCATTTTGTCAAAATTATTTTTTGTGAACCAAACTCCTTCATGCATATGTTCAATGTGTCTGCATTGTATCGACAAAGTATCAAATTGTTCCATCAAAAGCTGTAGTAGGAGTTGATCAGCCCATGAAGGCACCATCTATGCATATACAAAAGCCTAATAAGGGAAAAATTGTCTAAGTTCTCACAGCTGTCATTTCGTCAAAAACTATTTTTTCTGAACAAAACTCCTTCATGCATATGTTCAATGTGTTTAAATTGTATAGGCAAAGTCTCAAATTGTTCCATCAAAAGCTGTGGTAGGAGTTGATCGGCCCATGAAGGCACCATCTATGCATATAAACAAAAGCCTTATTAGGGAGAATTGTCTAAGTTCTCACAGCTGTCATTTTGTCAAAAAATATTTTTTCTAAACCAAACTTCTTCATGCATATGTTAAATGTGTCTACATTGTCAGTGACCGGGAAAGAATTTTTTTCTATGCGACAATGGCCCTTCATAAGGCTTAAATGAAATGTATGCGTGGTTCCTGTTGCCTACCTACCCTAATTTTTTTAACCCTACCCTAAACATTAAAATGGTCTTTGGAGAAAAAATACCTAAAATGGGCACTTTTTCAGATTTTGTCACTATTTTCTTTGTTAAATGTTATAACAAAGTTTAATAATTTCCCTACCTACCTACCCTAAATTTTGCTGGTATGCAACAGGAACCACACATATATTTCATTTAGGCCTAATCCCAAATCAATGTGACATTTTGAAAACCAATGTGACATTTTCAAACTCTAATGTGACATATCCCAAAATTACTAGAATTTGCACACAATTATAGTTCAAGTGACTTTATTTAAGTCTATAGACTAGTTTTAAACAAACAAACAAACAATAAAAATTAAAAATTAAGACAACTATCAACTTGTCAAGTAGTCAATGTAGGACTAAGTTAGTTCTGTATCAGTATGTCCTCTTATCATTCCTAACATGATAATTAAAACACTTCTAATCAAACATGGTAAGAGGACATACTGATACAGAACTATGGGTCTGACTGGTTAACAGTCACATTTACTGTATGTCCACTTATCATTGAAATAATTATCTTGAGTGGATGATTTAAATAAGTTACTGATTAGGCCCTGATTATCCGGTCTTTTCAATTTTTTTTTAGGTGGCATGGTCAAAACAAAAGTAAATAACTCTTGATCCGCGATCGTTACAGCGCAGACGATGTTTACTATTTGCAGCGTTCGCACAGACCAATGACATCATTAAAACATGTGTAGTTACTCGGGCGCTTTATTGTAAATGAAAAGCGTGTATCACAGCGTCTGTATTTATTTATTCGTACTCACCTATTTCGTACTCACCTATTTCGTACCGAAAATGATCGTAAAAATCGGAAAGAGACCTGGGCGCATCCATTGCAAAAAACGATGTGACATTTCCGATTTTAATGGGACTATGGCGCATGGCGCATGCCTTTCCCGGTCACTGCATTGTATAGGCAAAGTATCAAATTGCTCCATAAAAAGCTGTGGTAGGAGTTGATCGGCCCATAAAAGCACTGTCTATGCATATACAAAAACCTTATTAGGGAAAAATTGTCTAAGTTCTCACAGCTGTCATTTTGTCAAAAATTATCTTTTCTGAACTAAACTCCTTCATGCACATATGTTCAATGTGTCTACATTGTATAGGAAAAGTATCAAATTGTTCCATCGAAAGCTGTGGTAGGAGTTGATTGGCCCGTATATGGCCTATAATAGCATAAGCACAAAGCACTATATTAAAAGCCATTTAGAACTACAAAGGGAAATAACTCTAATAGAATTGGCCCCTAGCCCTTACCTTTTTGTCTCAAGTATTTGTCTTGCATATATGAACATGTTTGCAAGGTTTGATGAAAATCCAGCAATGACTCTTCGAGTTATTAAGGAAAAAGCACTATATTAAAAGCCATTTAGAACTACAAAGGGAAATAACTCTAATAGAATTGGCCCCTAGCCCTTACTTTTTTGTCTAAAGTATTTGTCTTGCATATATGAACATGTTTGCAAGGTTTGATGAAAATCCAGCAATGACTCTTCGAGTTATTAAGGAAACAAAGCGTTACGGATGGACGGACAACGTGAAAACAGTATACCCCCTACAAACAAAATTTGCGGGGGGTATAAAAATCTGATGTTCTTGTGACAAATTTAGTTCACAAACTTTGGTCGGAAGAAAAGTGAAAATTTATACCAATCAGTCCTGAAATGGGATGCTATATCAACTATACCATAAATAAACTGTCATATTTGGTAAAACTTGTTGCTTTTGTGTAATTGTAAGCTGGAAAACTGATTCCATGAAAAAGTTGTTACGGACATGACTCACTCTGTCAAATTAACACTGTTATTTTTTCTAGAAAAATCATGGTTAGGCCAAAAAAAAAAATATGTGTGTTTACTATTTGATGAAAATTTCAAACAGGGTAGGTCGGTCGATTTTCTTTTTTCTTTTTTTTTTATTTTTTATTTTATTTGAAATAGGGTAGGTAGGTCAGGTCGATTTTTTTTTTTCACTCGATTTTTTTTTCAATCGATTTTTTTCCAATATTTACAATATCAAGCAACATAAGAGGGAAATAAGCCCAAAGAAGAAAGACGTCATCGCATGGATGGTTGTCATTAAATATCCCAAGTCATCTGGTGATGACATGTTGCTTCAAACAAGCTTTTCTGATCATGGTGACCACATTTTTTGAAAAGAAAAACCACAGGAGCTTGACGTTAAAAATTTTCTATACTTGTATACCCTTTACGTAGTAAAGGGAAGGACGGTCACTCCGCTGCTGCACAAATTGTTTCTGGGTGAATTACACCGTTATTATTCAGGTAACAATCTCGTGCGTATACCATTTGAATAAACAATTGCATGCTCTATCCTCCGCCCTATATGAGAAGTTTGTCACATTCACGGTTTCATTGTCATTTTGCTTTTTCTGTGAAAAATGATTTTAGCCGTGTGATGCGTGCACGGCCATCTTTGTTGTTTTGTTCTCTTCTATTGCGCAAGTTTCGCAGCAAATGTATAGTGTCATCTGATTGGTTAATACATGATGACAGAATGTTCTCGTCATCTCGACCAATCAAATGACAATACGCATTCGCTCCGACGTCAGGTCTCGCGAGAATGGTATAAACACAAAATAACAAAGATGGCCGTGCACGCATCACACGGCTACAATCAGATTTCACAGAAAAATCAAAATGACAATAAAACCGTGAATGTGGCAAACTTCTGATATAGGGCGGAAGATTGAGCATGCAATTGTTTATTCAAATTGTATACGCACGAGATTGTAACCTGAATAATAACGGTGTAATTTACCCCAAAACAATTTGTGCAGCAGCGGAGTGACCGTCCTTCCCTCTACTACGTAGAGGGTATACAAGCATAGAAAAATATTAACGTCAAGCTCCTGTGATAAAAACGACGAGAACGTCGCCATCTTGGATTGACAAAAACCGAAGGTAACCGTAAAAGGTTTGACTACATATGGAATAGAATCAAATCTGCGAAAATTTTCTAATACCGGTACTAAAATCCGGGACCGCTGAAGCAGGACCGGAAAACTGTCCCGTTTTTTTTTTATTTTCTGAGAAAAAATGGTAGGGTCGGCAGTTATAAAACAGGGTCGGTCGGCAAACCGTAAACACACCTATTTTTTTTTTTGGCCTTAGAGAGCACAAAAAATAGGAAATTAAGATAAGAATCCAGTTGCAAATGAATAAAGACAGATACAAATAAACCTGTATATTCCACAAATGGTATTGTCAAAAATGTGGAAAAGTTTTTTGGGACCGAGTCTCATATCTCTTAAAAAGTTATGTTCGCAAAAAATGTTCTCAGGATATGTCTGGTAATTGAAATTAGAATGAATACAAGATTAATAGGTATAGGTGCATACACTGTGTCCAATATGTTATCAGTTCATGCACACAAAATATGGAAACCACAAATATGGGTTTGAATTTGTTATCAGCCAAATGTTTTTGGCATATTTACGTCTGTCACAGGTTCCTATCAGATGTTCCTAGAATGTATTTGAGCATGCTTACTTTATAAAACAGCAGAAGTCTACATTATGCTTTCTTTATTAGAAGTCGAACATTACTGCCTTTGAAGGCCAATTATCCCTGATTTTATGCATTAAATGAACGGATGCGATCATTTGACATTGTAATTTACAATACATGTTACGTCCATTCTTGTGCTCTATTACACAACAAATAGCATACATATTAGCCCTATGTATTTACAAATCTAATCATATGCTTTTGTATTGCACTCTTTTGGGAGTGGTTGATGCCTGAAATTTACAGTTATGATTAAATATTCAGTTTTTGTGATTGTTACGTATGTTATTATTGACAGGGAAATTGATGTTATATTGACATACTTTCACTGAGTGGACACTACATGTTGAAGATAGCTTAACTGAAAATTTGAAGAAAAAAAAACCAAAGCAGCTTGGCAGCTTCAGTTTGAGGATTTTTTTTTTCAAAATTGGGAAAAAATGAGGATATTTTGGAATGAGAATGGGGCCTAATATCGGACCGTGGTGATAGAGAGAAAAAGGCAAGGCGCTGCCAAATCCTAGTCATTTAGTGCAGATAGTGATGATTTCTTCTCAGAAACATATGACCCTCAGTAGGAATATACATAAAAATTATGGTTTTCTCCCAAATATAGCTTCCTATAAAAACATTCATTATAAAGCTGAGATTGTTTATTTTAATTCAACACTTTTAATAGTTTGTAATGATTGAACATTGCAGAAATTTGATTGAATTTGAAATGATACATTGCAAATTTCAATACAGTTGTGGATGTTACATGTCAAAAGTCAAGAGTAAAATCCGCATCAACTATAGATCATAATCAAATGTTGCAGTTAAACTGTTGGTAAAGAACAGTTCAGTGTTGTTGCTTCATCAGTGAAAAGGGATTATTAAGCAATCAGCAGCAGGAAATATTTAACACTGCCACTTCAAATTTGAAATTTAAAAGTTCAACTCCACCAGTTACTTTAGCAACATAAATACATCTGCTAGTAGTTGCAGAGATAATTCAATATTTAGCTCAGGGAGATTTATTTGTATAATTTTGATAGAGGACATTCTTGGGAACATTTGTGTGAAATGATTTAGATTTTGGGTTGCTGATTCAGGTTTTATTTAAAGATTTATTTTTCCAGTTTCAGAACTGACAGCTCCTTTATTCAGTGAAGCAGAACTGTTTACGCAATTTTGGTAGAGGGCCTTTCTGGGAGCATTTGAATGAAAATTTTATGAGATGTTAGTGGTTAGCATAGGTTGAGCTAGACAAAATAATTAGTGTAAATTTGAAAACAATTTCTTTTCTATCAATTTAGACATTGTTTTGGTGCTCAAAAGAACTGTCTCATCAAGAAAGTTCTTTTGAGTATGTGTGTACACAAGTTAACATATGTTTTGGTTGAAAAATAAGAAGATTAATTCTTAATTAATTCAGTGATTCATATTTACAATTTTGAGCTTATGGTTCCTTGGACTCGCTGTTTCCCATATCAATGAGTCCAACTGCAAACTTATGAGTCCAGAACACTATTTTTAATGACAAGTCTGCAATACTATTGCAGGGCTGTGGAAATAGCATGCCCGACTTGTCCGACCTGGTCCCATTTCATTCAGGACAAGTTGAAAATTTCAATTTACTTGTCCATGGACAAGCACAAAATTTGTATAAAGTTGTTAAAATTTTGAATTTCATATTTTCATTAATTATTATGAGTTCACATATTGCATTGAAAACAGTGTGGATCCTGATCCTGGCTTCTTCAGAAGCCAGCTGATCTGGATCTACACTGTTTACAAGAGAGTTGATATAAGCTTGGTTTCATACTGTTTTCGAAAGTGTAAATTGTTTCAGCACAAAAAGGTATAAACTAATCTGTACTATCGGACAAGTAAAACTTTCTTTGGACAAGTACATTAAGGCCATTTACTTGTCCCTGGACAAATAGAAAATTTTACTATTTCCACACCCCTGCTATTGCATCCTGGGACTCACTGAAATAAAACTTCCCAGAGAAAAAAATATGCGCAAAACATGTGCGGGATGCGCAGGTAACAAAATCTGATTATTACACACTTTTGTCAAGAGGACGAGTGCATAGAATTTTGAAAAAAAAGTTATGAACAATATGTTTATTATGTTGAATATGGAATATCCAGCTTTAAGATAAGAGTGCCAAATCAAAAATCTAATCCAAAATTAATTTTTGTATTTCATATCCAAAGCATATGTTGTGGGATCTGAATGAAATTGTTCTTTTGAGCACCCAAAACAAATGTTTTAACTCATGGATAAGAAAATGTTAGGCTTAAATGAAATGTATGTGTGGTTCCTGTTGCCTACCTACCCTAATTTTTTAACCCTACACTAAACATTAAAATGGTCTTTGGAGAAAAAATACCTAAAATGGGCACTATTTCAGATTTTGTCACTATTTTCTTTGTTAAATGTTATAACAAAATTTAATAATATCCCTACCTACCTACCCTAACTTTTGTTGGTATGCAACAGGAACCACACATATATTTCATTTAGGCCTTACCAATTTTATGCTCAAAAAAGTTTTGTTTATCTAAACTAATATGGTATTTGAAGAAAAATACAAATGCACAACTTACATGAATACATGTACAGAGGTCTTTGTTAATAGGTTGAAGATCAAATCCTGTAATGTCAGCATCAGCTCCTGCTTTGTTATGGTTCGATTCCTCTTGAATAATTCCATATATCGATAGAAAAATCTGAAAGCAAAATTGGTAAATGTTCTAAAATTTTTAACACTAGTTGCCGGCTATAAAGACCAGGACAAACAATGCAGGCACAGATCAGATTGTTTTTTTTAAAAGCAGTCTGATCAGTGTCTTCTGTGCTTACCATTCTGACAAGCATTTTGTGAATTCCAGACAAGATAACCAAAATTTTGTTTGGAATAAAGAAAGTGAAAAGCGTTAGCAAGAGCTACGTGCATGAAGAGGCTGTTTTGGCCCCCCTATGAGGCCAAAAATTAATAGTTCAGTTGCTCTTTATAGTATTTTCCTATTAGTTTCTTAGAACAGTAGCCCAAGTGTAAAAGTTTGGTATTGAGTCCGACTTTAACTGTTGCTATGGTAACAAAAATGGCCACAAAACTAGGCTGAAAATAGGAAAATAACCATTTTGGAGCAAATTTGAGACATTTGACAGAGAAATTCACATAGAGTACAAGCAAACACCAAAAAGATATTTTAACAGATGATGAGAATTATCATAGCACACAACATATTAAAAGATTTTTTGGTATTAACCTGTACTGATATCTTATTCTTAAAGCTGCATGGTCTGTAACTTTTGATCTTTTAATAATACAAACTATGTTTCTATTTTTCAAGATCACAGTAAACTGACTAAAGTTCAGGTATACATTTTACCAATTTCGTAAATCTTAACAAATTATCAGTATCAAAACAACAGCATTTATGTTAAAATTTAACTGTCAATAATTATTGGAGGGACGCAAATAATTACCAACAAGGGAAAAAACACCTGTTTTTTATAAGATAATTCACTTTCCATGCAGTTTTCAGCTATAGTGAACAGATTTATTGTGAAAACATAACTTAATTATACTTTTACAAATGATTTAAAAAGAAAATATTTTTTTTCGAAAAATGTTCATAGTTGCAGACTATGCATCTTTAAAAAATCTGTCTCCAAAGGCCTTAAATTTGGTCCAAAATGGCAATTTCTCTATCTCTTGTCAGCCATTTTTGTTACCATAGTCCATTAATTGCAATGGGTAAAAGTAAAATAAATGCCAGAATTTTACACTTGGGCTAGTCTTCTAATAAACCGAATTGATGAAATTGGTGAAAAGCAACTTTCAGTTTTTGGCTCCAGAGGGGGCCAAATTTGCCACTTAATGCACATAGCTCTTTTAGAACCAAGTGAGTTACCATATATCAAAATTAAGACTGATATGATCTAATGCACATGTATTACCTCCATATATAATTTTAAAGATGGAGAAAATCAAATCAAATCCCTTTATAATCATATGTCTGATATATCAAACAAACAGTCTTTTCCAAAGTTGGAGGCAAAAAAAAAAACCCACCTAATGGTCTTCATATATAAATTCTAAAACAACTTTAATAAAAAAAACTTTTACCCTGAGCAGGGCAGAAAGCGGAAGGATCGAATGAGCATACAATTACCTGGGCATACATAGAGGTGAAAAATATATACTCTGTACATCCAGAATATTATTCAGACTTAAAAGTAACTTGTCTAAAAAAGTTGCAGGTTATAAAATTGGCTATCATCCTTTCCTACAAGTGAATAACAAAGGCTGATCGGACTGTGTAGATGTAAAGGATGGTCTGCATGTTGCTTTTGCATGTGACAATGTCATGTTTTATCCGATGGAGCAAATGTATTTTTGTTTCTAAGCTTAATCATTGTTGGGAGTTCATAATAATTGACCTGTTAAATATAAGACTTTTTTCATGCTCAACTTAACTGAACATGAAATTTATTGCGGTCATTAATATTAAAATTTCAGCAATTAATGGCAGTTTAATATTTCATTAGCAGCCTAGCCGTACTTGTAAATACAATTTATTCTGCTTTTAAATCATAAATGTCAACAATTTTTGGCATTAGCAGGATAAGTTTTAATACAATTAATTATACAAGAAAGTGATTGAAGTGATTGAATGCTTATTTTTTAGTAATTTACTTTATATTAGAAGCAATTGATATTTCCAGGTTCAACTTAGTTGAGCATGCGAAAATATTTAATAAAAAATTTTCCCAAATGTGAAGGAAAAGGTAGCTTCCTAAAATCCCAAATAAAATGAAAAAGTTGAATTTTGACCTACTGACCCCATCCCTAGGGGGAAAGGGGGGGGGGGGGGGTCTGCGGGCAAAATATATGCTACCATGTTGCTGCATTCGTGATTCTCTTTAAATTGTGATTCTCTTTAATTTGATATGCAACCAGATTATGTTCTGAAAAGTTGAATTTAGATCTATTGACCCAACCCTAGGGTCAGGGGGCGGAGGTGGGTAGGGGTCTGCGAGCAAAATATTTGCTACCATGCTGCTGCATTTCGAGATTCCCTTTAAATTGATATATTTTGACCCCATCCTAGTGTCAGGAGGGGGGAGTCTGCAGTCAAAATATTTGCTACCATGTGACTGCATTCTTAATTCTCATTAATTTGATATGCAACATTAACATGTTCTGAAAAAGTTGAATTTTGACCTACTGACCTCATACCCAGGGTCTGGGGGAGGGGGGTGGGGAGGTGGGAGGGGGCCAGTCTGAGGTCAAAATTTTTGGTACCATGTTACTGCATTCTTGATTCTAAATAATTTTGACCTACTGACCTTATACCAAGGGTCTGGGGGAGGTCTGCAGGCAAAATTTTTGGTACCATGTTACTGCATTCTTGATTCTAATTAATTTGATATGCAACATTAACATGTTCTGAAAAAGTTCAATTTTGACCTACTGACCTCATACCCAGGGTCTGGGGGAGGTCTGCGGGCAAAATAATTGCTACATTGTTGCTGCCTTCGTGATTCTCTTTAATTTGATATGCAACATGACCATGTTCTGAAAAGGTTGAATTTTGACCCCTCCCCTAAGTCCACCCCGGCGGTGAGACTAAGGCCTTCCATTGAAAATCACATTTGATGTGTTTCATATTTATTGTACCACTGCATGTCTGCATGTGAAATTTCCGTAAAAAATATTGACAACTTACTGAGTTATTGCGAAATTTAAATATTTGTGGCTTTGACCCCACCTAAGGGGACAAAGGGATGGGGTAAAAAAAATATTTTTTATCACTGTCACGCTTATCTACAGGCACTGGGTAATCATGGACTATAGTGAGAAATTGTCAGATATTATAGTTTTGGAGAAATGTGAAGTTTATTCCACAAAAAGCCAATATAACTTTTGCATTAGCCTTAACCTAAGACAAAAAAGGGCCATAAGTCAGTCAAATGTTTGCAAATGACCTCCAAATTTAAACTTGACCAGTATTTTATGATGCTTTACCCTTCTGTAAAATTTGAAAGTAATTGTTGCATCCCTTCAAAAGTAATTGATCGGAAACCACAATTTGACAATTTAGCCAAAATCTAAGTAAAAAAAGAGACATAACTCAGTTAAAATTTTGCGGATTATCCCCCCTTTTAGAACTTGTCCTGTATTTAATGATGTTTGACCCTTCTGTAAAATTTAAATGAAATGGATGCATCCCTTCAAGTTTTACCGTTCGGGAACCAAAAGTGTGAGGCCACGGACGCCACAGTCATGATCCCTGTGTCATCTTTGCTTCCCAGGCGACACAACTAACTAATTGAACCCCCGGGCCCCTTTAGTAATTTGAATCCCCTATCAAGAAATATTGGATCTGCTCCTGCAGTCCTGCTAACATTAAGTTCTTTTTACTTTTATATGGACTAGTCACCTTTCACATGTTTAATTATGCTTAATTAATTCTCTTGATTGCTAAATTTTCCAAAATTTCCAGGAAACTAGGCGAGAGTTGTTTTATGCTTTTCCTAATTCTATGCAATGATTACGGTGAAGGCCCCTAACATCGGCACTAAGCCTTTTAACCTCCATTGGATATAATAAGAAACAAACAAAATTGAAAAATTGTTCACAGCGAAATAAAGTAATCATTATACTTTATTCAGGGGTGTGGAAATAGTAAATTTTTCTACTTGTCCAGGGACAAGTAAATGGCCACAATGTACTTGTCCATAAAAATGTTTACTTGACCGAAAGAACAAATTAGCTTTATACCTTTCTGTGCTTAAACAATTTACTCTTTTGAAAACAGTATAAAATCAGATATCAACTCTTGCAAACAGTATGGATCCTGATCAGCTGGCTTCTCTTGTAAACATTGTAGATCCTGATCAGCTGGCTTCTCTTGTAAACAGTATATATCCAGATCAGCTGGCTCCTGAAGAAGCCAGCTGATCAGGATCCCCACTGTTTTCAATGCAAGATGTGAGCTTGTAATAATTAATCATATGAAATATAGATTTGTATAACTTAGCTTCATACATTTGTACTTGCCCAAGGACAAATAGAAATTTTCAACTTGTCCTGAATGAAATGGGGCCAGGTCGGGCATGGTATTTTCACAGCCCTACTTTATTTACACAAAGTTCAAAATGAAAAACATTTTCCTTGATCTCTAGCAACTTTGATTTTAAGTGCACAACCCCACTGTTTTAGGATAACAAAAATAGTCCCCTAACATTGCTCACTTTTTGCAAAATTTTCAATATCTTCTCTTAGATGAATTACTTTTACAAAATATACCGGCTGGGAAAGTAACACCAGGCTGTTCTCAACAATATACTTCACCAATAACTTGATTAAAAGTAAATAACTTGAAGCCTGCGTCATTTGAAATTATGGTCAGAAATATTTTAACATTTTCCAAATTTACCGAAATTCACCCCTGCTCAGTAGTGAAAGCATAAAGTGAAAACTTATTGCTGTTTTTCTTTTTCCGAAAGCAACCTGATATTGAATATCAAAAAATATTTTATCTGATTAAATGTGGCATAGTCACTTGGGCTAGTGCCCAATGTTAGGGGCCGCGCAATGTTAGGGGACGTCACTGTATGCCTAAAAAGCGCTATTTTGTAACAGTCTTTTGCGCAACTATATATATAATTCCTATTCAAGATGAGTATTTTCTTGCGAAGAGCTTGGACCCAGATCAAGACCGATTATAATTCAGAGAATCTCAGTCCTGAGGTTATAAAACTTTTTTTTTATGCTCAACTCAACTGAGCAGGGAATTTACAACCAGGTACTCTCTATACAAAATTATATTTGAAGTTACAACTAAAGACTAAAGAAGAGTCTTGCTTTAAGTCTCTCTAATTTGACATTTCAAATTTTATGAGCAGGATAAATTTCGTGTTTAGCGGAGTTGAGTATTAAAAAAGTTTTATAATCTCGGGGCCTGATCTGATTCCAAACAGTTCGAAAGTGTTCCTGAAATATTTTTTTTAAAAATTTCATGAAATCAGCAGACGACAAAAATTACCGGCCTGTGCGTTTTCATATCTTGGAAGGCTGACGGACATGACCGAGACTTCTGCTCTTCAGAGCCAGCAATTTCCTATTCTTGTTCAGTTGTGAAAACCACTGAAGTTAGGGACTCTCTGTAGAAAAAAACCCTGCTGAAGTCAAAGCGCAGCCATTTTTTTTTGTTGTTGATGAAGCAGCAGACGAAAATAGTTAATATCGTAGTAGCGCAACTGTCGTGTAATGTCAAAACGTCCCCAAGTCAAAACGTCCTATAGTCTATATTTGACTCAAAGAAGGGCTCAAAGATAATTAAGCACACGTGACGAAAGGACCTCGGACAGTTTCCTATTCAATCTGCCCAATTTATGACATCCTGTGGCTAGGTTAATGCATAATTGACAACTATAATTTTGGGATTAAATCAACCCCTTACATTTAGTGCACCTAGCAAAATAAAAAAGGAAAAAAAAAGCAATAGTAACCTAAGCTGAGGGCACTATCAAGGTTTATGGACTGCCTGAGGGCAAGGGCCTGGACCGCCCGGTTAATATGACCCAAGCCGCAGGGGAGGGCCATATCAACCCAGCAGTCCAGGCCATAAACCTTGATAGTGCATTCAGTTTAGGTTTTTATTGCATAGTGCATTGAACAACTATCACATACATTGAAAATTTATTAGATCTAACAAATAACAATTATGAAAAATTTGATGAACTGTTAAATGATTTTAATAATTCCACAGATCACTGTCGTGTCCTTTAGAATAAACGGTCACTGGACATTTCGGCCTATAACAATTTCGGCCCCTGTCAATTTCGGCCCATAACCAAATCGGCCTTTACCATTTCGGCCCACAGGTATAATAATGTATAATTGGTATGTTTGTCTATAATTGGTATAATTAGATCGGCTTACCTGTAATTATCCAAACAAACATAATAATTAATAAGAATGATTCGTTTAATTGATAAGGAGTTTGTATGTAAGAGAAGAGTTCATCACATAGGCAACAGGCAGCCAAAGCTCAGACGAGCCTGTGCATTTGTGCACTCCAACTTGAGTGTTTCCTATTCGCATATGAAACGCAAGCGATTCTTTCTTAATCAAATTATTCAGTTTAACTCACTGAACAAGTTGTATTTGCTAATGGAAAACATATATGTGATTTATGATTATTTCTTCTAATAAAGATACCAGTCTAGGCGTTTTCTAGTATATACTAGTTTGTAAAGTCAATCTATTTTCAGTTGTTTTTTCTCAATATAAATCTATTTTATCAATTTTAAATATCTTCAATAATATATGTCTCTTTTGCAGAAATCCAGGTTGACAAAATTTATGGGCCGAAATTGCTATGGGCCGAAATTGCTATGGGCCGAAATTGACATGGGCCGATTTTGTTATGGGCCGAAATGACCCAGAACCGAATAAACGTGTGAAAACTGCAAAATTCACTCGCAATTTTACAGTAAAATCCCAAAAGATGCATAATTCATAAACAGTGTAGACCCACATTAGACTGCATCTATCTGGAGCAGTCTGATTTTGGTAGGTACTGTTTGTCTAAACATATTGGTCCAAATAATTAGGATTTTACAGTAAATCTGCTATATGTCCGTGTTTCTTTAACACAACTTAATGCAGACGAAAAATACATATCCTTTGAACAAAAATGACATTTTATATATTGGTCCAAATAATTAGGCATTTTACAGTAAAGCAGAGCGACAAGCGGAAGTAAAACCAGTAAATTAATTGTCATATTCCGTAACACTTTTCCAGGACATCTCATAGTGGGCACTATAATGTGGTATGGACCGGTCCATATAACTTGATAGTGCCCGCTCGTGCATCTATCTCAGAATAGCGACCACCACATGATGCCTTTCTAGCCAATGAAACAGCGAGTTACATTTGTTGTTGTTGTTGTTGTGTTTAATGTCCCACCATCAGCTAAGGTCATGTAGACAGGGTCACGGCTTAAAGTCTCATCCGACAGACTGGTGAAGCTGGGAATCGAACCTGAGACCCCTGGTTTACAAGGCAAGTGGCTTATCCACTACACAACACCAGCTTCTGTGTTACATTTGTGATATGCACTAATGCGTATTAATGCCAGGACTTTAGGGTTTAGTGGGTGGGGTATTTTTGTGACCAAATTTTATTTCACATAAAGTCAAAGTTTCACCGGGTATTCACCAAAATATACTGAACAAAAGTGAAAACGCTACACTTGAATTGTTGGTCATCTATATACAAACTTATGCAAACCAAGAATGCATATGAAAGTGTATCTTAATGTTCAAATACTGGGTAATGCATAACAGTAAAAGTTATACTGATGATGTCACGAGGACACACATGAAAGCCATTTAAATGTGACAGGGGTCCAATTTTTCAGGTTGCAAATTTGAACAGATATCTCACACAGTTTAGGCCTTCACTACCCACTACCTACGAGATCAGACTGCACGAAATGGTAGTCTAGACATGTGACAACCAGAAATGTGAAGGACTTATCTCAAGTGTGTTTTGATCGTTTAGAAAAGCAGCCTTAACAAGCATGTTTTCCATTGCAACCAGTTCTCTCTTCCCCATCAAGATGATTGCAAAACTAGATTGGACATAAAGTAACGTACAACAAAACATAGAACAATTACAGACTCCCACAATGGGAGTAACAATAAACAACAAGTCAACAACAACAGAACCACTGCCTTAGAACGGACAGCAGTCTAAGCCACCAGCTAACCTTCTCTTTTTACCTAGGTAATAATCATGAACCATATCATCATATATCCATACTCACACTATATATCAATTGTTAAATATCAACCAATACAAGTTTCATGGTCTGTACACTGATTATGTGAACCATATCATACAAAACTCCTGGTGTGAACCCTATCACTTGATTCTTCTTCTGTCCATGATATGGGCATGCACAGAAATTTAGAGATCGACCTGTCTGCCATGGCACATAACTGCTAAAAAAAGGCTTTGTCCATTATGTGGTATGCATTACTCAAGGCACATGTATACGCTTAAGCGTTGCAAGGGGCAAATGGCTATAAAATCCATCTTTGCACCAAAAAGTAAGTGGGTATGAACAGGAAATATCACAATCACATACTGCAGACCAACCCACAGCACCTTGAGGAAAAGCCACAGAACATTTATAGTAACTTTGCATCTGTAAGACAATAATAGCAAAGCAACCAGCTTTGATAGTCTAACCATAACAATGATTGGTGTTACAGCATTTAGAGATATAATGGTAATATTTTCTGCACTAAAACATTTTTGAAAGCACCCTGCACATGATCAAGTCCTCAGACCCAGTATAAACAGATTGGGTGAATCACATGACTGTGTAACGCATTTGGCAAGCAAGTAACTATGTTGTGTGTACAACATAATGCTAAAATCAGATAGGTCAATGTGTGATATGCATGCGGCCGATTGGAAGATGTCTTCAATATACCCCCTCCCCTCCCACCCCCCCAAAAAATCTCCCTGAGCTATTGGTTAGACAGCTGTCAAATCTGAATGCTCTTTACATTTACATGACTGTAAAGCTATATATATATAACTTTAAAACTAAAAAAGCAAATCCCAGGGATTTGTCCATTCTGGAGTTTGAAGATTTTGTGAAATGTTTTGAGGGCCCATCCGTATGGGGTTTTAACGGACATCCAGGTAGCTGCGATGCGCTGAAGCAGTAATAGGAATTATAACGGAAGGTGTTTGTTTTTATACTATATCTTTTGTAATTATAAAGTAAGGAAAGGTGCAAAGATCAGGAATTGATACAATCAAGTACCACACCTGACCCAGCAGAAGCAGAATTCCTGTGCAAACAAATGATTTACCTTTATATCTCATGATTATTCTGATATATTTTATGAGTTTCCCTCTGCAAACTTTTCGTTCTTTTTTATGGTTTTTGATAGAACCCTAAGAATGATTAAATGATATAGTAAAACAGGCTTTTTAAGATCTGCTCAATGGTAGATATTCAGTTCTGGTTATTAAAGTATTGAATATATTTTCCCTGTGCAAACTGGACACTATGCTCAGTTCAATTGCGAACAAATTGGTAAGTTTTTCATATTATTAAAATAAATTTTGATGTAGCCTCTTGAATGTTTTCTGGTACAACCCGTTGACTTTTTCACAAGGTTTCGAGGTATAATCTATCTTTAGCAACTGTGTCCAAGGTAACAACAGGTATTGACCACACATACACTTTAGTTATCACGTGTCTATAACTTAGTTTTTTGAAAGTGAAGACTATTTATTTATTTATTTATTTATTTATTTATTTATATATTTATTTATTTATATATTTATTTATTTATTTATTAAAGTTGTGTTTGATCAGGGTATGCACTGTTTGCATCAAGAATATTCTATTAAAATTTAAATAAAAATGAAAATATCACCAAACTATTGACCTAAATTGGTTAAGATTCTTCACTTGCTAGTGGCGATAATTTTGGTACAAAAAGTGTGGATCCAGATCAGGCCAAAAAAGCGTCAAACTGATATGGATTCAAACTGTTTGAGTGAGAAAGTTGGTATTTCTGTAATAAAAGGAAAAACGATTCTGAAATATTGTTTCAAAGGCCCATTTGGCAGATAACAAGATAGCAGGCAAAATTACCCAGCATGTAAAGAGTTAATTGACAAATTCCCTCTAATTGTATGGCTTCAATTTATTGCCAATTATATAATGTGAAAATTGGCGACGCTTGGTGGAGTCTATTTGGTGTAAACTGTGAAAAGATTATCTAAAGAAGAGCCGACTACTCATTAGCTCATTTAAACTTTTTCTTGGGCATCTGATCATGTTCTCCACGGTTTTTTTTTAAAAAATGTTCTATTAAAATCTGAATAAAAAATATGAATACCACCATACAACCCTTGGTTCAGAAATAGACTGGTCCAACTAATAAAAGTGGGAAATTCCATACGGCTGTACAGCATTAATTTTGAGATAGAAATAATAATAATTCGGCTGGCACCATTATTTACAAGTATGTTATATCACAATCAGAATCTTGAAATTATTTTGACTTTTAAGAAAGCAAACATTGCAGACCTTAATGAAACCACACAGAATTCAGGCACCTCATTCGGGTCTTCACTGATTGCATATATTTAGAATGGATAAGCCGCTTCAATTTCCACGAGTTATGACCCTACTGTGCCATCTAGCTTTAAAGGCAGGAGTGGGGTATATAAGGAAAAATAAGGCTCAATTCTGGCACTTTTTGTTTTGCAATGCTGTGAACATCTCCAGGAGCTTTTGAGGCTTATCTCTAATTTGACTGGCTGATCTATTAAAATTTAGAAATGATTGACACCTGTTATCAGCTCAGTGGCCATGTGTTTTGTCATATGGGGTATTCTGCAATCACTATCAATTATTAGGAATTTAGTCAAAACCTAAGCAATAAAATTTGAATTTTGAAAGAATTTTATTTTGGATATTTTTCTATATATCGAAATTTTAGAAAAAAAATCAATATTTGCTACAATTTTTTTTTATTATAAACATTTAGCAAAATGATTAAAAGAAATGATAAATTATTTTTTCATTCATATTTTTAATTAATAAAGGATTTATAACATTCGTGTTTTCAAATTACTAAAAGGTTGTTTATTGTGAGAAAATGGAAAAAAAAATATAAAAAAGCTCTAACTTATAAAGTCTCATTTATTTTACATTTTTCTTACTTTTTATACTAATCCAAACTAAGAGAATCACATACATGTAATGATACTTTATAAATTACTGCGTTTGAAAATAAATGAGGCAAGTCATGTTTGTTATGTGTCCACTGGTTTATAATTACTCTAGATAATTGGCATTTAGCTTACTTTGGTCCTACACGGACCAAAGATCACTAATCTGTTGACTGTGGATGTTATTCTTATTTTATGGTCGGATCTGAAAGCCCCTGCCAAGCCGAGGGGCCTAGTGCCGACCTACATAGTTTATTTTTTTCAAACTCATCCTGGGTGGAGATTTTTCACAAATATTTTTATTTAAAATCATCACATAGACTAAAATCGATAAGTGGAACAATAATAATAATAGTAAATAACAATAATTTTGATTTTATTGCCATTTTATTGCTCGCAGGGGGCCTGAAAGCCACAGCCTAGTGAATCAAGATTTCCGTTGATTTTTATTGGAAGTTTGAGAGGTCTACAGGCGAGTTTGGCAATTATTCTGAAAATAAAAGATAAGTGAAGAAAAAGTTTAAAGGAATCTTACTTAAAAATTCGTTAATTTCACAAAAATGGTCATTTTCCTAAAGGTCACATCCAGTTCTATTTATAGACATTTTGAGTAACCTTAATGGAATGGTAATTAAATCCAAATTATAACTATTAACTATTATTATTAATATTCCACTTATTGCCTTTAGTCTATGTGATGATTTTAGATAAAATTTATTTTTGAAAAATCTCCACAAAGGATGATATTGAAAAATAAACTATGCAGGTCGGCAGCTCGGCTCGGCAGGGGCTTTCAGACCCGACCTTATTTTAGTTTAATATTTGTTCAGGGTAAATCTTACAAAGTTTTATTTAGAAAACGGCGAAGATCCAGTTCAGCTATGCTGATCAGAACTCGAACTGCATCAAATTTGGGAGGGATCAAGTGTATTTTTTTTTTCAATAATTTAAATATTCAGCATGATAACTATTGAAGAAAAAAATATATGAATATAAAATGAAAAATAATCAAATATTATATTGGTGACAATCAAATTCATTGAAGAAAGCTGCATTTTTATAATCTTGTTTGGTCTTATTTTTCAAAAAAAAAAATACCAATAATTATTACAAAAATATTGTCGTGTTGAGACAAGAAAACAGAACAGTAGTAGCCTGAGGCTTATCTGTTATCTGCTAGATCAGATGAGGACAGTGGCCTGGTCAGTAGCTAAGCTCCGCCCACTCCGCCCACTGACCATCTCATACAGGTAATAATCTCTCTGTCGGGGGGGGGGGGGGGATCAGGCCTCGAAAATAGCACTCGTCCGCTCGTATTTACGAGTGCCTCGGGCTGCAGGGCAAGTGAAATTTTTTATATTTCTAGTATAAATTATTTTTTTTCCCCTATATGCCAATAATTTTTGTGATGCAGGGCAAGTGCCTATTTTAAGATATTTCAAGCCCTGGGGATGGGGGTACAGAATCCCTGCCTTTTAAAGAAACCTGCTGAAAATGAAGATTTGGCAATTGCCTCCCTTTACAAACAGTTCTCAATTTAATATATCGCAGTCGCCGCGTATTTAAAAGTGGTCCGGCGGTGGAAATCATCGAGTACCGACGGCACGAGATGGGGGAGAGCACGAGAGGGGACACCCCTCTCATTAGGGGGGTTAGGGGGTCTCCCCCGATAAAAATTTGAATTTCTAGCGCTTCTATGTGCGTTTTTATGGGTTTTTTATGCGTTTGGGACCAGATTTCAGTCACGATTTTTTGTTAGAAAAGATATTCCTTGGCGCGTGAGAAAACCAAATGCTAAGCAAAATCGTTTTCAGATAGTCACGATTTGTTTTACTTTTTTCTTCAGCATATTTCTTAGACGTTATATCACCTATGTTCCCGCAGGTTTGGCAAGGTACTTTTAGCACTGATCCTTGGTTGTCATGGGCGGATCCAGAGGGGGACAGGGGGTCCAGACCCCCCTGAAAAATCACAAAAAATTAGGATTTCTAAGCAATACTGGTCCAGATCTCCTGAAAAAACACAAAGCTACCAAGCCAGCATTCAATGTTGGGCCATTATCGGCCCGCCAGCCTTTGACTGTGACATAACTTTCTGGATCCGCGAATGGTTGTACTTCAAAGAGGTGTATTTTCGAAAAGATATACCTGATGATTAGTCAATTAGTACACCCGTTACTTTAAGGATGCAGAAGGCTTCATCTAGATTTTTGCTACACAACTTTCTTTGATGAGTTCCCTTGTCGATAGACAGACATAACGTGAGATCTTTGGCTTCATCGTAATGAAGCCAGGGCCTACTGTCGAACTACGACGGCTAAACCCTTCTCTATTCATGCTTCTTATAAAGTCGAATGAGCGTTGGGGGAACCGAAAAGTCTTGGGCTGAATTGGAACAGGCAGAACTTGTATATCCGTAACGGAATGAATTGTAACTACACATGCCCACGATGCTCGTAACGTTTAAACATACTTAGTCGCTCGACATGTTATTTAGAAGAAAAAAATGTCAATTTGAGGGAAATGAAACTGGCGCATAGAAATTATCTGGGCCTCAATGCGAGAAGACCTGTCATCGAGGTTTACGACCATGCAAGACTTAAACCAACCTGCTCAGTTACAGAGAGTACATGTAGCTAGAAAGCTGAAATTTTGTGTGTAGCAAGTTTATTAATTATACTTTTAAGAGGGCGAACAACAAAGGCACTGATCAGACTGCGCAGATGTGAATGCAACTACGTCAGGTTTTCTCTCGACACGGCCCGTAAGTATGATAACTGTCATTATAATAATTGCATTGTTTTTCAATGTTTTCACACCTTGGCTAGGTCGGTCTATGGATGACACGCGCAACGAGCGTTATTGATGATTGCATCAATAAATTGAAAATCAAAAAGAAAAATGAGCCAAAACGAGAGAAAAGGGACACGGCGGAAATCATACTCGTCCAAAAAAGTGGCCCGGCGCTCGCCGTCCTGCCGGACCGGCGACGACGGCCTTGTATGTCGGTATGAGACGAAAAGTCCGAGTCACGATCACCCTTAACTGACCAGGGTCTTTCTACCGGGACTGAGATTCAGTCTCCAATGCCAATTATAATGCCTTCAATCCCCTCTAATAGCACTGACATTGGAGAACTAAAGTAATTCATGCAGTGAAATATATTTCATAAATATCATCAAAATAAATAAAATATAAGGAGACGATCACCTGACCCTGCAGCTGTGAAATAACAGGTAAGCAGATATGGCGAGTTTCCGTTTTCTTACTTTCATACACGACTGTCATACTGATAGAGTGACGTCTGCTTCAGAAAAAAATGTTGTAGAAGTGTCAGAGATGCCTAGATCATTGAATCAATAGAATTTGATAACAAGTGGTTTGTATCCAGATCTGAAAAGACTTTTGAGCATCGACAAGTTAAACCGGTAGATTCACGCAATCACGGGTTGTTTTATCTCGGACCTAGCTTTTGCAGACTGTTGAAATAACGAATTCATGTGCTGTCTGAATATCAGGTCATTTTTTGGCAGACTGAGTCAACGGTGGCTTGAAATAACGAGAATTTTTTTCCCGACACAAAGCATTTAAACATAGTATAAGTGAAGGTGTGCTTTGATATCAAGGATACAGACACATTTTTTGCCAGGAGCAAGTTGGCCCCAAAAACAATTTAGTGATTGGGGGTCCAGCCCAAAACGGTAACAAGACGTTTCGCCCCCAAGATGTTTCCCCCTGGTCCTTTCTCCTCTAGTCGTTTCGCCTCTATTTTCAACCCTAGTCGTTTTGCCCATTCGGCCAATTATGGTCAATGGTGACAAACGATACTCAACAATAAGATGTAGATAACTATACTGCTCAACAAAAGTTTAGCACGAATAAATAAAAATTAATTTTTATTTGAGCAAATGGTTTAAAGTTATAAAATATCTGCTGAAATGATAGTTTGGTATGTGATAAAGTTGAGGAAGCAATTGGTGTACTTAAATTGGATTTCTACTGCGTCGTCCGTTGCTCTAAACAAGACAGGGGTCAAAAACGTGTTTCAACTCCATTAATGGCGATACAAAATTGATGCAGCACCGGTTTAAAAAGTCTCTTGTTTTACAGCTTGATCGAATTTGCCATTCTGAAAAAAAGACAAAGGTCGTCTCCATTGAGCATAAGTAGCAAAAGTTGAGTCTTGAAAACAACTAACGTCGTTGTTATAATGATGTTTACAAGTCAAAAACAGTACTGTTTTCGCTGTGTAGGCATGCTTAATTGAAAGGGTTTTTGTGTTGAAGAGGATGCCAAAAGAGAGACAGTTTAAGGAAAGGTAAGTTTATAAAATTTTGTCTCGTGGTATTTAATTCATAAAAAGTGACGTTAATCTGAAGTTGAGGCTAAATTAAGGTGATAACGCTATCTAAAGAAGACATTTTCAAAGGACAAACTACAGACATGTTCCGGGTGCTTGTGCCAATCTAACATCAAACAGATTATTTGGTCTCTTGATTCAGTTCGCTGAAAAGTCAAGAAGTGTAAAATGCCATTTTAACGTTGTAATGGAACGGTAAAACGTGACATAAACGGGTATCAAACTTTGACGTTTTTAACGTTTTTCATCATTAAGAACCTTTGGCTTTACTCTAGAATAAAAATTTTTAATTTCAGATGTAGACATGTATCCTTTGCATGCCCTTGACATCAAACTTAACGTTGATCCACTGACGCCTAACAAGATTACTTTTTGTCTGGCGGACACAAAAAAATGTAAATTTCAAGATCCCCATACATGTTGATTACATTAAATAAAATGGTTCATGTTCATTCAAAGTGGGACATCGTATTAAAATCCGTGCTAAACTTTTGTTGAGCAGTATATGTATATACAGATATAGTCTTCGCGTTTCGCCTTGTACCCAGGGGTCCTGAGTTTGATCCCCGGCTCCTCCAGTCTGCCGTACGAGACTCTAAGTCGTGGCCTCGTCTCCATATTACCTACTGAGCTGTTGGTGGGACATTAAAAACACAAACTCGCTCACTCACCCTATCAGCCAGATTTCCACTGACCTAAGAATTTTAATGTGAAAATTATTCTTGACACATGTATAAATATCAATGCTTATTCACCTTGACTTATCCAGTTATCGCTTGTGGGGACTTGTAACAGGCAAACAGTTTGACCCAGGTCAGGCAAGAGAAACCGGGGTTGATCTGGTTCCAAATCATTTCACATTGGTTACAGGAGTTAAGGTGTGGAGTCTGGCAATTTTCTTTGTCTTTCCCGAGGTTTGCAGTTTGTCAGACTTGGTGAACATTGCAGATCCAGACCAGGTGTTGCGTCATGCAGCTTCTGGTAAGACTATAATGTTCAGAGATGTGTCTTTTTTGTTTAATTGATAAAATAATGTTTGCAGACAGTGAGGTCCAAGGTTGCAAAAGGTATTTCATGAAGATATAATATTTGGGGAAATGCAAAGAGTGCGGACCCCGATCCAACGTCACTTTGAATATATATATATATAGTGGGTAACATTTCATTGAAAAAGTTTGATATCTTTCAATTTCTCTGTAAGAAATCCAGTATCATGATTTTGGATTTTAATTTTACATCGGCAAGCAGAGAAGGCTCAGACGAGCCAGTGTATCTTTAAAGTCTGGCCAAAGCCTTCGCTGTTCGTATACACAAAATATGGCAGCAGATGAAGACTCACACCAAATATTGGCCAATACAAACAATATTATCCAAATAGTAACCATCAAAATTGTCGACGAGCCATTAAGATAATCCACAACACAACAACAGCAATAATTGGATTATCAAAGCATGTGAACGATTATCAATTATCCATTATTGATAGATTGAGTGTTTATTGAATGTCGCATGCTTGCCATGAGCGTGTTAGACAGTGTATATAACCTCGGACCCAGTACAATATACATATAATAAATATAAAGTTATTAATTTTCATGCACTAATCATTAAAAAATAATTATTAATTCAATGCAAAAAATGGATTAATGATCATTAATGTATAAAAGTTTTTGTCTTGTCCAACCCAAACATTGTTGCAGGTACTAAAAAGAACCGTCTCATCGAGACGGTTCTTTTGAGCACCCAAAAGATAAAATGAACCTTCATTACTAGAAAATTCCATGTTGTTGGATGCGAAAAACAGCCTTGCATTGGCGCAATCTGATCAGCGCATTCGTTATTTGTTCTAGCTAAACAAGCAAGACACAAAATTTCACTATTTCAACTAGCCCCTGGAGCTGACCAAGTGGTTTGAGGCGGGGTTTGAGTTTGACCTGATAAAACACCATTGAGTCTGTGCTGTGTGAAAGATGCATATTATTCATTTAAGTTAATAGCTTCATGAGCTTGAAGACAGAGTCATCTTCTATAGAAAGAAAAAATAAACAGAAAATGCTAAGTTTTTCTTTCTATCTTTAACATCTTCAGGGATTTTTTTTTGCAATTTTGGGAAGGGGCCCTAGGGCCTTTCAGATTGGGAAAATTAGCGCGGTAAACCACTATTTTGGGAAATTTTCTAAACAAACAAGAACAGCATTTTTGGTCAGTTTAAAAACAAAATTCGCTATTACACATACTATTGCCATTAAATTGAAGGAAAATAGGATACAATTCTGGTAGATTGTCATCATGTAGCTTGTGTGTGTGTGTGTGTGTGTGTGTGTGTGTGTGTGTGTGTGTGTGTGTGTGTGTGTGTGTGTGTGTGTGTGTGTGTGTGTGTGTGTGTGACTGAATGAAAATTCTAAAAAAAAAAAAAAAAAAAAAATATTTTTTTTTTTTTTATTTTTTTTGGGGGGATTGGGAATTTTTTTCAAATTGGGAAAAAAGTCACCTAAATCCCATTGGGAAAGGGGCCGAATTTCGGCCCCTGAGGACACCAAAAAAATCCCTGATCTTGGACCCAGTTTACTGTCCGAGTAAACATGTTTAATTTTCATAATTTTATTCAGATTCGCTCCACAAATATTCTACAGGATTGAAAATGGCACAGTCAGAAACATGCACTGAAATTCAAACTAAAGTTTATTTTCTCTTAGTACTGGCTCGCTCAAATTAGAACATTGTGCCTTTATGCAGTCTCACCAGAGCCATTGCAGCTGACCTAAAGTAGGGAAGTAAATGAGGACGATATATAGATCTGTAGTCCAACTAGATTGCTGTGCATTCAAGTTTCAAGAGTGACATACTCAAGTACTAAAACATTATGAACTTGCACGCCTTTAAAATACGTGGCGATTTTTGCCGTATTCAAACAGTTTAGACCCAGATTAAACATGACAGAACATCTTATATATATATACTAGGGGCGAATTGACTATAGGGGCGAAACGACTAGTGGGGGCAAAACAATCAATAGGGAAACGTCTTGAGGCGAAACGACTAGGGGAGGAAATGATTTGGGGGCAAAACGTCCCGGATTCCCCAAAACAGGTCCTGCACAAGTGAGATTTTTAGGTTCTTTACCTACATCGAGATTTTAAATATTTTGCCCGCATATCCCCCCCCCCCCCTTGAAAGCATGTTTTTGCATGCAGACCCCCCTCCCCCCACGACCCAAGGTGAACTTAGGGGTTGGAGAAATGGGAGGAAATGATTTGGGGGCAAAACGTCCCGGATTCCCCAAAACAGGTCCTGCACAAGTGAGATTTTTAGGTTCTTTACCTACATCGAGATTTTAAATATTTTGCCCGCATATCCCCCCCCCCTTGAAAGCATGATTTCAGCAACATGGTAGCAAATATTTTGCATGCAGACCCCCCTCCCCCCACGACCCAAGGTGAACTTAGGGGTTGGAGAAATGGGATCTATGTTTGTGATTTATAAGTGTCTCTAAAATAACCCTTTGTCTGGGATATAAATTCGACAAATTTGCCTTGTTTGACTTCTGTTTGGCCAGTCAACACATCTGATTCTTTGAATTCTAGTATAGAGAAAAACATGTAAAAATATTCTTGTCTGAAACCATAAGGCCTAGAGCATTGATATTTGGTAGGTAGCATCACCTAGTGGACCTCTACCAAGTTTGTTCAATTTATGCCACTGGGGTCAAAATGGCCCCGTCCCAGGGGTCACATGTTTGTTTGTTTGATTTGATTCTGTACGTCCCATCGACAATCTTTCAGTTAAACAGGGACGGGTCTTCCTGGGATGAACCAGTACTAAGCTAGGATAAATGTGTCTTGCTCAAGGACCACAACGCAGTGAAGCTTGAACCCGCGGCCCCTCGGTCTTGAGTCAAGCACTCTTCCACTGAGCCACTGCGCTCCCTGCCAGGGGTCACATGTTTTACATAGGCCTATAAAGGTTAAAACATGAAAAAATCTTTTTGTCTGAAACCATAAGGCCCAGAGCCTTGATATTTGGTATGTAGCATCACCTAGTGGACTTCTACCAAGTTTGTTCAAATAATACCCCTGGGGCCAAAAAAGACCCGACCGGGGGGTCACATATTTTACATAGGCTTATATCTAAGGGAAAACATGAAAAAATCTTGTCTGAAACCATAGGGCCTTGCTATTGTGTATGAAGCATTGATCACCTAGTGGACCTTTACCAAGTTAGTTCAAATTATACACTTGTGGCCAAAAATGGCCCCGCTAAGGGGGTCACATGTTTTCCATAGGCTTATAAAAGTAAAAGCATGAAAAAATCTTCTTGTCTGAAACCATAAGGCCTAGAGCCTTGATATTTGATATGTAGCATCACCTAGTGGACCTCTACCAAGTTTGTTCAAATTATGCCCGTGGGGCCAAAAATGGCCCTGCCCTGGGGGTCACATGTTTTACAAAGGTTTGTATAGGAAAAACATGAAAAATCTTCTTGTCTGAAACCATAAGGCCTAGATCAGTGATATTATCTAGCTTCACCTAGTGGCCCTCTACCAAGTACGTTCAAATTATGCCCTTGGTCCAAAATGGCCCCGCCCCAGCGGTCACATGTTTTATATAGGCTTATAAGGAAAAACATGAAAAAAACTTTTTGTCTGAAACCATAAGGCTTAGAGGCTTGATATTTGGTATGTAGCATGACATAGTGGACCTCTACCTAGTTTGTTCAAATTATTCCCATGTGCCTAAAATTGGCCCTACCCCAGGTGTCACCAGGGACATGGCCAGCTTTCAACAGATACCTATATGTGAGCATTAAACAAAACTCAGGTGAGCTATTTAGGGCCACTTGGCCCGCTTGTTTGAGTTATTGCCCTTTGCAAATTTAGCCATTGAAAACTTGTAAACAGTATATATCTAAAAAAACAATTACAGATAGAAACACCTCATGGGAAAGCAAATGGTTGGGGACATAGTGTTTCATAAACAAGTTCTAGTTTATTATGGTGATTCGTAAATACTTGGCATATGATATGTGCACTAGATATCACAATGCCTACCAAAACATTAAGAAAGAGTGCAAAAAATCGCTTTTTAATCACTTTTCATTGTCATGAAAATTCAGACCCCCACTCTGTTCTACCCACCTTATCTCTTGAGTGTGTAGGAATTTTGAAAATACTTTGCTAGCTGGCTCTTGTCATTAGATTCATCTATTGCACAGATACTACTTGCATCACACCAGAAGCTGAAAAACAGCGGAGTCAGGAAAGTAGGCGTATAAGGCCCAAACCGTCAATGATCCTTTCAACTTTTTCAGAACATGGTCATGTTGCATTATAACTTGCATATCAAATTAAAGGGAATCAGGTATGCAGCAACATGGTTGCAAATATTTTGCCTGCAGATCCCCTACCCGCCTGACCCTGGGGATAGGGTCAAATCTCAACCTTTTCAGAACATGGTCATGTTGCGTATCAAATTTAAGGGAATCAAGTATGCAGCAACAGGGTAGCAAATATTTTGCCCGCAACCCCTGGGTCAAAAGGGCAGTTTTCAACTTTTTCTGAACATGGTCATGTTGCATATAAAATTAAAGGAAATAACAAATGCAGCAACATGGTAGCAAATGTTTTGCCCACAAACACCTACCCAGCTACAAAATGTCAAGATTAAACCTTTTCAAACACTTTGACTTTACACACACCCCTAGCATCTGGGTCCAAATTTCATATAACTTCACATGAATGTTCCCCATGATGTCCTCTTTCAAAATTGCATAAATGCTTTTGCTCCACCGAACAGGAGGGCTGCCAGAGCTCCATATAAGAAATCTTTTAAACAACATCTTCTCCTGAACCACTGACCCAAATTCAAAATAATTTCACAGTATTGTTCCTCATAATACCCACTACAAAAATTGCACAAATGGTTACGCTCTGCTGAACAAAAGGGCTGCCAGAGCTCCAGATAAGAATTACCTTTAAACTGCATTTCCTCCTAAACCATTGGTCCAAATTTAAAATAATTTCACAGGATTGTTCCTCGTGATGCTTTCTTCCAAAATTGCACAAATGGTTCCAGTCCACTGACAAAGGGGCTGCCAGAGCTCTAGATAAGAAATGTCTGCAATCAACACCTCCTGAACCACTGGTTCAAATTTCATAAAACTTGGCATTAATGTTCCCTCGATGATGATGCCCTCTTTTAAAATTGCATAAATCAATGGTTTCGCTCCACTGTATAGGAGGGCCACCAGGGCTCAAGATAACCGTCTTTAAAAGCCATCTCCTGCTGAACCACTTGTCAAAATTTCATATAGCTTAACATGAATGTTCCCCATGATGCCTCTTTAAATTGCATAAATGGGTTCGGTCAACTGAACGGGAGGGCCGCATGAGTTTGAGATAAGAAATCTTTTAAACAACATCTCCTCCTGAACCACTGGCCCAAATTCAAAATAATTTCACACAATTGTTCCTCATAATACCTTTTACCAAGATTGCACAAATGGTTATGCTCCACTGAACAAAAGCCTGTCAGAGCTCCAGATAAGAAATACCTTTTAAAAAGCATTTCCATCTGAACCATTGGTCCAAATTTAAAAAAAATTCTCAGGATTGTTCCTCATGATATCTTTTTCCAAAATTGCACGAATGGTTCCAGTCTACTGAACATAAGTGTTGCCAGAGCTCTAGATAAGAAATGTCTTTAGAAGACATCTCCTCATGAACCACTGGCCCAAATTACATATTACTTCACAGAATTGTTCCTCATAATACCCTCTACTCAAATTGCACAAATGGTTACACTCTGCCGAAAAAAAAGGGCTGCCAGAGCTCCAGATAAGAAATACCTTTAAACGGCATTACCTCCTGACCCACTGGTCCAAATTCAAAATTTCACAGAATTGATCCTCATGATATACTCTACCAAAATCGCACAAATGGTTACGGTCTGCTGAACAAAGGAGCTGCCAGAGCTTTAGACAAGAAATGTCTTTAAACGACATCTTCTGAACCACTGTTCCAATTTCCATATAACTTCACATGAATGTTCCCCATAGTGCCTTCTTTCAAAATTGCATAAATGTTTCTGTTCCACCAAACAAGAGGACTGCCAGAGCTCCAGATAAGAAATCTTTTAAACGACATCTCCTGAACCACTGACCCAAATTCATTATAATTTCACAGAATTGTTCCTCATGATGCACTCTACCAAAATTTCACAAATGGTTCCACTCCACTGATCAGTTATTTTCAGGTGAGCGACCCAGGGCCCTCTTGTTTGACTTTCGTTTAGCTAATACTAAAGCTATATTGGCTTTTTTGTGAAATGGACTTCACATTTCTCCAAAACTATAATATCTGACAACTTCTCACTATAGGCCATGGTTACCCAGTGCCTCTAGATTAGCATGGCAGTGATTCAAATTTTACCCCACCCCCTGACCCTTTATAAAGGTGGGGTCAAAGGTCAAATATTTAAATTTCGCAGTAAGTTGTCAATATTTTTAGTGAAATTTCACATGCAGACAGAGGTACAATAAATATAAACATATCAAACGTGATTTTCGATTGAAGGCCTGTGTCTCACCCCCTAGGTTGACTTAGGGGGTGGGGTCAAAAGGTAAAAATTAAACTTTCAGAACATGGTCATGTTGCATATCAAATTAAAGAGAATCACAAATGCAGCAACATGGTAGCAAATATTTTGTCCTCAGACCCCCCCCCCCCCCCCTGAGCCCAACCCTGGGGATGGGGTCAGTAGGTCAAAATTCAACTTTTTCCTAGCTTAGTACTGGTTCAATCCAGGAAGACCTGTCCCTGTTTAACTGAAAGATTGTTGATGGGACGTAAAGAATCAAATCAAACAAACAAACATACACCCCTCCCTGACCTCTCGGTCAGGTTGAAGTCAGATATTGAAATTGTACAGATTGGTTTGTTTTTTTATTGAACTAACCACTGAAAACTAGTTGATAGGCTTATAGCTTTGATCTGTATGATATGAAAGGTGAACTTAGGAGTTGGAGAAATGGGATTTATGTTTTGTGATTTATAAGTTTCTCTGAAATAACCCTTCGCCCAGGATATAAATTTGACAAATTTGTTTTGTTTGACTTCTGTTTGGCCAGGCAATACATCCGATTCTCGGAATTCTAGTATTTAATCTTCACTCAAATGTTCACCTTAGTGAGATGTTACAAGTCAATGATTTCACCACTCAGACTTGGTCATTCTTCTGTGGGGGATTTTGCTGTCCTTCAAACTACTTTCTAAGTCTGTGACTTTTGTGATCTGCTGAAAATCTAAGTAGCAAGAAGTATATTAAATGCTCTTGATCCAAACTGTTGAATATATACCAAGCATTAGTTTTCTAGCAGAATTATGATATTTCTCTCAGTCTGTAACAGCGACACTTGTCTTTTTGTACAGTGGAGTCATAATCCATATAAATATTTCGACTTCTGTGGGGGGCGAACCCACGAATGCGGCATGCGCGCCTAGCACTGCAACGTCTGACGTCCTTAACCATTACACCATCGAGGCATCCCCAAAAAAGGATGCTCAAATAGCGTATATAACGGCGCCAGACGCAGCAGTACACTCCGTATAGGGGTTCTGTAATGTATACTAGTTTTCTAGCAGAATTATGATATTTCTCTCAGTCTGTAACAGCGACACTTGTCTTTTTGTACAGTGGAGTCATAATCCATATAAATATTTCGACTTCTGTGGGGGGCGAACCCACGAATGCGGCGTGCGCGCCTAGCACTGCAACGTCTGACGTCCTTAACCATTACACCATCGAGGCATCCCCAAAAAAGGATGCTCAAATAGCGTATATAACGGCGCCAGACGCTGCAGTACACTCCGTATAGGGGTTCTGTAATGTATACTAGTTTTCTAGCAGAATTATGATATTTCTCTCAGTCTGTAACAGCGACACTTGTCTTTTTGTACAAGCATTAATTATCTCCTTTTCTCTCTCTTTCTCGTATATCCATTTGCCACACATCTTTCACAAGTTGATAACACTCTGAATCAGCCCCAAAATTGTGCACCTTTAGCAAACAATATCTTCATAATTGGCACATTATGTTGATTCCCTCCCATCAACAAAACCAAATAGTGGAGCTGCAATGTTCTCTTGAGACTGAGGTTATTTTCCATTAATTATTACTTATAGTTAATATCTGGTTAGCGGATTGTTTCATTTGGTGTATATCATTCTTTGCCACAAAGACAAACATTTGTCACGTTGCCAACACTGATCATTTTCTATTGTTCTTTTTAGTACAAGATGCGCAGAAAGTCAAGACAGTGAAAACATCACCTCTAACTCACCCAGCTAGGCGCTTTGACAAGAACGAAGAGAAACAACTTGACCATTGATCTGAGCTTTTGGGTAAGAAAACTGAAAACTTATATGGCTCGACAGTATAGGTACTGAGTTCTTGGGAAGTGTAATTGCACTAATTTTTACAATGATTACATCTTTCGGTCAAGTTATGTATTATGAAGAACATACAAAATAAAGCGGATATGAGAAAAGGGTCCTTACAGCATTTCAGCAATTATTACATAAGAGACATTTGAAAAACGCCTGAAATTACAAAATTATACAGGTTTCTATATTACCACAAACATGTTTCTATAATTTGATGTCACCAAAGTAGCAAACGTTTCTGATTATATTTGAAGCTTTGTATTAGTGGTGCTGCCACGGCAACAATGATGCAATAACGCATACAAGGGTGCGTAATGAAGGGTGGGTCACTTTAATTGCCTTAATAACCACTTAAGCAGCTATATTTTCATAAAAAAATATTTGCATTAACTTTATGACTTAGTGCTTCTGAATACATTATATTTGTAAGATGTTTAAACTGAGCTAGAAATAACCAACAAGCAACTTGAGACGAGCACTCTGATGTCATATTAGGGTCAAGGGCTTTCATGACGTCACATTTGGATTACATATGACGCTTCAAACCTGCATATATTCTTCAATATTAAAGATAATTGCTTCAAATATTCAGGAAATGCTCTAAAGAGGTACTAGTACTTTACAGATTTAACATCAGCTAGATTTTGATTATCACAACCATAAGACACCTTTGTCATATCCTGGCCCAAATGTATTAGCCGCATACAATTTATTATTCAGTCAAGGAAAGCTGACACTCAGTATGCAAAAAACATAAGTACTCAGGGTGATCCTCCAAGAGCTTGTGCGCTCCTATATAGGGTGAATTATAGCATCACTGGAAATTATTACTTGCTTCGTAAACAAACCAGAAGACAACTTAAGGATACAGTACAGTTATTTTTGCCATGGTTTGTTGCTGCTCCCATTGTGTCAGTTTGTTTTAAAATTTAATCTTTGTTTTGCTATGTAGTTCTAATTGACCTTTCTAATTTGGCAATCATCTAGATGAAGGAAGAGACGGATGGTTCCTTAACTTAAATTGCATACCTGCTGCCTTTTGATGTCTGTGTATTGTCTCTTCCTCAGAGTGCCATGGATTGGTCTATGATCTGAAATAATGGCATTTCTTGTTCATACTCAATTGTTTATTCTTCAGGTGATTTGTTGACTGGTGTTACAATGGCATGCTTTACCCTTCATGAAGAGGAGGATAAGAAATAGCTCACATGATGGAAATGAAAGTAAGACCACAATGCCAAGTAACTTCATCAGTTCTCAGATTATAAAACTTTTTTCATGCTTAACTCAACTGAGCATAAAATTTATCAAGCTCATAAATGTTAAAATAAATAAAATTGTTGGCATTTCATAAAATATTTGTAAAATATTTCAGCATCTGAGTTTGAAAGCAAGAAAAGTATTCATTCTTAAGATTTTGATTTTTTATAAGCAATTGAAATTTCATGCTCAGTTGAGTACAGATTGAAAAGAAAAGTTTTATATCTTTGAGGCCAGGTTTCAACTGACCACTCCATTTTTAGGTTGATTGCCTTATAATAACCTGTGACAGAAATAGCTCTGCAAGGTGCTTAGCCTTGAGAGACCAAGCCCATAGGTTATAGAAATCAGAGGACAAAAGTTCCACCCCTCCGCTCATAATTACGAGTGAAATCTAGAAAGGACGAGTAATTCTTTCAAAAGCACTCTTCCTACAGGACGAGTGCTAAAATCTGAGGGTGAAACTAGCATTTTTTGAGTATTGACTGTGAAATCTTGTTGTCAGTATATAGGATGTAGTTATGAAACTGACTGGGTAAAAATATTATTTTAGCAGTGCTATAAGGAACTTAATAAGTCATATAGCATATCACTTCCTTATTTTCTTTATTGCATACCCTTCTAAAGGACAAGTGCATGTATTTGCAGGATGAGTTAACACTGTAAGTCACTTGTCCTGCAGGACAAGTGCGATATAAATTGAAATAGTCTTGTCCCCTGGTATCTTTTTCTTTTTTGACCGTATTTTCCTTTGTACAATGGGAGCACTTGTAATCACCCACAGTATAAAAGTCTTGATCATGCTATCAACAAAACTTTAAAAACAACTAGGAGAAGGCAGTCACTACTTTGTATTCTGTTGTTTTAACTTTAGTTATCCTTACATATACATGTATTTTATAAAAATTGTCTCTGGAGACTTGTTCTATCTTTGATCATGAAAATTTGGCTTTAATTGCATGTGCTCAGAAGTTCCTTTAAGTGTTCATGCTGATGTATCAAGCTGGGATAGACATTAAAAATTTGGTCAGTCTTCATCTACACCCATATTTTATATATGTAAGAAACAAAGGCTCTGGGTAGTCTGTACATTACCACAGCATCAACTAAGCCTTTGTGGCTAAATATGATAAGTACGAAAATGATGACCTGTACTGGCCCACTTACCATAGAAAGTTAATTTGCTTCTTCATTATTGACCTGTAACAACTTGGAAATATAGCTTCCCAAGAGACCACTCTAGACCAAAATATGAGCCGTGACATGAGATTTCCAACAATGTGGCATTTTGACAAGTGTAGAATCAGACAAGCCAGTGATGCCTCCTTTTAAGCTTAGGAACTCCAAATTATGTTCAGTCAGTAGCCTAAGAGTCATAGAATATTCAAGCGAATAGCAAAGGCTCTGATCAGACTGCGTGTATGTGCAGGCTGGTCTGAGCCTTTGCTGGTCGCACACACCACATTGCTGGAAATCTCATGTCGGGGCTCATATACCTAAAGGCTTTTCATGCTCTAGGAGGGCTGTCTGAAACTCTCTTTATGTTACTTTATTGTGCTAGATTTTTTTATCTTAAATTTTCGATAACATATCTGCATTTATTTCAGGCAGACAAAATCAAGACCAGGCTGGTGATTGAAATGTTCCTATTGAAATGGATTGAAATGGAAACAGAAAGGACCTTCTAACAGCAGACTTTTCATTTTCTACTTTCTCAACAAAACAATTTGCTGTGGTTCTTGGCTTGGCAAAAAAACAACACTGAACAGTTACACTTATTTTGAGTCTTTTGATTGACAAAGTAGCAAAGTATCAAGCTTCATCATTAATTAGATATTAATTTTTTGGTGCAGAAATTAATGTTAAATTCAGCATTTTTAGCTCACCTGAGCTGAAGGCTCTTGGGTGAGCTAATAGTATACCAGTCAGTCTGGCGTCCGTTTGTCCATCCGTCTGTCTCTCCATCCGTCAACATTTTTAAACATCACCTCCTCCGAAACCACTGGGCCAATTAAACTCAAATTTCATATGTAGACTCCTTAGGATGCAGGAACGAAAGTTTGCTCAAATGGTTCTGGCCACATGACTTTGATGTTCCCCATGCCCATATATGGGAAAAACCCCGTCAAAAATCTTCTTCAGAACCAGAAGGGCGATGAACTTGAGACTTGGTATGAAGCACTGGAGATGTGGGGCCTACCAAGTGTGTTCAAATGATGATCCTAATTTGACCTTGACCTACTTAACGTCAAGGTCAAATTTGCTTCCTAGTGCATTTAAATGGGAAAATTTTTGAAAAGTTGCAAAGGCTATCAAACCAGGAAGTAACTCTAAAAAGACTGATTGGCATGCTGCTGATTGCTCAAAAGCTGTATGTTGGGGCGTAAAGTGATCTATGTGAGACGTATAAATTGTTCATACAACAATGTGGCCAGAGATATCCTCCCCTTGATAAAAATGCATTTTTGTTTATACAGGAAAAATTTCATGCAAGTAAGAGCTTTTGAAAGATATATCCCCTTAAGTATATCCTGCACAGTACAGCGTTTTTATTACTTTGTTACAACAATTTATACCCAGTAGCCTGTTTACGAGAAGGCACTTCCAGTCTTAACAAGACAATCATGCTAAAATTTTGAAAACGAACAGAACATCCATTGAAAGTAACCGATTTTTGAATTTTCATATTGATAATTGTTTTTCTATTGTTTATCGACCAATTAACTGATATTTCGATTAATCCTGCCAGCACTTCTGTGCCCCATACATAAGCTATTAAAATTTAGTGTTTATTTTACTGAAAGTTTGATATAAAAGTTTCTTGGGTCCATCACATTTTCCAAATAGCCCATCACACTTTCAAATGGCCCATTAAAATCTTGACTTGCACGCAAATGAATGGGACATGGGTCATTGGCCCATTTATATTCTAGACAAGAAATAACCCTGAGTTGGTTTCACTCTGCAGAACAAAGGGGTTGCCAGAGCTCTAAATAAGAAATATCTTTAAACCACATCTGTACATTGGTCTGAATTCAAAATAATTTGTCAAAAATGTTCCCAATGATGCTTTCTACCAAAATTGCGCTAATGAACAAAAGGGCCACCAGAGCTCTAGATAATAAAACATCTTTTTTAAAGACATTTCACCCTGAAACACTGATCCAAACTAAATAATTTTACAAAATTGTTTCTCATGATGCCCTCTATGAAAATGGCACAAATTGTTTCGCTCCACTGAAAAAAGAATTTCCAGAGCTCTAGATAAGAAATATCTTTAAGCGACATCTCGTCCTGAATATCTGGTCCAAACTCAATAAAATTTCACAGTAATGTTTATCATAAATCCTTATACCAAACTTGCACAAATGGTTCTGCTGTGCTGAACAAAGGGGCTGACCGAACTCTAGATAAGAAATCTCTTAAAGCGACTAGATAAGAAATCTCTTGAAGCGACATCTCCTGAACCATTAATCCAAATTCAAACTAATTTCACTCTAATGTTCCTTATGATGCCCTTTACCAAAGGTAAGCTTAGTCCGGCTGAACAAATTTGCAACCAGAACTACCCAGTAAAAACAGAATTATCTTTAAATAATATCTCTTTTGCCACTGACCATAATCGTATCTCATGTGCCAGGATCCATGGGAGCAATCCACACCTGTAGGCATGATATTGATATTGGGACTGAAAGACTTATATAATCAAGATTTTTTTGTGTGTTAACACAACATTATCTTTACAGATACAAATGATTCAAGATTCATGGTGTCTTATATACTATTGTGAAGGGCTTCCACGTTTACAATTTTGTAAACGTTTACACGAATTCTAGAAATCGAAACAAGTCTGTTTAACGCAATTACAAAACTTATTTTTGATTTCATTATTGTATATCGGTAAAATTGCAAATAATTTTCCTAAAAAATGTACCTTGTGCAAACATTCGAAATTGTTTGGTTAGGTGTTGTGATAGAACTCATTTCAAGTAATTGCAACATGACTGCAACATGCGCAGACTCATTGATAAAAAACATTTTTTTAGTGTGTCTTCCCTTGTAAACATGCACAATATAACTGCCAATCGTCACATAGGCCAGAGCAAAATTGATAATATTACACACATTGACGGGAAGTGAAAAACACCAACACAGTTTGAAGCCATGTGCTTTCACATGTATGTCCACGGAATATTAAGATGTGCATTTACATATCTGATGAAATTGCGGTCCTGAATAATTTGTCCGCTGTGGTTCTAATTTTATTAATTAATTATTGTTAGAAACTTTTATCAAATACATCCGAATCTGAAAAAAACCACTATTTTTCATTAGAAGCTATTAATAAACCATGGAGCTTGCCAGTGCTAAAGTTTGTTTAAACGGTAGGCTATTTTTGTAAACGTTTATTGCATACAGATCACACGTGTAACACGTGTGATCTGTATGCATAGCTCCAGATAAGGCTGCGTATTGCGTATTTACGCAATTTCGTGGACCTGAAAACGCAATTAAATTCATTTCTGTGCGTACAAAAACGCAATAAAAATCCTTGATACTCAATTCCAAAATTTTTCGTAGCGTATGATGCTATTGTATTCAGTTTGCGATTGTCGTTTTTTGCATCACAAGCTGATGTTGGGTACATATTTATACACTGCGTGGCGACGAATCTAGTTTATTAAATTGTAAACCAGTCCAGGAACATTCTTATCGCTGTTTAGCTATACCCAATATTTACACGATTACGACATTTGTCTCGCTTTACAATAACAATGGCGTAACGTGGGCGAAAAAGCCCAGAGCAATTGCATGAATTGAATAATATCATATCGTAACTATCTCTAATACAGCGTTGGTGGTTCAAAGAATCGAAGATGACTTGATAGATACGTTGAACCACCGAAATAAGTTGGAAATAGCGATCTCAGACGTACTAATATTGCCAGTGTGCTTTCAGAAAGTGAAACCGAAAGTAAACAAAAAATCAGGAGAAACAAGGCCCGGTTTCATTCCTTATTTGCTTTCAGATGGATACCCAATACAAAAACTTGAAATACCCAATTTGAAATACCCAATTAAGCCAAAATGAGGTGGGTAAATACCCAATTGCCTCCAATCCTTATCTGTAGCTATGCCCCTACTATTGTGTGTGTTTTTTATCATAATAATTACATATATCTGTGTGTTTGTATGTTGTTCATGTCATGAATGTATTTATTTGCCCTTAAAATATACTGATATGGAGAAATGAATTTATTTCTATTTTTGAGAGGAATGCCCATGGGCATTTTGACATGTGTAGAATCAGACAAGCCAGTGATGCCTCCTTTTAAGCTTAGGAACTCCAAATTATGTTCAGTCAGTAGCCTAAGAGTCATAGAATATTCAAGGCTCTGATCAGACTGCGTGTATGTGCAGGCTGGTCTGAGCCTTTGCTGGTCGCACATACCACATTGCTGGAAATCTCATGTCGGGGCTCATATGCCTTAAGGCATCTGTCTTTCATTCAATATTTTCCATTCAGAAAATGTTCAATGCCAATTAAAGGGTCCATAAATGCAACTGAATTGTTGGCAAATTGGGGTGTAAGTTGAACAGTTTATTAATTCATATAGAAAAGGTGTTTTGAAAACACTGTAGATCCAGACCAGCAGGCATCTAACAAAACCATCTGATCAGGATTCACATTGTTTTCCATTAAGATAATGAATCGATGACAATTAAGGTATCCATTAATACAACTGAATTGGCAAATTGAGGAAGTGTTGAACAGTTTACTAATTTTGCGTATGTTTTTTAAAAACACTGGAAATCCTGATCTGCTCAGGATTCACAATGTTTTCCATTCAGAAAATGAATCAATTGCAATTATGGGGTCCATTAATACAACTGAAAATTTGGCATTTCTTGGATAAGTTGAACAGAAAATGTATTTTAAAACACTGTACATCCAGATCAGCTGGCATCTGACTAAACCATTTGATCAGGATTCACAAATTCTTCATTTCAGATAGTGAATCAATGTTAGCTATTGGATTCATGCAACTGAAAAATAGTAAGTGAGTATGATCAGGAAATACCACAATCACAAACTGCAGACAACCCCGTGGCACCGCGAGGAAGAGCCGCTCAACCATCACGAGACACCAGGAAGACAAATTAAGCAAAGCAATCAGCTCTCTCTTCCCCATCAAGATGATTGCAATACTAGAATGGACATAAAGTAACGTACAACAAAACATAGAACCATTACAGACTCCCACAATGGGAGTAACAATAAACAAAGTCAACAACAACAGAACGGCGCAAATCATAAGAAATATGTTTTGAAATAGTTTTTAGCCATCCGATCAGGATCCACAATGTTTCCATTCAGATATTGTATCATAGCTATTGTATTCATTCAACTAATATAGAAACAATTCATTATGCATAACATAAAATAGCAGAAGGAATGTTCTCATACACTACTCCTAAGTCCTTACTTTTCAAAATATCATAGATATTCACAATATTCCTAATAATGTCAGCAATTGATACTTTTAGTAGTCACCTGACTTGTACCACGGAGACAAGAGATTCTCCAAGACTTTCAAATTTTATATAAATTGAAATACATCTAGTATTGCAAATGTTAATTGGGTATTCAACAGTTCTAAGAAATATTTTGGGGGTATTTCATTTTTTCAATTGGGTACTTTTGTAAAGTTCCATACAATGAAAAATCATGGAATTTGAAACAACCTGAGTAATCATGGAAAAATCATGGAATTTTGTGACATAATTTGACGAAACCACCAGTAGCCAGAAATCTAGCTGTCTGACACTTGTGCTAGCTAAGTACTGGTTCAATCCAGGAAGACCCGTCCCTTTATAACTGAAACTGTTGATGGGACGTAAAGAATCAAATCAAACAAACAAAAGTCTGACACTTGTGTGTCTGACAGCTAGTTTTCTGGCTAAAAGTGGTTTCAAGTTTTAATTATTTCAAAATGCATGCATGGTCTACAAGCATGCTGCTGTTGTTGCTGCATTTGGCATTTATGCTCAGCAAGGTGAAGATGCTGCTAAAAGGGGAGGTTGGAGGCAGTGCATTAAATAGTCATCCAGGACAAAATATTTAAAATATTCTTATTAGCTCACCTGAGCGGAAGGCTCCAGGGTGAGCTAATAGTATACCAGTCAGTCTGTCGTCCATCAACATTTTCAAACATCTTCTCCACTGAAACCACTGGACCAATTAAACACAAATTTCATATGGAGACTCCTTAAGACGCGCGAACGAAAGTTTGTTCAAATGGTCCTGGTCACATGTCTGCCACACCCATATATAATAAAACCCTTTAAGAATCTTCTTCTCCAGAACCAGAAGGCCAATGACCTTGGGACTTGGTATGTAGCATTGGGGATGTGGGGGCCTACCAAGTTTGTTCAAATGATTATCCTAGGTTGAACTTGACCTACTAAACGTCAAGGTCAAATTTGCTTCCTAATGCATTTAAATGGGATTTTTTTTTAAAGTTGATTTTTTGAATACTGTTGAAGCCAAAGACATTATTCTCACTTGATATGTTAAACCTAATGAGGCAATGGCTATGAATAAGTTTCAAAGGTCAAGGCTGACCTTTCAGCCAAAGTAGCTCATATTGGAGTCCCATTAACATATTATAACATAGTTTTCTCAAAAACCACTAGGCCAAATTGAACTCAAATTTCATGTGAAGACTCCATATGATAAGTTAGCCAAAATATATGCAAACTATTTTGGTCTGGCCGCCACGCCCATATATGGTTAAAACCCTTTTAAATCTTCTTCTCAAGAACCAGACGGCCAATGACCTTTGGACTTGGTATGTAGCATTGGGGATGTGGGGCCTACCAAGTTTGTTCAAATGATGATCCTAAGTTGACCTTGACCTACTTAATGTCAAGGTCAAATTTGCTTCCTTATGCATTTAAATGGGATTTTTTAAAAGTCAATTTTTTTGAATACGTTGAAGCCAAAGTCATTATTCTCACTTGATATGTTAATCCTAATGAGACAATGGCTATTAGCCAAAGTCGTTCATATTGGAGTCCCATCAACATATTAAAACATAGTTTTCACATAAACCACAAGGCCAATTGAACTCAAATTTCATGTGAATACTCCTTATGATAAGTTAGCCAAAATTTATACAAAATAAAAAATGTCAAGATGGCCACCACGCACATCTATGGTAAGAACCCTTTAAAAATCTTCTTCTCAAGAACCGGGAGGCCAATGACCTTGGGACTTGGTATGTAGCATTGGGGCTGAGGGGCCTACCAAATTTGTTCAAATGATGATCCTAAGTTGACCTAGACCTACTTAACGTCAATGTCTAATTTGCTTCCTAATGCAATTAAATGAGAAATGTTTTGAAAAGTTGATTCTTCGAATACTGTTGAAGCCAAAGTCATTATTCTCACTTGATATGTTAAACGTTATGAATCGATGGCTATAAATAGGTTTCAAAGGTCAAGGCTGACTTTTGGTCTCTTCCATTGGAGTACCGTCAATTAACAAATTAAAACATAGTTTTCTCAGAAACCACTAGGCCTACTGAGCTCAAATTTTATGTGAAGATTCCTTATGATTGGTTAGCTGAAATTTATACAAAATGTTCTATTGATGAGATGGTAGGGGCCTGATGCTTTGGCTGTTTGTGCGGCCCACTAGGGGTTCACCTGTTGGATTTCTTTTGCTCAGGTATCCAGTTTTATTTACTGTTGAGTCCTTATCTTTGCTTAATCTCCTTTTTATATCTTGATTTATATGTTCTAGGAGCTGATGCATTGATAAGTTAGGGATCTCTCATGCAAACCAAACAACTATGTGTCTTGATCCACATCTGAACTAAGGGTGAGGTTGGTGCACCTTTAAACTGTTTAAAGCCCTCCAATAAAATATTTAACTGACTGTTCCAAGGCGGTACTTCTTTTGTGGATCTTTTATGCTTTTTGTGCCTTGTGTTTGCTATGCCTTTTTGTGCGTCTGTTTATATGTGCCTTGTGGTCAACTGCTGGGAAAGGGCTGACCTCTTGGCTCTCGTTTGTGGTGTTTAACTGTGAGTTTGTCACATTCCCATTGGTATCCTGGGTCAGGTGTGGTACTTGATTGTATCGATTCCTGATCTTTGCACCCTTACTTACTTTGTCAATCCCATTGTCATTCTGGACGTTTGTCAATTTTCTCTAATCGAACTTGTTTATCCATCCTAATGAGCTCACAATCAATTACTGGTGATACCTGCTTATGAACATTTTACTCTTTGCTAATTAACCTTTGCAGGCTACGTTACCATCAGTGTCTAACGTTTTGAATCCAGATCAGGCCTAACAAAAAGAAAATGATTAAAATAATGACAAATTCGTAAATACGCTTTCACGTGCCATGGATATAATGCTCTTGCCAAATACCAGACTTGGGATTATATTTTTGTCAGTATGTTATTGGTTTCTGGGCTCTTTCATCTCTTTGGAGGATTTTTCATTTTTTATTTAACCACCAATAGCACCAAAAAGAAATGACCACCAAATAAAAGTGTTTCACATTATACTCTTTCACAGCAAAACTACTGTGGCTAAAGTTCCATTTGATATTGTTTGGAAGATATTAATTTATTTAACTTAGTAACAAGATATTGAGCTTCTGTTTGCTTTTGGTCTTATGCAGATATCTTACCAACTATTTACCAGAAAGCATTAATTCATATCTTGACAGTTGGTACCATACATGGATGGCATCCACTCAAAGGCTCCAGACACTTGGATACATGCCCAAAAAGGTGGAGCAAGAGGTCAAAAGACATTATTACATTTTTTTCTTTTATGGAATCATTTGTATTTGAACAATAGCAACTATTTAGGGCAACATACACTCTGTGACTACATGTCTTGGCTATAAATGCCCCAAGGTGTGCCATAGGTCAAACTCTTGTTAAATATGAGAATAGGAAGAGCATTGGCCGGGTGTCTGGGCCTTTTCTAGTTACTAATTACTTAAGCTATCATTTATACAACTGAAATGGAAGCAAATTGTTAAATATAGCTTAACTATACACAGCATCAAAAGTTAAGCACCTATATTTTGGTGAAACAATTTTCTAACTACCATGGATAAATTTAATTAAGTATAGAAATCTTTCTCAGCATAAATATCTAAATGAAAATTCAAAAACACAAGTGATAATCCTGATATTTTTACAAAGTCATGAGTTTTTGTGACTTATCAAAACTTGGTTCTATCACCTGGAAATCTTCAAGAAGTAACCCACAACATCTTGAAACAAGTTTTTTGACACAAACTTATCAACATTTATTTACGTTCACAAAGTTGCAATAAAAATAAGTTAACCCCTATGGGCTCTTTGTTGAACTCACAATCATATACTTTGGCAAAATAGCATGACTGTTTCACTATCTTATCCCCATATGATGCAATTATCTTTATTTATCATGCTTATTTACATCACATAGTCTTGCTCTAAAAATGTAGCTACAAAGCTTTTGGTGCTTACTTTTGACGCTGTGTATATTCATTTAGCAGAACAAATGCTATCGTACACTGTATTTTTAAGTCTTTATTTTTCAAGGTTTAGTTAATGTATATGTAGCTGTGCATTGTATAATAATGTACATGTACCTATGCATTGTATAATAATAGCATCTAGGAATATTTTCACATGCTTTGTACGAAAAATTAACAAACTGTGTCAAAGTCAAATTTTAAACAACTTTGAAATTCATGAAATTTGTATTCTACAGGTAAGTTTCAAGATTATTAATACAAAATGTAGCAAATGCCTTCTCTTGGTAGAAAATGTTGTCCTAAGTCAGCTATCTTGCCAAATTCAACGAAGATTTGAATTCCTTATTGATATGTGATGTAAAGTTTGTAATGAACCAGCAACCACAGTTGCAGCAATCAACATATTTTGTAATAGCTTTCTTGAATATCATATGTGAATTGTCTTTCAGCACACAATTCAAGTTCAGTGAGTTCACATTAAATGTCAATTTTATTTGGTGTCTTTAAGTGAGCATAAGTAGTAAATTTAGTTTTTTTTAGCTTGTGGATATGTTTGGTAGTGTTTTCAGGGTTATATGCAAATAAATATTATAGGATAGTCAATGTCAAATGCTTGTTTTACTTGCCTGAGCCAATTCCTCAAAGTAAGCTTTTTGACCAGTCTTCTCAAATCGTCCCTATACCGGTTTGCCTAACTACATCTCTAGAACCACTAGTGCTCCTTACAGAAATAAAAAACTTAGTGGCTCTTGAGCTGCAATTTTAGAGTCACAACCACTAGCCAGAAGAAAGCAAATGGTAGCAGCTAGTGGCTATATTGCAGTTCTAGAAGGCTAGTTCTAGCTGTTACTGGCTATTAGAGCGATTAGCAGGTCTATGAGCAGGAAGCTAGCTGCAACTCAAACAAGATTAACGGGCAGAATTATTGCAAGAAACTAGCCACATATGCCAAAAACATAATCCAATAATACCATCTACAAAGTTACACGAATCGTTTTGCATGTGTTTTAACAGGTTTGTAACCAAGGTGGATATTTTTTAAAGATGCAATGAGTAAACCAACCTCAAACATGATACCAAATATGCTTGTGTTTGTAATCGCCATGTATATGTTGAAATGTTAGTTAAAACTACCACCATTAATCAAAATTAAGCTAAAACAAGGCTATAAACTCTGTTTAAGATTACCTTGATAAGACGGCTTATTTTGTTTAATATATGCTTAACGCCAGTAAAAACGCAACTTGTACAATATAACTGTACTACCTGAATTTAATGCTCTTTTATCATTCTTATCAAATAAAAACGTGCACCTATGATCCCAATATAAAAGGAATATCATTATGGTGCTAATAAAGCAGCCGGAATAAGCCTGTTATATTTTTTGATAAAGGGACTAAACCCGGACTTCGAACAGAAAAAGCAAAATCGTCTTATTAAGCAGGATATCATATCTTCTTTATGCGTGGCTCTTTTGGGTCCAAACTTTCTGAAAATTTCAATAATGCTCTACGTTCTATGCATACACAACAGGAAAAGTGTGTCTTGAAGATTTGACCTTTAAATGGCCATCAAAAGTTTGGGCATGAAAACCTGAAGTTCACAAAAATGTGACACTTTCGATGGTAAATATCGTGAATAATGATAAGCATAGGCTATGGCCTTAGAATTTACGTATGCCAATTATGGTATGATTCAATTTGAATGATATTTTTTGTCACTTCTCAAATTTTGCGAAAAATGTCAATTCAAACATTAATTTTAGGTCCCTCCTGCAAAGTGAATTTTGCGTTGTTTTTGGTATTTTGGTTTGTTAGTGTAAAATGCAGTATTTTTGTACACAAATTGAGTACAATTTCAAGATTAAGATGGTTACAATTTTTTGGATGATTTTGTCATTTTTCGCTAAAACTTTAGCAGAAGTGTGCCATCGAGCTTAACTTTTTGCTGAAACTTTCTTGTACGAAAAGGAAGCTTGTTCATACATAGACAAGGTGTATTTTGCTGCTGTTCATAAGAAAAACAACATTTCTACCAGTTGCGTTTTAAATGGCTTTAAGTATATATTAATCATTTCAGGCTAATTGTTTTTCGCATTTTTCCAGTTAATCCTCATCACAAACAAACCTATTCCAGTTATTCATATAATTAGTTGGCTGTCCATATTAAACCCTGATTACATACGCAACCTTATTTTTCTGAATTGTATAAGCACTACTGGCTGGACAATCATAGCTACAGATATGCTTGTGAAAGCTTTAAACATTGGTTTAATCTACAGACGAAGTGTTTGTGGATTGAGTGATTGTTGCTTCAGCGCCAGACTTATGCCAAAATTTTGATTTTTCTGAAAAAGAGAATGAAAGAAATTTATGCTTGTGTTCTGGAATTTATGCTTTCTTTCGATAAAATGCAATATAACAGTCATTTAATGTGCACAGAGTTTGAGATCTGAGGACAGGATGCTGAAAGTTAATCAAGCTTTTCATACTGTACGCATAGTTCTGTTTATCGGGTGTTCTGGCCCAGTTGTCCAGTGTCTAAATAAAACAATATATGCAGTCAACGACTCGACCACTGGTCCAGAACACCTGATAAAAAGAACTATGGGTACAGTATGGAAAGCTTGAATAACTTTCAAAGTCTTCCAGTCTCAGAATTCAAACTTTTTTCACATTGGAGTACTTTAATTTTGCATTTTAACTAAAGTAAGAGTAAATTCCAGAACATAAGCAAAACCCTCTTTCATCCTTTTTTTCTGGAAAAATCACATTTTTGACATAACTGGCGCTGTAGCGACTACCACTCAACCCACAAAAAGTTTGATAAGCAGATACACAGTTCGATTTAAGTGACAATATTTTCAGAAGTAAAATATTGACCAAAATATTACCATTTTTTAACAACTAGGTCCACTATTTTGTACACTCGTCGACTGCAACCACCACACAATCATTGACTGCGCTGTTAGAGTACAGTGGCTCTCTAGCGTGAACTATACAATGCACATTTAATTTAGCAATTGTTTTGTATGGGTGATCCCATCCACATCAGATCTCGAGTATCATTTGCTGTCATGAAGATACAAGCGCCGATCATCTGACAAGATTTTCCATTTAAAAAAACACATAATTACAAACCGCAGCGGCCGTATTAAAGTGACGTTTAATTTTAAGACTAGCGGGTAACGTGGAGATTTCTGATCATTGGGGGAAGCCGAAACCATTTTCAAACGATTGTTTGGTCACTGAAAACTAAAAAAGCATAACAAATGCTGCAAATTTCTGAACTTTCTCAGAGAAATAAAGGACCAAGTTTTCGCAATTTGACGTTTTTACTAATGCTTTTACGTTATCACCTTTAAACGGTGTTTTAGTCGCGTTTTCTTGAACCACATTAAAAAGTAAAACTGCCTGATGCCGTCCAACACATTCAGACAAATAATGTTGAATGAAACATCTTCATTACTACAGTGCACGAGCCGAAAGATAAAAACGAACGTCACCATTATCTCGCAAATGCGTCGCAGCATTTTTCAGTAACTTAAGGTTTTAATCAACCATAAGATGAGTTACATTGTAAGCCTATGATATCTTTGAAAACTGCGTCTCTGTGGAATTGGCACGCCTATTAACATTAGAAGTTTAATCAAATGATGGCTACGTTTTGACGTCATTGATGGCAGCTGATTTTTTTCAGCAGGAAATCTCCATCACATCTGTCACATAACCAATAGTTTTTATAGGCGTATGGTGCATGAGGAAGATGAAAGACCACCAAACGAAAAATTACACGCTTATCATTTTAGCATTACTTACAACGGATATGATTTTTGCTTACTGACCCCTTCTGCAATTCTTGCTCTCCCCAAATGCCTATTTAAAGGCTGGCGTCTGAAATTTAGTGGTTTAATTTGCCTAAGATCATGTTCTCGTCATTGCACTTGAAATTGATCGGCACTGCACAAAGACAAGCAAAACAAACATGCGAAACATAAGAAATTGCTAAACTTATTGTGCATAGTATAGAAAGGACTCAAAGTAATGCATACCAGAACAAAGACCAACACAGTACCTCCACAAACAATGGGAGGTACATAAAACAATATTTCAAGAGCGACAAAACCACTGCCTTGTAAAGTAGAGCAGCCTAAGCCACAGTGGGTGGGGTCTTAAAGGTATTTTACTGTTGCCGAATTTTGGTCCTAGAATCAATTGTTCTTAAAACAAAATGTGTTTAGCTCACTTGGATTCTCTTTGCCTAATGCAATGCCCCTGTCATAATGTGTGTTGTATAGCGTGACTCATCTTATTCCTGTCATAAGGTGTGTTGTGAAGGATCTAACATACGTTATTCCTGTCATAAGGTATGCTACATAGACTGACAAACTTTATTCCTGGAATAAGATAGGCTCAGACGTTTCTTACATACATTATTCCTGTCATATTGTATGTTGGATATAGAAACACAAATTATTCCAGTCATAGGGTATGTTCAGAAGGTTCTTATATACGTTATTCCTGTCATAAAGTATGTTACAAGGGTAACAAATCTTATAACAGGAATAAGGTATGTTCAGAATGTTCTAACACGTTATGCCTGTCATAAGGTATGTAACATAGAGTGACACATCTTATTCCAGTCATAAGATATGTTCAGAAGATTCTGACATACGTTATTCCTGTCATAACGTATGTTGCATTAAGTATCATATTTTATTCCAGTCATTAGGTGTTTTCAGTTTTTAACATACGTTATTCCTGCTATAAGGTATGCTACATAGACTGACACACCTTATTCCTGGAATAAGATAGGTTCAAAACGTTCTCACATACGTTATTCCTGTCATAAGGTATGTACAGAAGGTTCTAACACGCTATGCCTATCATAAGGTATGTTACAAAGAGTGACACATCTTATTCCAGTCATAAGATATGGTCAGAAAGTTCTAACATACATTATTCCTATCAAAAGGTATGTTACATAGAGCAACACACCTTATTACTGGAATAAGGTAGGTTCAGAAGGCTCTAACATACGGTATTCCTGTCATAAGGTATGTTGCAAAGAGAAACACATCTTATTCCTGGAATAAGGTAGGTTCAGAAGGTTCTTACATACCTTATTCCTGTCATAAGGTATGTTATATAGAGCAACACATCTTATTCCTGTCACAAGGTATGTTCAGAAGTTTCTAACATACGTTATTCCTGTCATAAGGTAAGTTGCATAGACAAACACACCTTATTCCTGGAATAAGGTAAGTTCAGAAGGCTCTAACATACGTTATTCCTGTCATAAGGTATGTTGCATAGAGAAACACATCTTATTCCTGGAATAAGGTAGGTTCAGAAGGTTCTTACATACCTTATTCCTGTCATAAGGTATGTTATATAGAGCAACACATCTTATTCCAGTCATAAGGTATGTTCAGAAGTTTCTAACATACGTTATTCCTGTCATAAGGTAAGTAGCATAGACAAACACACCTTATTCCTGGAATAAGGAGGTTCTAACATACGTTATTCCTGTCATAAGGTATGTTGCATAGAGAAACACATCTTATTCATGGAATGAGGTAGGTTCAGAACAGCAGGATCTTACATACGTTATTCCTGTCATAAGGTATGTTGTATAGAGAAACTTATCTTATTCCTGGAATAAGGTAAGTTCAGAAGTTTCTAACATACGTTATTCCTGTCATAAGGTAAGTTGCATAGAGAAACACATCTTATTCCTGGAATAAAGTAAGTTTGATAGAGAAACACATCTTATTCCTGTCATAAGGTTAGTTGCATAGAGAAACAACAAGGTAAGTTCAGAAGGTTCTAACATACGTTATTCCTGTCATAAGGTATGTTGCATAGAGAAACACATCTTATAACTGTCATATGTAGGAAATGCATTTGATACACCTGACTAGAGTACAACACAATCAGAAACGGAGCTGCTGGATGGTTAATCCTGGACAACCTGGTAAGTTAGGGGTAAGTACATAGCTATGGAACTCTTTGAGGAAAAACATGCATATATATTTTCATTTTATTATAACATATAACATTAAGCTCTTGAAAGTTGTCACTGACGAACTTCGTTGGCTGTATAGTTCTTTAGCACATACTTCAGGTATCCAATTTACTACAGAATGTTAGCTTTTGAATCTGAAAAATAAGTCGTTTTTCGAGTAAAATAATAATTTCCCAAATCATTTAAATGCCTGTTTAAAGAAGAACTTTTATAGTGGTTTAATATTGCTTTTGCTGAAACCACTCTTTTCAGTGTTTCATGTGCTTCAAACTCTGAGTATTTTTTTTTGTTTTAGTTAACGATTTGTACATAGGTGATCCATTGAAAGCAAATAAAACACAGGAAATATGCATATTCCAGTAAGACTCTGCTCGATCATGAGCACACTGAATAATGGTAGAGTTAATCCCTCCCCAGCAGTATGTATTAGGTCATTCAACCGCATTCCCCAATCTAAGTCAATGCACAGAATGCCTAGGGGGCATATTGAAACTGGCCCATCTACATGTTGTTATTTCGTCAGACTTAGTCTAGAATATCCGAAGGATCCATGTTTGATCGGGATTCTAGCTCAGTGGTAAGGTCTCCAATAGACATTTTCGCTTTTAGAAGCAATCCGGTATCCAAAGTAAATCAACATCGCTCACGCAATGGTGGAATTTTGGAAGTAGCTTGGTCGACAGGGAGTTTGAGAAAGAACAGTAAAAGACACTGATGCTGGGGAGTTAACACCCAATCGATTTCCGCAACTTGCTAATGGAACAGGCCCGAATCGAACACGCGCCCAATGGAAGTTTACTAACGTATATCACCATCGTTGACGTAATGGTGAATAAAACATATTATTATATAATCTGTAAATAAAACATCTTCTGATTGGCCCAGATGCATATCCACTCGAGTCAATAAAACTACATATTGCATGGTTTGCCGGACGTGACGTTGCAAAGCACACGGCACGAGGTAATATTGACTTGCTAACGGGAAGTGACGTCAGAACGTCAAGTAATTTCGCGTGATGCATCCGTAACGTCAAGGTTTTAATGGTGTAAACAATGAAAATGGCAGGAAATGCATAACATACATTTATTTTATAATAAAACAATTGTTGACTTATGTTTCGGTAGACATGGAGTGTAATTGAACAGTAAACTTAATCATATTGACCTCCGCTCCGCGTCGGTAAATATGACGTTTACTGTTAAATAACTCTCCATGTCTACCTCAACATAAGTCAATTATCAGGTAGGGATCACATGGAAATCCGCGGCTTGCCTTTATCGCGGATTTCCACGACATTGAATTTTTTTGGAAGGTAGCGGTTTTCCGTGACTTTAAAAAACGCTAAATATATCTCCTTGGGTAGCAGTTATTTTTTGTAAGTTTTATAAACGTCACGGAAATCCATGACATCCTTTAAAAATATATCCACCACACGTAGCGTCGTCAACTGTAGCTCAACTTGAAGTGTGTTTTAGTTCTGACAACTGTGAGATATGAGCCATTTTCTTTGTTTCATTTTGATGTATTATTATGCCTCCCCCTGAAAGGGTCGGGAGATAAATTGCTTTTCCCCTTGTGTCCGTCTGTCTGTCTGTCTGTCTGTCTGTCTGTCTGTCTGTCTGTCCGTCCGTCTGTCTGTCTGTCTGCCTTTCTGTTCGTCACAAAATCGTGTCCACTCTAACTTGGTAACCGTTAGAGATATTTCAACGAAACTTCATATATTTGTAATGCACATTCAGACGACGTGCCATGCACAAGAACCATAACTCTTGCATGTTTATTCTTCAGATTATTCCCATTGTAAGATAACTAATTGCATTTTTTGTCCGCTCTGTAAGTTAAACACTGTTAAAGCTATTTGATTGAAACTTCATATATTTCTAGAGTACAATAAGACAATGTGTCATGCCATAACTCTTACATGTTTATTTTCAAATAATTCCTCTTGTAACAATTTTTTGTGTTTTTTAGTCCTAAAAGGGGGAGACATTTGTTCGTAGAAAAACAACTCTAGTTTCTCTGTGGTGATATATTGCATTAGTTAGGAAGCCTAAATGCGAGCTAAACAGTTTTGCATTTTAACAACAACAAAATCTAGTGTGAAGAATTGGCGGCTATAAAATGCATTTAAGTCCCGCATAGCTTAGGCTGATGTCCGTTCTAAAACAAAAACAGTAAGTTAGTATCATCAGGAAATACCACAATCACAAACTGCAGACAAACCCATGGCGTCGTGAGAAAGAGCCACACAACAAACACGAGACACCAGGAAGACGAACAAAGCAAAGCAACCAGCTCTCTCTTCCCCATCGAGATGATTGCAAAACTGGAATTTACACAAATTAACGCACAACAAAACATAGAACATTTACAGAATCCCACAATGGGAGTAACAATCAACAACGAATCAACAACAACAGAACCACCGCCTTAGAACGGACATCAGCCAAAGCCACTAGGGGAGGGGGGGGCCTTAAATGCATTAAACTGGTACAAAATCTTCGCCCTAGATTCTGCTGTTGTTGAAGCACATAAATGTTAAGCTCGCATGGAGGATTCCTAACTACTACAGTTTATCATCGAAGAGACAAGCAATCAAATTAACGCGCTATGATTAAACAGAGAAAAGGGCTCATGACTCTCAGATAATCAGAGCTAAAGAAAACCTCTAGTTGAGCCACGGTGGGCCCAGCTACAGCCAAGCATCAGGCACCAACCCACCGATTAAAACTTTACGTCAGGACCGTCATAGAGTCTGATGCCTGACCCACCGTCGTGCAACTGAAAAAACCGTGATAGGGTTTACAACCAGGCATGCAGACTGTTGCATGATATCCAAGTTATATCCAACATTTTTTATAACGTTTGATAATCTTTTTGAATTGATCACTAAAATTAGGGTTCCCAAAAATTATTTTGAACTTATAAACTAAATCACCATATAATATAGGTTCTGATATGCCATGTTGCAGAAGAGTTTTTAAACCAATATTGTATTTAACAATTAACTCTGAGTGTCTGTGGTAGAGTTTAGAAAATGCTTTTCGAATTTTATGATATCTATAACCTTGTATTAATAACTTATTAGTCAAAAATAGGGTTCAGTTGTTGAAATCATCAATATTAGAATACACTCTCGCAAAACGAATAAGTTGCGAAATATATACACCGTAGGAAGGGAGCGAGGAACATCTCCATCAAGAAATGGGAATTTTACTATTTCAAAATCAAAATCATTAGACTTCAAGCTAAATGCTATCTTAAAGAAAATTTCAAGCCGCACCTTTTAAGAGATGTTTGCACTCTGTGCGCCGGGGCATTAGTCTCTGACAGCCTGTTACATATGTTACTGTAACAAACTAAGGAAAAAAGCAAAATGAAAGTTTGAGCTACAGAACGAAAACATTGAACTGTCTAATTATTCAAATTTCTTATGTAGTTTGCAAGCTGGATGCCTAAGCTGCATAAAAGAAGCATTTTAAACAAAATTACAGCTTCAAATGGTGTTATATGCGTTACATAATTTAAATTTTCCTTGGAAAATTGAAATCTTGACTATTATCATTTAATTTTACAGCCGATTTGTGCGTTTTTTCAAGTGTTTTTAATCTTATTTTGCTAAACTACTCATTCGACTAATAAAAAAACAACAAAGTTTTGCTTTTCTATCTCAAAAAATTTGTTTTGTATGAGCTATTAAACAACTCTACCCCCAACTTTAAGTATCAAATTTTGATATCTATTATTGATAAAAATTTATGAAAATATTTTACACTGGTGGATATCTTACATTTTTGGGACTGTCATGCTAATGCAATAAAGAATCATAGATCTGCAAGTTTGACATCAGGGTCAGAGTACTTATTAAAGTATGTAACGTATGTTACATGGCATAACGAATGAGCAAGGAAATTGTCTTGGAAATAAGAGATGATATTTCAGAAAGAATACTATTTTTCACATGTTTTCCTATTAATCTCTAGTCTCTGGTTCCTTAGTCTTAGTAATTATAGTCATTGCAGATGTTAAATATAATCTTTTTATCACATATTTCCTAATGTCTATAATACTAAAATATATAGACATAAAAATAGAAAATAATAGTTTACATTTAAATGACACCATTTAATAAATATTTCTATTGAATATAAATGTTCAAAAACAACCTTTTTCAAGTCAACCTCGCAATGTCTATCATTGTGTCTGCTTCTATGGCAAAATAATCACCCATTTCGTCGCAACCAGTAGAATCATGGCATAGTATTAGGACTGAAAACTGAGTACAATCCTGTTCCACTCCACCCCTTTGGGAATTGTGCAGATATATCCTACCTTAAAGAACAATTCAAGCTGCATCAAATAAGAGATGTTTACACTCTATTAACCAGGAGGTTAGTCTGTAACAGTATGTTACGTATGTTACCATATCAATTTAAGAATGAATGAATTGAAAGTCTGAGAAACAGAAAGAAGACATAAAACTATCTATTTATTTGAATTATTCATGTAGTTTGCATGCTGAACACCTTTGATACACATGAAAGGTTTTTTAAACAAATATACAGCTTCCTATGTTGTTATATGCGTTATATTAATTGAGATTATCTTTTAAAATTGGTAATTGTGACAAACATCACTTATAAGCATTTCGTGTAAACCTCATCTTTTGCCATGAAAGGACATAATTTTCTTTGTATGTGTGGCCTGTCAAACAAATTGACTCAGCTATAACTTGAATCCTTAGCATTCTTCAAAAGCAGAAACAGCATGTCAGTGTAATGGGATCAAACACTTGATTAAATATGGGTTTAATGCCATTTCACATATATGCATACAATGGAGTATGGTTCTGGTATATGTATCTTCCTGTGAAGTGGCAAGAGCAATCTTACTGCCACTGCCTCTGCATCCGTGCTAGTCAAATGATAACTTTGCTCTTATTTTGCAAAAGCTATGTCTCTACCGTGTACCTCTAAGAATACTTTAAGATTTCTGACATTGGTCAAGCAGAAATTTGATAGTCTGTTTTTTCTTTGTATCATTTTCCATGGAACCTTTCCAGTCCTTTGGTGCTTAAGTCATCAGGTCTTAGATCAAAAGTATTTTGCTGTGCCCAAAGAACTTAATAAGTTTTCTTTAGTTACAATGTTGACTCTTGATGGTTTTGGCAGACAGTCAGAAACAATTTCTGTTACACCTTGAAAGTTATCTGGTATATGAGAAAGAACATGAAGTTGGACATTGCTATCAATTATGTTTGCTACTGGTTGTTGTTTATTGTCAGTACATTGAAGCAAGCCTTAAAAGAATGTAAAACCTTTAATTTCTCAGTTTTTGCAGCCATATCATTAGCTGTTGCATTCAAAAGAAGGAAAGTGGACTATGTGTAGAATAGGATAACCAGTAGTTCTATACTATGCTCTATGAAGATTAATACAGAGTAAACAAGTTGATAAGGTCGGCGCATTTCATGATCCATTGAAAACACTGAAATTGAAAACACTTGCCTCTGACTGTCACTGGGTGAAATCTTACACAGGATATTGCTCGAAAATGAGCCGATGTTTACACTAAATTAGGAAAAAAACACACAACGAAGGTAAGGAAATCTGGAATTTCTCCTATTTAATTCTTTTATCGGTACTTGGCGTGTGTCGATTTAGAATCACTATATGTATATTTAGCAAATTGTATGCATGATTTGGCATCAAACACTGAACTTGATAGTGAAAATCACAAAATGAAAGTCGTGCTCATACCAAAATTTAGACACCTATCCCCAAAAAGGAATAATATTGAACCAAGAAAGCAAACTATTAAAATTCTGAGTCGGTCAATTTTTTGCAATGGCATTTAAATATCAATGCTGAAAATTTCAGCCTCGTAGGATAAACTTTGATGGAGATATGGCTCAAAACTAATGGTCAGTTAGTCTCGAAAAGGGTACTGGGGATTGGAAAAAGGTGTACTGGGTAATGCATATTGTCTAAATTTGGTGTACTGAGGATTGGCAGGTAATTTCTAGCCCTTTTTAGCACCCTAATAATCAAAGTCCTTTTTAAGTACTTTAGAATTGCTTGATTCCGTCCGTATGTCTGTCTGCCATTCTACCTTTCAGTCCTGACAAACTAACAATTGACTTTACGCTCCTCCAAGACTCAGAGCAGACTAAATGTTGGCTCTAATCTGCTGGTGCACTTTGGTAGCTTATTTGTCAACATTATGTTTCCAGATAAGACTTATCTTTGGAGCAGTCTGGTTAGGATTCATAGTGTTTGCTTTCGCAATAAAAGCAGCATGAAGTACATGTATATATACTGACCCACACTTCCATTGCAAAATGTTTCAGGAGCTTAACTTAATAAGAAACTAGGTCTTGCCTAAATGATTGTATTAATAGATTTTTCGCTTACTGTAAAGGTGCCAATTTAATATTCATATCTGGGCGTGGTTTGGCTATTTTATCTGCTAAGGAAGGGAAATCACGTTTTATTTATAATTTGGTAAAGAGTTAATCAGCTTATTTTTAATAGACATTTTCAGATGCAGTTATTTTGCTGGCATTTTAAGGACTAAATAACGTGTTTTGCGTCTATACTAAGGCATTTGCGCAATATGATAGTTACTTTTTAATAAAACCACGCCTCATTTTCAGCTTTTACCTATGTGTAAGGTTGACCAGTCCTAATACGCATTCATGAGGTTCCGCCTTTACAGTAACCAAAAAGTCACATAACACCGTTTAGAGGTTATGGCAGACATTCAACCAATCCAGTTAGGATAGAAAAAAAATATTGATTGATAAAGTTCTACTTTCATTTTCATAAATATTAAGTGTTTTAATTTTTTATAATATTATGTTACAATGGGTGAAATAATATATGGAATATTTATGGTTCAGATTGATTTTGCGTTAGAAAAATAGTAAGTGAGTATGATCAGGAAATTCCACAATCACAAACTGCAGACAATCCCATGGCACCGCGAGGAAGAGCCACACAGCAATCACGAGACACCAGGATGACAAACTAAGCAAAGCAAACAGCCCTCTCAAAATTAATTATGCTGGCTTATTTGATTTATTTTTTCACATTAAATCCAGCCAAATTGGACATGCTTTAGATACAAGTAGATGATGACTATAGGAGTAGGCATAAAGGTTGTCAAATGTGGACTGAATTTTTACGACTCAGATTAACAATATCATAAACCATATTATGAAAAATAATTTGACCATTAAAATAAGCAGTTTTTTTTATGTTGGTTACATATTTGATACAAAAAACTTCAAGGGTAGTTTATGTGCTTTAAGTTCAAGTATCTTCCTCTAAATAACCCATGCTTCAATCAGTTTTTTTTCAGTAATATGCTTTGTACTAATAAGGACACTATTCATCATATTTCGCATAAGTGGGCCTTCAAATGGCAGCAATTTATACCCACTAGTAGTTTAAACTCTATAGTGCCTTATTACACTTAAATGATAAATATAAAAGAAAGCAACATATGTAACTGTAAAAATAGGTGCATATTTCTAGTCCTTTGCTTTCAATAAAAAAATTATATTGACATGTAAGAATAAGAAATACTTTGATATTATCACTAAAGAAGTTTCTATCTTACTATAGAAGCTCCTATTTATTAGGGTAACATAGTAAACTTTGATATTGCAGGGTAATCCCCTAACTGTGTATGAGCTAACGAATATAATTTTGTGGTTTATATAATGAGTTTGTAGCAAACCTTAATGAACAAAGCTTTGGAGGTATTATGAAAGTCAATGGTCGAGTGATAACTCTGTTCTAAATACAGCTGTGGTATAATATATTTGATATTAAGTAACGTATACAACAGTTTTATCATAAATATAGGTTGCTTTGTTGCATACTGGCTGTTGGCTGCATTTATTATCATCTTTCAATGCAATGAGCATGTCGTTAAATAAGAATTAGATTTAACTTTGTATTTGTACAATAAATGTTGATACTATAATAGGGTAACATAGTTACCATGGCTGTTACACAGTGAAGCCCAAACTGCCAGAAGCTAACATGAGCCATTTTGCATCTTATATTCTTATATACATTTAATGCAGTTTAAGGAAATCATATTGTACTAAATAACTACTTAATGGGTGGGGGGAGGCTTCCATAAGCTTATTTTTTGATGTTATGTATGTAACTATTTGCTCTATGGTTTCAAGATAAGCATGCCACTTATGTATAATTTACTGCTTGTATCCAATCTCATAACATGCCAGCTGAATATTTGTTTTACTCTGCATGACTTTATTCCATGCTTTTTAGCCAAAAAATGTCTGTGTTATTATTGTAAACTTATCAAGTCAAATGTCTACAAAAATATTCTATAACAGCTAGGGAGCTGGTCTTTACAATTTTGGATAGGTCAGTTAGTTGTCTTTTTGATAACACCAAAAACTTGACCCTTTTGTCAGTAATTAGAGGAAACGACAGGCATAATATTTTCCCAAAAATAGGGTAGCAATGAAAAATGTCACGTAACATAGTGGATAGCATAATTTTGTTTAAAATAATAAGGTTTTGTTGCTAAATGGTTGAGATATATAGAAACGTTAAACTTCAATTCATTTGAATGTCTCATAACACTTTTGACTTTTTAACAGTCCATGTAATTAGAATGAATTTTGGAGAGTAACGTACGTGACAGGTGTTACATGGCTTACACGACACTTGTCGGAGGGGTAACATGTTTTAAAAAACTTGTAAGACATTGGGCTATATGAATAACATAGTCTTCAAAATTACCCCTGGGGGAGACAAAGCCATTTGTATCCCATGGCCTATATTACTTTGTGGCTTATATAATGAGTTTGTAGTGAACCATAATGAACAATGCTTTGGAGGTCTTTTGACAGCCAATGGTCAAGTGATAGCACTGTTCTAATTAGTAATATATTTTATTAAGTAACGTATATAAAAGTATTATCATAGCTGTAGATTATTTTGTTGCATACTGGCTGTTGGCTGCAATTATTTAAGAGCTTTCGATGCAATTAGCATTTTGATGAATAAGAATTAGATTCAACTTTGTGTTTGCACTATAGTATAAGAGATTTTTAAAAGGAAGTGGAGTCAACGTGACTGTAACAAAGTAAAGCCTCAACTGCCAGAACCTAATTTGAGCCATTTTGCATCTTATATTCTTCCAGTGACCTATATAAGAGTGACTAGACATAGGTATGTCGGGGCTGACATCACGTGACTTATACCTGGCGCGCCTTTCATCGTATACACACAAAATGGCGACGCAGCTTAAGAAACCGCTGCATTTATAGGTACATTGAAGAGCGTACTACGTAATAAATATCGCTCATTGCTACATTTTGTTTATAGCAATCGAAAAAAGATATATGAAATATTTATAAATCATATGTTTCTGCAATGTTACGACTAATCCTATGGAGTTATGACCATGTAAACATCGGCTGATTTTATGAATTTTGCGGAATTCGTCAAAAATGGCTTCGAAAATACCTGTTTCACTGCGACGAATAAAGCTTTAAACACGGCTATGTCTGTGTCTCTATTTAACAGTTTTCATAAACTAAGATGCCTTATAATTCATAATTCATCGTAATCATACTATTTCGGTGTTTGTAAAGGTGTTAAAAGTTTTGGTAAACAATAGAGAAATTACGCTGTGTATTGCAAAACCGTGATAAAGGCAAATCGTGTAGATAAATGATATCGATTCCCCCTCATTTACCTGTGTAAGAAGCACGACAGAGCAATTTGAGGTGAGTATTGGTATTTCCTTGGAGTTTCCAGTCACTCTTATATAGGTCACTGATTCTTCTAAACATTTAATTAGCATTCTCCCTAAGAATCATGCAGGCCCAGTAGAAAAGCTGATAAGTGACTTTTTCCGAATGCCAAAAAAAGTTGGCGCAATAGATTCCTTATAACAAGAAAGTCACATAGCCAAAGGGAAACGGTTATTGTCATGCCGTTACCATAGCAACGACCAGTTCAAGATTTTGCCTCCAGAAGCATGGTTTCTAGTTTTGGAAAAATGAAAAAATACACTTTTTGAAGACAATGCAGCCTATTTACCTTTTAAAGTCTAATGGTTTATGCTATACGAAAAAAATTAATAAGGTATTAACTTTCAATATCACAAATGGAAAAGGATAAAAAAACTTGCAGAGTATGTTTCTATGGCAACGAAGAGGGCCTATCTCTATAATATTTTTGAAGGCTTAAATTCACGAATTTCTATCCAAATTATCTTTTTACAGCAAAGGTGAGATTAAAGGTGTCAGCGTAAGGAATATACAATAATGCCTTGTGTCTTAAATGAAAGAATAAAAAAGGTCAAAATGTTTCTGTATTCGGTATCCATGGCAACCAAAGCAGCAACATAATAGCAAAATTGGAAAAATGCCTAACTTTACGGAATAAAATGACCAACAAACACCAATGTGTAAACATTAGTTTATATAGCATACGAAGCATCGATACAAACTTGAAAAGTTGCACACAGGCTAGTTTGGTTTTATGTCTCAATTTGGTTTCCATGGCAACGTGAATATTGCAACTGGCCTGAAATTGCACTTATTGACCATTTTTAAATGATAATTGTTGAGACAGGAAAAATCAAAAGGGATGAACTTTATTTTAGGGATATCTACTGATGCTAGGCGTCAGTAATGAAAAAATAAAAATGTTCGAAATATTTCATTTTCCTTGTTACCACGGCAACCAAAGTTTGTGGGGTAGCCAGGTATGAAAAAAGCCTTTTTTTTGGCAATTTTGAGCTACTACAGCCATTCCTCCAGCGTACATAGAGACATATACATTTAATGGTAAGTTCTAAATGGTATTAGCTTTCAAAAAACACGAAATCATGCGTAGATTTCACCACCTTCTGGGGGTAACCATGGAAACAATCAGAGTACTGTCGCAAAATAGATATTAAATAAATTCAGTGCATCTTAAAGTGATTAAATATTTCCAGTTGGATATAATTCAAGTTTTAGTATGTTTAAAGGATAGTTTTGTTGAGATGTATTAACATTATCAATATGATTCCAGCAAAATTAATACGTTAAGTTTGATATAGTAACATTTATAGACTTTAAAAGTGGGTGGGGTAACCAGATACGAGGGTCATTTTTTATGTTCGTAGAATCGGGCTGTATCTCTATAAATATAGAATTTACGGTACCATAAGTGTATATATTTTGAAAGGTCTAGCTTTTGCCTATCAACTGATATAAATTTTACATCATTAGCGCTTAGTTCGGTCAAGATATATAGCTTTGAACAGGGCATGAGTCATGAAAAGGACTCTGGTCGAAATTCATGCCATTTGAACCACGCAGCAAGCAGGGAATTAGACGCTGTTAATTTCCATTCGCAATGGTGATGTAAGCATTTTTCAAGCCGATTTTTCTTTTGCACCATCAAAATCAATTATTCAAACGCTAATCATAGACGAGTGCAGCAAAACTATAAGCATGTTTTTTACTGTTCTATAACAATTTTAAAACACCCATAAATATACCAAAATAATCACAGTCAAAAGCTAGTTATTATATCTGTTAAAATTACGATTTTGAACAAATTTTTAAATTTCTTCTATTTTTGCATAGCACATGTTATACTAAATCATTCGTCAGCAGTTATATTGAAGTATCGACTTAAGCGTGTAACTGGCACTTTCCGATACTGGCATACCCCCATGTTATAAAAAGTGGGTGGGGTATATCAACCCCGCGTAGAAAACACAATAACAATCGGATCTGCATAATTTTCTTATTGCAGTGATTTCAACACATGTTTAGAGGCACAAAAACAGTTTGAATGTATTTTTTAAATATAGTAACGCTCCCTGGCGTCATTTATGTACAAAATATGGGATTTTAGCACCCCCTTGACAATTTATTTTGCAGTTTATTTCTAATAAAACAAAAGCATTAACTTTGTTTTGGAATGAAAGTCATCACAACACTCCCAATTACTATATAAACAAGAAAAATTATAATACTACTTAACAGCTAACATATTAAGCCACATTCAAAAGCCCGTATCCAACTTCCGCTTGTGTCAACTTTTTACAATAAAAGTTTATATGCCTACTGTTCACTTTACTGAGGTTCCAAACAAATCTTCCATATCAAATAATTGCTGCGTATTTGCAATAATGTTTATATAATATTGTAGCACGTGGTGTCCTTGATCTGCAGCCAATTTTTTAGAAGCTGTGTATGGCTATGGACCCATTTCCATGCAATTGTTACTGACGTTCTGGCAGAGACTAGGTCCATAAATGTCATATATAGGTATGTCTTTGCCTCTTAGAAGACATCAAATAATGCATTTTGTTATAATTTTAGGTTGCATGTATAGATAAAAGCTCAATCTTTCCAAATATATGCATGATGTATGCATTTACTTTCGCCGTTTTCATTAAATCTACCTCTCTACAAACATAAAAAAACGTCCCTCGTATATATAACCAAACCGAGTTTTAGTGATTTTTAAACAAGTTTTCCCAATAGTGGTGGGGACGATGGCATATTTGCATACTGCCGATTCTTGATAGGGGCCTCCAAGTTCTATAGACTGTCAAACATGTTTGAGGTTTACCTCTTTCTTGCCGTTACCATGGAAACAAATACAGACCTGTTGTAAAATGGATATTAAATATATTGCGCCTTTAAACAGTAAAATGTACAGATGGTTATAATGCAAGTTCCCTTTGTGTATAAAAGATAGTTGAGTTGAAACATATTAACATTATCAATATGATTTAAGCAAAATTAATAAATAAAATTTCAATTGGTAACAATTATAAACGTTGAAAGTGGGTGGGGTAACCAGATATATAAGAAACATTATTTTACATCATTAAAACTTTTCGAAGACAATACAGCCTATCTATCTCTAGAAGTGTTAAAGTGATTCCAGCTTATAATAATAAGTTTTGAATTAGCTAAAAGGAGAATTGAGTTGAGTCTTATTGACATTATCAATATGATATGAAAACTGAATAATTTGTAACAATTACAGTCATGTAAAGTGGGTGGGATAATCAGGTATATAACAAAAACTTATTTCAATAACTTTTAGCAAGTATGCCAAATAGTGGCAGAGATATTTAAATATTTAAATACTGCCAATATGTAATGGGGACCTTTGAGTTTCATAAACTGTTAAACATGAATTTGGTTTACCTGCTTCTGGTTGTAACCATGGAAACAATCACAGACCTTTTGCAGAATGGAAATGAAATTAATTGTTTTTAATAGTGGTCAGAATTGTTCCACCTAGTTATTATATTACAGAATTTGATGTGCATAAAGATAGTTGAGTATAAAATTTTAGAACAAGCTTTGGATAAATCAATTCAAAATGATTTTATAGCTTTGAAGCCAAAACAAGTTTATGTTTTTCTGTATAGTACAGTTATTGTTTCCATGGTTACGACCAGAAAGTGGTAGACTCGATGCATGTTCTTTTATTGTATGAAAGGTGAATCTTATTTAGAACTTATCAATAATTGTATGCACCTCTTAGTAGGCAGGGAAAATGATTGTAGTGGTTCAAATATTCAACAAAATAGGGTTTTCCAAGATGATTACCCCACCCACCTTTTGTAGTCTGGAATGATTTGTACAAAGATCATATTGGGTTTATTTATTATTTTAATCTACTCCCTTTGAGCTATAATGTTTCAGCATATAAAGATCAGAATCAAAATTGGTGTATTATTGGATATGTGAATGTGCAAAAAATGTCTTTTCACATTTTTTGGCCATTTTAGGCCAAATTCCTTCTTTTTGGTTACCATGCCAACGAGCAATAAACTGAGAGAACGGAACATAGCTTACAAAAATTATAAATACAACTAATGTGGCCATCTAAACAGAGAAAGTAGTAAATGTAATCAAAGGAAAACTAATATCAGCCTGAAAGGTTTCAATTTCACATTTTCCTTGGGCAAATCTCAATATTTGTCATATTTTTTGGCCATAAAGTTAAAAACTTTTGTGGCATTTCCTGTAGCTGTTGCCATGGTAACTTTTATCTGGAGTCTATTATTAAACTATTATTTGTGCATTTGTATAACAGATATAGATTGTGTAAAATATGTTGAAAATTATTCATATTTTGTCATGCTGGAAGGAGGTTGTTTGCATAGAATATGCCCTTTTTGTTGAATATGCCATTTTTGTGGAATCGCTGATTATATAATGTTTTGGTTGCCATGGTAAAATAAATTGAGATTATTCATTTGTAAATTTGAATTTGATTTTGAAAATCAGGTGCTGGTTACGTTATAGGTGCTAAAATAATCAATTTGATCCTTTGTTCAGGGGAGATGTTTTGCTTTGAATATGCCCTTTTTGTAAAATAACTGACAATCTGATGGTTTAGTTGCCATGGTAACCTATATTTAAATAATTTCATTATTTTCAATTATTCGTTTTTGCTAAACAGATGTAGACTTGCCAGAATGTGTTTACATAATCCATATTTCTGTTTGCACAAACAAGATAATTTGCATTAGAATTGCGGTATTTTGTAAAATTCTGACGGTCAGTTAGTTCCGTTGCCATGGAAACAAAAATTATAAACATTTTGAGTTCTTTTATTCATGTTATTTCTAAATCAGACATGGGTTATTTAAACACTATATATGTCGTTCATATACAGCTTTGCTGTAAAAAAGTTATTCAGATTTGAAAACGGTCAATTTTTAGAGTTCTGAAAATTGGTTTCCATGCTGAAAATTGGTTTCCATGCTGAAAATTGGTTTCCATGGTGACACGTTTGCTGCTAGGCAAATGGCATGTTTCATTTTTCACTAAACTTTTGTGTAAAACTAATGTTGGTCTCTTAACAGACCTAGTAGTTATTGTTATCAAAAGAACTTGTATCACAAAAGCCAGTCTGAAAAGTGTCAATTTCACATTTTTCCTTGGGCAAACTTAATTTTTTGTAATATTTTTTTGCTACTGAGTTAAAACGTTTTGGCAATTCCTGTTGCCATGGTAATTATAATCAGTAATTTTAAAAACTATTATTTTGTGCTTGTATTGCAGATGTATATTATGTAAAATATGTTTAAAATTATTCATATTTTGTCGTGCTGGAAGGAGATAGTTTACTTTGAATATGCCCTTTTCGTTAAATGGGCCACTTTTGTGAAATCGCTGATGGTATGATGTTTTGGTTGCCATGGTAACACGAATTGAGATAAATCATTTGTATATTTTAATTTGATGTTGAAAATCAGGAGCTAGTTACATAATGTGTACATAAATAAACAATCAAATCCTTTGTTTAGGGGAGATATTTTGATTTAAAAATGCTTGTTTTTCGTAAAATCACGGACTATCTGATGGTTTGGTTGCCATGGTAACCTATATTTAAATAATATCATTATTTTCATTTTTTGGATTTTGTTAATAAGATGTGGACTTGCCTGAATGTGTATAAATTATCCATATTTCTGTTTGCGTAAGCAAGATAATCTGCTTTGAAAATTGGAGTATTTTGTAAAATTTCTGACGGTCAGTTAGTTCGGTTGCCATGGAAACAAAAATTATAAACATTTTGAGCTTTTTTATTCATGGCATTTGTAGACTAGACATTGGTCATTTAGACACTATGTATGTCGTTCATATACAGCTTTGCTGTAAAAAGATAATCAGATTTAAAAATGGTCAATTTTTAGTGTTTTGAAAATTGGTTTCCATGGTGCCACATATGTTGCTAGGCAACACAATACAAACGGCATATTTTATTTTTCACTAAAATTTTGTGTATAACTAATGTGGTTCTCTAAAGGGAGCTAGCAGTGAATGTTATCAAAATAAAACTAGTATCATAAAGGCTCGCCTGAAAAGTGTCAATTTCACAATTTTCCTTAGGCAATTCTTCGCCAATCTCCAAGAAATCTTAATTCCTGGTTTCCGTGGCAACCACTGTTAGAAAAAGGGAATGCTTTGTTTTGTGAAAGTTTTTCAACAAGTCTGATTAAATGGAGGTAAAATTATTGATTTCTGTGACTAGTCACTTATCACCATCTGCATGATTCTTAGGGAGAATGCTAAAATATACCTTAAGAAAATCATAGTGTACAACATAACCCCTAAATGGGATGATTTATTCGCAAATATTTTTGGATGTTATATATGTTATTATTTACATTATGTTTTCAAGATGAGCACGCTATTCAAGTTTAATTTACTTTTATTAATCTCTCTCATAACATGCCAGTTGAATACATTTGGGCTTTCTTTAAACTGCATGACTTAATCCATGTATTTTAGCAAAAATGTATTTGTTATTATTGAAAATTAATACACTGGTAGCCATTTTCAAATGTCTATATAAGATATTTTATAAAGAAAAGAAGCTGGTCTTTTGAGTTTGGATAGTTCAGCTTATCGTCTTTGTGGCAGCATCACACACCAGACCCAATGAGCAATAATAAACATTTAAGAAGAAACGACAGCCATACTAATTTCCAAGAAATAGGGTAGTAATGCAAAATGTCACATAAGTAACATAGTGAACCATATAATTTTGTTTTAAATAAAAAGGTTTTGTTGTTTATGATTGGACTATATGAAAATTTAAAACTTTAACTCATTTATATGCCTCTAATAACATTTTGACTTTTGTACATTTCATGTCATTTTAATGATTTTTGATAGGTAACACGTGTAACAGAGGGAGCGCAGTGGTTCAGTGGTAGAGTGCTTGACTCAAGACTGAGGGGCCATGGGTTCCAGCCTCACCGGTGTCACTGCATTGTGTCCTTGAGCAAGAACAGTAATCCTAGCTAAGTACTGGTTCAACCCAGGAAGGCCCGTCCCTATACAACTGAAAGACATGCTGGAATTTCTCCTATTTAATTCTTTTTTCGGTACTTGGCGTGTGTCGATTTAGAATCACTATATGTATATTTAGCAAATTGTATGCATGATTTGGCATCAAACATTGAACTTGATAGTGAAAATCACAAAATGAAAGTCGTGCTCACACCCAAATTTAGATTGGATGTAAAGAATCAAAACAAACATGTGTAACAGGATGGTACAGGCTTACGTGACCGTTGCCAGATGGCTAACATGTTTCAAAAAAAAAACAAAAAAACCTTGTAACATATTAGGCTTTATAGAAATCGCAGTCTGCAAAATTCAGCCTGTGGGAGGGTGGGGTTAGACCATATCTATCCTAGGGCCCAACAGCTGTAGCATCAAACTAAACCACAATCTGTTGCATATGCAAATAAAGTCATCCCTTAAAACACATGCACAGCCATCAAGTGAAACCAGACGCCTTAATTTCAGCATGTGTGGTTACCCAAGTCCCTATGTTTTATGCAAGCAGAGAAGCCTCAATCAAGAGCGCAGTGGCTCAGTGGTAGAGTGTTTGACTTGAGACCGAGGGGCCGCAGGTTCAAGCTTCACCAGCGTCACTGCATTGTGTCCTTGAACAAGAACATAAACCCTAGCGTAGTACTGGTTCAACCAGGAAGACCTGTCCCTATATAACTGAAAGATTGTTGATAGGACGTAAAGAATCATATTAAATAAATCAATCAAGATTGTACATTTCTGCAAGCTCCCCGGAGCCATCCTTGTTTGCGTACCAGCATTTCGGCTTTAAAAATAACATCCTGACTTTGTTGCATGCCAACAACATAGGTGTAGACAATCTTGTGAATGTGCACAAACTGATCAACACCTTTGATGTTGAATCTCTGGAAAGTCAATATACTAGGCTCTGAAGCCAAACAGACTCGCCTGATCATTTACCTTGAAGATAGGCTTACTCGCGTTACAATCCAATTATTATTTAGGTCATGCAAGAATTCACTAAATTAATCCCTTGACAAAAATTATACAAGCACAGCTATCTAGTGAGATCAGACCCATAACGTTCGACCCATGCATTAATTAAAGTCCCTTTTATGTTTGCAAACAGCAAATATATGGAAGAAATTATGCATTTTTTTTAACTTTGACGGGTTCTTCAATGCTCCTATAGCCCTAAACATGTATGGCTTTTGGACTCTGTAGTATATGTACATGTATAAAGCTCAAAGTATGTGACCTAGTGTATAGTTTCATAAGTGCATCCCTTAAAATACATGCGCAGACACCCAGTGGTACCAGGCGCTTACATTTATGCCTGTGTGTCCGTCCAAAATTGTAACTTGTATGTGCATGCAGCAAATAATCTGAAAAAGTAATGCCTTTGCACAGAGTCAACTGAGCCTCTGTTGCTTGCGTATGTGCATATAAACAACTAGTACCATAAGATTTAGTGATAAATTGACGGTGATGGGGGTTCAGATTCGTTTAGGGATATAATTGGAACAACATCTCATATCGGCATATCATGAAGAGCTCCAATTATCAACCAAACTCTGTTTTTTTTCCTTTAATCTTCAATTCAATACCCAGTACACTACAAAACAATACTCCCGTACACACAAAAAAAAAAACGATATTTCCCAATCCCCAGTACCCTTTTTGAGACTAACTGACCATTAGTTTTGAGCCATATCTCCGTCAAGTTTCAACCTACGAGGCTGAAATTTTCAGTATTGATATTTAAATGCCATTGCAAAATATTGGCCGATTCAAAACTTTAATAGTTTTCTTTCTTGGTTCAATATTATTCCTTTTTGGGGATAGGTGTCTAAATTTTGGTGTGAGCACGACTTTCATTTTGTGATTTTCACTATCAAGTTCAGTGTTTGATGCCAAATCATGCATACAATTTGCTAAATATACATATAGTGATTCTAAATCGACACACGCTAAGTACCGAAAAAAGAATTAAATAGGAGAAATTCCTGATTTCCTTACCTTCGTTGTGTGTTTTTTCCTAATTCAGTGTAAACATCGGCTCATTTTGGAGCAATATCCGGTGTACGTTTCCACCCAGTGACTGTGTTATCAAAAAGGATGTCACAACAATGCCCTTGCTCAGTACTATGACGAGTTATATATGTTACATCCTTTAATAAGCGCTCTAATCTTAGAAACTTAGTGAATCATTGAAGTGAAAGGGTCTATCTTTTGTTGTACGTTACTTTATGTCCATTCTAGTATTGCAATCATCTTGATGGGGAAGAGAGAGCTGGTTACTTTGCTTAATTTGTCTTCCTGGTGTCTCGTGATGGTTGAGCGGCTCTTATTTGCGGTGCCACGGGGTTGTCTGCGGTTTGTGATTGTGGTATTTCCTGATCATACTCACTTACTATTTTTGATAATCAGAAAGGAGTATAATTTCTATTGTTTTGCACCAAATACTTAAAAGTACACATTAAGTGTCCTGATCTTAGAAACTTGATGACAGCTTGCAGATATATTAGCAAGACAGACTAAGAAAATGTAAAATATCCACACGCTGGTTTAAGCCCTCCAGTAAAATATTTTACTGACCGTTCCAAGGCGGTACTTCTTTTGTGGATCATTCACGTTAATTCTGTCTTGAGTTTGTTGTGCTTTCGTGCGCGTCTGTTTATTGATGCCTTCTGGTCACCTGCCGGGGAAGGGATGACCTCTTGGCTCTCGTTTGTTATGTCTTATTGTGAGCTTGTTACTTTCTTATTGGTATCCTGGGCCAGGTGTGGTACTTGATTGTAACGATTCCTGATATTTGCCTTCTTTCATGTGTTTTACTTAACACAATTTGCTTCTCTGTAAAACTGGGAGTAGGGCTGTGCATTAGCTCCTATAAGACAATATATTTAAGATAGAAAAGCAAATTTGGTTTTTCCTATTCATCAATGAGGTCTGGATGGGGTATAATGATTAGTGAATAATGGCCCTTTTTATAATTAATAGTGGATAATGAGCCAAAAAATAATGAATAGTGAATAATGAGGGCCTAAAATTTAGTGAATAATTCTATTTTTTTAATGAACTAAAGAAAAAAGTAATGAACAGTGAATAATCAGATTTCTTTGCCACCTTTCTTACTTTTAATGAATAATTGGTCTTTTTTAATGAATAACCCAAAATTTTAATGAGATGAATAACGGGCTAAATTTTTAATGAATAGTGAATACCAACCCCCCCATCCAGACCCTCATCAATTGAGTATAACTAAATAACGATAGCTACAATTATGTCTTTTAAATTATAATTAGGTTCATGTAACGCACATAACATTTCCTCCGCATTTTTTGTTACCATAGCAACGGTAAAGGTAAAATAAAAGCCTGGATATTACACTTGGTAATTCTTTAAACAAACCAATCAGATGAAACTAATGAAACACAACTTTCAGTTTTTGGCTCCAGAGGGGGGCCAAATTTGCCCCTTAACACGCGTAGCTCTTTCTTGTTCTCAAATTGATATAGTAACATATGTAAGAAGCTGTTGGAGGTTAACGGTCCAACTTACAGAGTGCAAACATTTTTTATTCAATGCACCTTGAATGGTTATATAGGATGTAATGGGGGTCTGGATGGGGTATAATGATTAGTGAATAATGGCATTTTTTATAATGAATAGTGAATAATGAGCCAAAAAAATAATAAATAGTGAATAATTAGGGCCATCTTTCTCACTTGTAATGAATAATTGGTCTAATTTTAATGAATAGCCCAAAATTAAATGAGATGAATAATGGGCTAAATTTTTAATGAATAGTGAATACCAGCCCCCCCCCCCACCCCCCTACCCCCCCCCCCCCCCCCCATCCAGACCCTCATGTAATATGTCTGCAGAATTCCAAAGCGGATTGGGATGGAGCAGGCCTGTACAAAGCTTTAAGTCAAAATACTGTTTGATGATTTTACTTATTACGATGATGATGATGATGATGATGATGATGATGATGATGATGATGATGATGATGATGATGATGATGATGATGATGATGATGATGATGATGATGATGAAGCAGACACAATGATGGATGTTGTGTTTGAAGTAGACTCAGACTCAGATGAAGATTGATTTTGAATATTTATAAACTGCCCTGTTCAAATGTGAAACAATCTTCTCTGTGTGTAACATTTTACATATTAAGAAATATATGAAAATAAGTTTATTATAACATGTGTAACAAATATCTATAGGTTTGATAACATGCACTGAAAATAATTTCTAAGGTTTTAGGCACCAATGACAATATATACTGAAACAATAAAGTTATGTCCGCTTGACGTTTATGTCTGCAAGTTCCAAATGTATGAACGGATTTCATTCAAATTTTCACATTACCAACTGTGATCCTTTAGAAACGTTTTGCACCTAAAAAAATCATTTGATAACCAGTAGAGCCGCTGACAAAGCAGCGAACACGAGTACCCTTAAAATCAAAAGTCACAGCATCAATAGCTTCTGTGTCCGTCATAATCCCGATTTTTTAAGCATTTAAACATCACTGAGCAAACTCTATAGTAAGATGTTATGCTTGCTAGCTGTATGCATTTCTTTTACGACCACAGGCATTAATCTGTAACATACTCTGACGTCACAAAACATTGATAATCAACAGAATCGGACGAATTTGAATTTTTTCCGTCATCACAAACATTTCCACATTAATTAAGACTAATCAGCATCAAAACAATTAATAATGAAAATTTTCTGATTATTTTGCAGTAAGGGGTGGGGTATAAATCACAGATTTAGTAATCCTTTGATGCCTGATATCAGCCATAGTTTTTGCTGTTCTCTTTTGTGTATTTGTTGTCATAAACAAACACAACACATTTAAACAAAAACGGTCTCAAAATAATGTTAGGTTAAGGAGATTTTGAAGTTCGTTTAATTCAAAGGGAGGTAATTTCAGTTAATTTCGTAAATTAATGGTTTTGAACTGCAATTTCACTCGTTCAATAAGCAGACTTGGAATTTTAGATGTTTTTTCATCGTCGGACGTTTGTGGCTTCCATTTTACGTAAAATTTGTCGCGTTTTGATGATTAACTTCATGGTGAGAATGGAAAAAGCTGTGAGCATATTCGGTTCAATAACCCTTCAAGATAAGAAGATAAAATCAGATAAATACCACTTTTTGTGTGTCCTACGTTTGATAAACATTTTGGTTTTATTTTTGTTGCGATATCTTAACTGGATCGAAAGATACAGTACCATAAAAATCGGACGTTTCTTTTTTGTTTGAGTATATTTATAGGGAAACATGTAAAATATATTCATTCTTTCAGAAACAGTATATCTTAAGTAAAGACTCTTGCTCACTCGTTATGCCATGTAACATATGTAACGCTCTCTGATCTTTAAAACTTGTTGACAACTTGCAGATCTATAAGTCTTTATCATACGAGTCAGCTTAAAGTCCCTAAACATGCAAGTATTTTCACAATTTTAGCCCAAACTATCAAATTACATTTTCTTTATTTAATATAGTAACGCATGTAACAGACTGTTTCAGACTAACGCCCCAACTTATAGAGTACAAACATCCTTTATTCATTGCAGCTTGAGTTGTTCTTCTAGAAGGAATATGTCTGCAAAATTCCCTCAAGGAGATTAAAACATTTTAGGCATATCTTACGTAAAGACAATGAGCTTGCCCATTTATTACATCAGGTAACATATGTTACAGCTTCTGATATTAGACATTTGGCAACAAACTTGCAGACTTATGAGTCGTTTCATATAAGCAAATAAATCCCAAACAATGGAGGGTAATGATCAACTGCAAATATTTTAACTTTTTTTACTCTAGTTTTAATACCAAATGTTCACCTTAAAACTTGGTAGGGGTAGGGTTGTTGAATTGCTAATTCGAGAAAAAAAATTTTAAGATAGGGAAACAAACTTTAATTTTTCCGTTAGCTAATTGCATAAGCTAGTCTGACATGGTTAAAAACATTTTGCAAAACACACAGAGAGATTGTGAATGTAAATGATGTTAGCCAGACTTGCAAATTTTAATGGGTTATCTGATTTATGTAACGCATATGACACCTTAGGAAGCCGCAACTTTGTTCAAATGGCTGCCATACGTAGTTAAGATATCCAGTATGCAGACTTTATGTATGACTTTAAAAAAATTAATGTCTTTAATTTGT